>JAMWET010006310.1:125000-302500 GCA_024036415.1 Prochilodus magdalenae
CTGGGGTTCGCTACATGTGGTGGCTCTTTGGCGGGCAGTGGTGTTATCCGCTGAGCTACACCAACCACTCTTTAGTTTTTTTAGCTTTAGTTTTACTGCTTTCCTTATGCCCCAGTGCCTTCACTACCTTAAATCTGACTTGCTGGAGTCTCATTGCCGCCAAAGGAAAGTTCAGAAAGTTGTTTAGCCTGAAAATGTATTAGTTAAATGTTCAATATGTTGTAACATGTTCCATGTGCGGAAGTGAATGCTAATCGGTGATATCAGTGTTTGCACAGTGCTCTGTGGAACGTTTATGAAGACTAAACAGTGGTTGAGATGCTGGAAATCAGAGCTACCCTTCAGCCACAGGCACATCAAGCTGACACATACCTTAGCTTCTAATGATGGATCATCTGACCCTATAAAGGCAAGATGGCAAGTTCACACACGCTGTCCAAATATTAATCTCAGTTTTGGACATTTGTTGTTTTACAGTACGTCTAATGAGTGTGTAACCTCTGACGGTTTATCAGTGGAGCCTAAGTTGACTGGAAATTGAACTGCTTTAGAGATGTAGAAAGCTGTTAGCCTGCCTGCTAAGCTAGCACTACTCTACTACCACTTGGCAATGCTATGGTGACCCTAAATCAGATCAGTGGAGGGAAATTAAGTGAAACCTGTCATTGGTTAAGATCGGTTAGCCACTGTTCAGCTGATTGCTCCATTTTACTGAATGGTAAATTCTGAGTCTTTCTATAGAACCTGCACTACATTTACATGTCCTGGATGAAAATCTGTTAGAATAACAGCCCATAAGTTTCCAGTGATGCTTCTGCTGGACTCGTACAGCTGCGTGTGCCAGTATTTGTGGAAAGAATGCGTAGTATGCGTAGTGAATTTTATCAGTAGGTGGTGATGGTGTAGAGTTTGATGGTGTTCTGTGGCTGGGCCCTCAGGGCCGTTTATACACCTTCCCCTTGGCCCTCTTTGGGAGCCAGGCTGAGGCTGGAACTAGGGCATTTGCTTTAATTTTAGCTGCTGAAGCCCCATGGCAGCACAGAACAGCTTTGTACTCTGGGCTTTTTTAGACCGAGTGCTACAGAGGACCTCGAAAGTTTTTAGCTCTCTCAAAAGCGGGACGTTAAAAAAAATGAATAAATAAAATAAGAGGATAGATAATTGCCCTCATTTCACTCTGTACACTGATTGCACTAGTCTGGTAAACCAAACAATTCAAACTCGGCAACCACAGAGTAACACCATGTTGATGACCTCTTGGGGATTGTAATATCAGTTGTAGCTTACTGTTTGCTTACTGTGTGCATAATGTTCACAATGACCAGACAGTTAAGCAAATAACAATCTCCTTTTTAAACTGTTCTTTACTATAGTAAGAAATGGCTTAATGGACACTCCCACATGTACTTGCATGTATTGATTTCTGCAGTGTTTTTATTTTTTTGTTTAAGCATCTTTTAGTTTTTTCTAGTTTCCTGTTTAGTCAAGTGTTCTTGGTCAGTTCTCGTCGCCACTGACTGTGTTTTGGTGTGATGGAGTAATATGTAAGGCACAGACACGTTACACCAGCGCATGTGCTGTCTGAAGATGTTCTCACTGATTGGTAGTTTCTACACTCTTACGTATTCTCACTCAAAAACACGTCTAGGAGTTTTTCTCCTCTGGAATTAGTGAGCTATTTTTGATTATGGAGTCTTATGGAATTTGTTCCATTAAGTCCCCACCCGAGGGCTCATGTTTTGGCAAACGCATAATCCTGGCAATTGCGTTATTCTGATGGATAGCTTGCATTTCGCTTGTTGAACAGAAATGAGTTTTCTGTTGGACTGATGAAAAGCAGTTCATGAAGCTGCATGGTTTCATAAAAGTAACAGCTGTTCACATGATTTTAGTAATTGAAGTTCGGGACCGAGTGCAGAGAAAGAATTTCATTGTACAGTGCAACTGCTTGTTTCTCTGTGCATATGACAAACGCTTGAATCTTCAATTTTACAGTTTTCAGATATAATAATAATAATAATAATAATAATAATAATAATAATAATAATAATAATAATAATAATTGGGGCAGTCGTGGGCTGGAGGTTAGGGAACCAGACTTGTGACCGGAGGGTCACTGGTTCAATTCCCTGAACTGACAGTAACGACTGAGGTGCCCTTGAGAAAGGCACCTAACCCCCAACTGCTCCCCGGGCGCCGTGGATAGGGCTGCCCATCGCTCCGGGTAAGTATGCTCACTGCCCCCTAGTGTGTTCACTAGTGAGTGTGTTTGTGGGTGTTTCACTTCACGGATGGGTTAAATGCGGAGACTAAATTTCCCCACTGTGGGACCAATAAGGGATTTATATCTTAAATCTTAAAATCTAATAATAATAATAATAAATGTCATTGTTATTATATCTGAAACTGTAAAATTCAAGATTCAAGCGTTTGTCATATGTGGAGGATTACATTAGTAATTGCATAAGAAAGTTACAACTTGACCATTGCAGGCCCTGGCTAGATGGACAGCTTAGGAATGTGTTTACACAGTCAGGTACAGACAGTGGAGTTTTCCTTGTTTGATAAGCCATTAGAAGTTGACTGTTTGCTGGCACTAAAACAAGCTGCTGTGCTTGCAGTTTTTGAGCTCATGCTGGTTCAGTATCCCTGCTATGTAAGTGGCGGACGGTAATGACTCTTACTCTGGCCTGTCGTGATTTTTAGCTGATGATAAATCGACCTATAAATAATTGAGCTTAAGAATTGAATTGCTTTAGTGAATACATTTATTACATTATCACAGGCTTGAATGGCCATACTGACTGATTAACCGACTTGCGTCCTCGCTGTTGATACAGACTTCTCAAGTAAAGGCAAGCTTAATAAACACTGCCCGCTAGCACCGGTCAGAAGTTAAACTTTTAATGGCTTCGGGAAGACTGGTGATTTGGCAACTATGGAAAAAAGAATAAATAATTTCTATGTTAATTTCTATGTGGTATAAAGTTATGTAATAACTGTGCTAGACCGTAAGATATATAATAAGGGTCGTGTATTTCACTAAGACTGTAGTGTGTTATAATCCATAACGCTTGTTACAGTAATTAAGGTTTATGTTCTGTGCTTTGGGGAAAAATTGCACTATTCATAAGGGTGCATTTAAAGAGGGATCATGGAGACAGGATGCCTCAGTGTTGGCAAAGACTGCTCCCTGCTGAAAGAGAGCAAAAAGACAAACTTCAGAGTTTAAAACTGGACACTGTGGCAGTGTAAACATGTCACCTGGGGAAGAAGTGTAACGAGACATCACTCTGGCATGGCTGACACATTGTTACACTGTTCTGGAGTCCTAAACTTCATCCTAATTATATCTCAGAGGTGAGATTGTGCAATGCAGCTTTAGGAGTAAGAGTGCCGATCCTGTCAATGAGGTGAATGAGTAAGATCAGGTTTTCTGAGTGTAAGGTGTAGGCTGCAGATGCTAGGCTGAATCTACCTGGTAAACATTTTATGGAACTCCTTGAACCCTACATGATCCTTGAACTGCAAATGATATGGTCTTGCACTTTTATCTATCAGGGCCTAACCAAACTGTGTGCACAATAATTACACTCATTATAAAAAGAATAAATGATGATGAATTTAGACTAATATGGGCAACATTTTATTTGACTACACATACAGAGGTAATGTCTTTCAGAATGATCAAGTCACAGTGTTTGCTAACGCAACACACCAGGCATCTCAGCATGGATTTTGGAGTTTCTCATGGTGTCCTGTGAAAGTCCATCCCATGTATGTCGGATATTCTCACAGGTCCTGCAGAGTTTTGCGGTAGGGGTGTTGATCATATGTCTAATAGTATCCCACACATTTTCAGTCAGGGATAGGTCTGATGATGTGGCTGCGTGTTGAAGGCAAGCTGTTGAGATGGCAGCAGTATGCGGATGAGCGTTGTCATGTTGGAATAGCACAGTGTGTGTTCAGAAAAGGTAGGGTTACTGGTTGCATGACTTCGTTAACATAACGTTGGGCTGTCGAAGTGCCTGTAATAAAGAGCGAAGGTGATCTGAAATGGAAAGAAATTGCACCCCAGACTTTGACACCAGGCACGTTTGTTCTTGACCTCAGAATCTTGCTGTAATGTCGGTTGTAGTATAGTTATCAAGTAGGTGATCAGACTGCATGACCATAAAATGAAATGGCGGAACTGTAGGTTTGGTTTGGCACCTTTGGTATCGCACCATTCCCGCCACATTAAGTATTTCTTTGTCGCCATCCAATGTTCTCACTTGCAAATCACAGCAATGTTTGTGATTTACTCTGGCCAGTCTCGGACATTTGCAGCATGACTAATCCTGAGAATTCTGGGGGCGTTTTGACAAATCTATTGTCTGTTGACTCTCGCAGAGCAGTTTTAAAGTGCACAGGAATGTGTTTCAGTCTATATCTGTTTTTTTTTTTAAACTACAAAGTTTCCACTTGTTTGTCGTTTTTAACCTGTTGACTCTTCTGTGGTTACAGACGAGCCTGCCAGTCCCAGTGTTGATCATGACGCCAGCCACATTCCAGCTTCGGCTGTAATCTCCACAGCTCCGGCAATAACAACGGACACCCCAAGTCCAAAAACACCCAGTCCACACATGCGACGACAACTCTCTCATGACCAAGGTAAAGTGATTCCAGCACAGACATTTAACTGGTTTATTTTCGGGCATCTGGTTAATAAGTGCCATATCGGACCCTTACTATCAACACCTTATATGACTATATGACCTTCATACCTCAAGGTAGACCACCTCCATTAAGTGCTGTTTAACCCCTGCAGGCACCCCTACGTGCACAGTGCTGTTACCCCCTACCCTGCAACGAAGCAGCAAATGAAGCATGCATGGGTGTGACTTTCTCAGCATCACTCAACCCAAACCCCAACAACTCCCAGATTGTTATTTGGGAGAGGCCCACTATTAGCAGTAGCTGTGAACATGTGACATTAGCTTTGATTTAGCCACATATGATGATATAATTGAGTTACTGTTAAGGCGATAAGCAGGAGAGTTTTTGGGTGTGATTGGACCTGTGTCCAGTTGTCTTCGTACTTGCATTTTGATACACATTGAAGAAAGAAAGGACTTTAAAGGACAACAGTAGGAGAGGTGGTGTGCCATTCTGGAGTTAGTGACATCCCCAAATAAAGAAGTCTATTCAAAATAAAGTCAGATTTTTTCTGCTAATGCATTCTGGGATGTATGCAAATTAAAAACAATATATGAAAATATGAATATTGCTTCATACGTTTGATGCAAGCTAACACTGCTGTACATAATACTGACTGCATGAAAACACGGCTTTTTAAGTAAAATTAAGTCAAGGTTTGTTTATACAGCACCTTTTGTTACAGATGCTGTCTCAAAGCAGCTCTACAGAAAAACAGGTCTAAGCATTCTCTGGCAAGACAAGCACAAAAGAAATATATAGAATAGAGATTTTTTGAATGCTATGAAATAGCAATAGAGAAAATAACTAATGTTATTATTTGAAATTGTTTGATGAAGAAAATCTATACTACTTAGGTCTGGGTGATGGGGCCATCTTACTGAATGTATTCAAAGTCAGTAATCTATAGTAGGTCTATTACTACTGCTGGTGGAAAAATGCAGTGGAACTAAAGTTTTTGTTTCACACAGGGTGGAATACCTGCAGTTATTTTTCACCAGTGTAAAACTAGGACTGGGCATTATGATCGTTACGTCACAGTGTATCACAATATCCATTTTGAAGAGTGGATACCATCAGTACTCAAACCCTTCCTAGCTGTATGTTTGGTTACAAGAAGACCTGATCCTGTTAAGATGGATTTGATATCTCGTGCTATATGAAATGCTGAATACAGACCGTTGTGTTAATATCCTTTTACAGTTTTGTTTGAATGTGGCATCTTTTTGGCTGTTCCAACGTACCAGATGTTGGGAAAATAGTTGCAGATTTGTGAAATTAAATTTTTTTGTCAGCAATAAACAGCTTAAGTGTTTTGAACCCATAGTTTGTCTGGATGCAACTATAGGTGTTTGTGCGTCTTACAGCATATCTGTCTTTGTTTGTGCTCACAGAGTCCCTTAGAAACGCTATCCTGGAACAAAGTGGAACCAAAACAGAGCGCTCCAAATCCTACGATGAAGGTTTAGACAACTACCGGGAGGAAGGGCGAGGGTAAGTCTACTCCGAAAGGTAGAAAATGTCTGACGTTTTTTAGGACTGTGATGTTTTGGAAAAGAATATAATGGTGGGTGACTTTATCCTTTCTTTTTTAGGCGATCTAGTAAGCCAAGCCTGAGGGTCTTTAAGAAGGTGAGTCATTCACAGTAAACGTTCACATCGGTCATTATGTCAGGATTATAAAAACTGTATTCTGGTGCTTTCATTTACATTTACATTTATGGCATTTAGCTGACGCTCTTATCCAGAGCGACTTACAAGGTTACAGGTAGATCAATGTGGTGTTAGGAGTCTTGCCCAGGGACTCTTATTGCTGTAGTACAGCATAGTCACTCAGCCTGGGATTCGAACCCCAGTCTCCCACATGTGGTGGTTCCCTGCAGGATAGTGGTGTTATCTGCTGACCTACACCAACCACTTTCATCACTCGTTTATGTAAAGAAGAATACATAGTTTGCGTTGAAATTAACCTAGAACGTAGTTAAGTTGAAGTATGGGTATCTTTTGGATCGTATCGTTACTGGTGCTTTTGTTTCAGTGCTGCACTGGAGTAAAAGTACTACTGCATGTCGGGGGGGGGGGTACTTAAGTATGGAGAGTAGAACAGTACTAATGTATGAAGCTTCCGATGTCCTTTAGCCCTCCACTGGAGTAAAGGTACTAAAGTATTTACTTTCAGATGTACTTAAGTATGGAGAGTAACGGTAGCTGGATTTAATATGGCTCTAATGTCCTATTATCATTTCTGGAACAGGACTCATCAGCTCAGTGTAGGTGAAGAGACTCTAGTGTCTCTCAGTCCACCAGTCTTTAATAGAAGCTCATTCAGTAGTCTGACACTGACGTCTTTTCAAATGATCATAAGCACAGAACGCTAAAGGAGAACGGGTTCCATTATCTAGAACCAAACTCTGTCCAACACAAAACAAGCTCAACACAAAGTGACTGCTGTTCCCTAATTGGTGGGCTTGCTTCACACTTTTGTTTGGACATGTTACGTGTTATGCATAGATCAGCCAAAAGGAAGGACAGATTTGGTTATAATGTAGTGGAGTGAACAGTAAGATAACAGACTTTAAAATGTAGTGGTGTTAGATACTTGGGCTACCTAGCAGAATAACGCTATACTGGTTACTGAGTTTTAATCCAGTACAGTAAGCTGCGGTATCAGACCTACCTGCATCAGAATGTCCTACCTAGAGTTTTATGGAGGAAGCAACCTATAAATATGCACTACGCCAGGGCTTTTTGACAAGGTAGCACCAGTTGTAAAGCACACAAGGCTGCGCTGAAGACGTAGGTCCAGCACCTGCTTCGCTACAGCAAACACTTTGCTTCAGATTTATAGCATGCTGTGGGTTTCATGAGCTAACTCTTTACATATGTTCCATTTAGCTGCGTTATCGTTTCATTTAGTAAAGTGACCCCACAATTTAGAAGATCTTACTCTTTTAGCCATGACCATAGAGCACAAAATAGCATTTAGCATTCAAAAACCATTACTGTAGTCAGAGGCACGTGAACCTCTTAGTCACATGGCGCAGAGCTGCTGATGCAGTCTACCACCAAGCATTTATAAACGCCCGCTATTTATAATGAATTAGCGTTACATAAATACTGATAGTGGCTGGGTTTTGTTCAGTAGCTTATCAATAAATCTGTAATGACCAGTCAGGAGCCGGTGCCAATTTACTACCCATTTTGGCACCACTGCTACACACTTGTGTTTATGTACCTGCTACTTTAAAACATGGGCGCCTAAACGGAGCACTGGTTTAGATATTGGGTAAGCGTGTGGGCAGAGAAATCTTCGAATCAGTGCATCTTTAGGATCATTACTGATTATTTCAGTTTCACAAAATTATGATGTACAGTGTACATTGTGGAAACCACTGTAACTGAACAAATCTGGGTACCTTTGTGGGCAGGACCTTATATGCATTTGCTTGGGCTTCTGTTAAAAATGCCTTTCTTTTATAGACTCATAGAATAACTTCTTTTCAACCTCTTTATGTTGACAGCCCTTTAAATTCTCACCACTGCCCTCGGTTTCCTGTACCAGAGTTTCACAGTCCCATCTTCTCCTTGTTTTCTCTGCTTTGTCTGTCTTACTGGAGTTCATAGACCCCTCACTCAACCAGTCTCTCATAAGACCATTATATGTTAGCACGGGCCTGACTTTATAAAAAAGTAGAGATTATGGTATTCATATTAAGTCGTATCCTCAGGTTTGATAATTGTTTATTGTTGATTATTCTGAGCTTTCTGTTGGATCCTAATAATGTTTATTGTTGATTATTCTGAGCTTTACGTCAGAGCTTTCTGATGATGGTGATTACGACGATCTTTTTTTTTTTTTTTTTAAGGCTTTGGATGGTCATAAGTCATCTGATGACTCCAGCTCCAGGAGAGATTCTTCCTCAGACATTTTCAGTGATTCCTCCAAAGAGGGCTGGCTGCACTTCAGACAGCTTAACACAGAAAAGAGCAAGGTATGAAAAGGCTTTTCTTTTTTTTCTCCCCTAAGTTCTCTGAATCAGCGTTAACTGACAGGTGTGCCAGTACGATGCACAGAGTCGCATTATTATGACCACCAGCTAATATTCAGAGTAACCGCCATGTGCAGCACAGAGCAGCTAGATGGCTGGGAGTGACTCAGTAAGGTCCTGGTAGATTGTCACCGGTATCTGGAGCCATGCTGACTGCAGTGCATCCCACAGCTGCTGGAGGATGCAGGGGGCAAACATGATGATCAAGGTGGTTACACAAATGCTTGATTGGGTTCCAGTCTAGGTAGTTAGGGGGCTAGGGTTGGGAAGTCATGCTCTTCTGACCAGTGTAGGATTCCATCTACCCCAGGGAGGACAATCAAGAGTTTATGGGAATACGTGATCTGCAATGATGACCTCATACCCAAATTATGAGAGTGTCTTCCACATGAGGGCTCAGAGATGACTACCTTCAGGAGCTATGCATTGCTGCTGGGTAAACTTAGGAAGTGGTCATAATAATGTGACTTGACTGTGTAAATGTTTTTACCTTTAAATGGTTTTTAAAAATTTGGACTGATCCAAGCTGAACTCTCTCTTGATCTTTCTGTAGCGTGTGGGCGGAGGTATGCGTCCATGGAAGCAGATGTATGCGGTGCTGCGAGGCCACTCCCTCTTTCTGTATAAGGATAAGAAGGAGGGGCTTGCTCATGCCAACTCTCAGCTGGAAGATAATCCCCAGTCCGTCAGCATCAAGGCTTGCTTGATTGACATCTCTTACAGCGACACCAAAAGGAAAAACGTCCTGCGGCTGACGACGTCGGACTGCGAGTACCTGTTCCAAGCGGAGGGTCGGGATGACATGCTGTCCTGGATCAGAGTCATTCAGGAGAACAGCAACTTGGATGAGGAGGTGCGCTGGTCATACACACGTTATAACCCAGGGTCAGACTGAGTGATGAAAGGCTGTTCACTCAAATGAGAGAGGACGATGAAGGAAATTTATTTTCTATGGCACTTTAGTGTTGCTGCATCTAGTCTTTCACTTCACGAATGTGCAACCCTCAGAATGGAAACATAAGTAGGGAGCAAGGTTTCTGTATTGTCTTTATTTTAGTGCCAAGATGGTCGTTTGTTTCTATATTGTATGAAGGTTAAATATGCCTAGCCAAGCGTGAGTCGGCTCATTAGCATAAGATCTTTGGAAAAAAAAAATGGAGATATTTAAATGATTGAATGTGCTCCAGTCGATGAAATGGGAAAAGCTAAGGATTAAAAATAACCAATGATAGCTAGTTAAATTAAGGAGTGAAATTGTTTTGGTATTTTATAAATTACTTTATAAATATTAATATATTTAAAAATACTTTTTTTCACTGGTGAAATAATTAAAGCTTTATAATTGTTATCTAGCTTCTGAAATCTGGCCCACGCATACGAGATTTGTTTCTCTAAATATTTGTGTAATTTGGGGGGGATTTGATTTTCCCACCAGACATTGTGGCCGATTGTCCAACATAAGCTGTAAAAAGAAAAAAGCAGTTTAGGCTGAAGATTACGATGTTAAAAGCGACAGTAGTGCTTAATTCCAGTGGAACCCATTAAAATAAAACCTGATAGAGCATCAGCAATGCACACAGAGCGAACATACTGTAGCGAAACACTGACTGGAGTTTAGCTACAACTAACTTGGCTGTTCTGATTTGGTCTGGTGAGGAGTTAAATCTGCCTTTGTGGCTCTATTAAAGATTTGGTTTGGACGACGTCCACCTGTTGGTAAACAGTGACGAACAGTGTTGTATGAGGATAGTGGTCGGGGTGTTAGTCCTTCAAAGATATCCTGAATACTCAACACTCATTATATCCATACCCATTCATCAGTTCAGATCTCTGAATAAGTGACTCATACAGTTTTCCACTTCCTATCAGAGACACTGGGATTATAGCAAGCAGATTATGTGTGGAGTGTGGACTGGGAGTGGCACAGGAGTAGTGTGGACTGTTCGGACCACAGAACAGCTTTTCAGAAAGTCAGAGGGTAGGGTTCAGCAAGGCAGGGCAAGGGGGTGTGGTATCACAATGCCGGCTCAACATTGTAATGTCAGTCAGCCATCGATGATGGGTGAGGAAATTGTTTCTCGGGCTCCCATTATCCAGGACACAGTGGTGGAGGCAGTCGGAGTTTATAAATGAATGGAATTACCAAACGAATTACAGAATTTGTTAAACACTCGTTTTTGGCTCATACAATTCTCATTTTGCCTGATTTAATCAAAAACTATGTATTACATGTATTTATGCAGTTCCTTCTTACCACCACTAGTACATTTACAATTAATTATAAACATTAGGGTTATTTGTTTTCCTATTATTTTTGTTACTAGTGGTGACAAAAACATCACTAATCAAGTTAAGATGTTTAAGTAAGTGTATATGTTGAGTAGTTAAATTCACTCTAAGCAAAATATAGTTCACATTCCCCTGCAGTTTGATTTTTTAAATTTTTTTTTTTGTGCTTGGCCTTCCTTGGAGGAGAGCACCTTTCTTGTGGGACCACATGTGATAAAGGTTAAGGTTCCTGGAAGGTATATTGCAAGGCAGGATTTCTGAGTTGAGCCAAAGAAGTGAAGGCTAAAGTCAAACCAGCCCAATAGGAAAAGTGTCCCCCTCGGTTTGAAACATTTCAGTCAGTATCAGGTTCAGGAGGGCCGCAGCAGACTTTAGTGTTTACCTTCGAACACACCCAAATCAAACCAATCAGCTGACTGTTGAATCAGGACTGTTTACTGAGGAACAGCACTGACTGTGACTGAGTTCTTTGAAATTCCAGCACGTTTTTGTCTGTTCACTGATTTTTATTTTGTTGAGGCTAATTATTCTATAAGTAGAATTTTTGAGCCATTTCTTGCCATTTGTGTTTACACACAGAGGCACCTGTCTACGGTAAAACATCCACATACACACTCCAGTGAATGTACACACAGTACTCGCAGTGAGCACACTCACCTGGAGCACCCGGGGAGCAGTTGGGGGTTAGGTGCCTTGCTTCAGTCGTTACTGTTGGTCCGGGGAATCGAACCGGCGATCCTCCGGTCGCAAGGCTGGTTCCCTAACCTCCAGCCCACGACTTACAAAATGCTATTTATAAGAGTCCTATATGAAGTTACGTCGTATGGTTGTACTTGGTGTATGTAGAGCTCTCGTCGGATGTTTTAGGACAGGATTCTCATCAGAGATCATGTTTCCGATCTGTGCAAAATTGTCTCACACAAACAAAACACAGTTCTTATCTCTGGAAATCTGTGTGAAGGTTGAGAAGGACCTTGTTTGCTGAAGGTGCGAGTATTACGTACAGGTCTTTTGTTGTATTTTTTTTTTTCTGAATTCCTGCACGACTGGTTCATTGTTATATTCCCTGGCATATATTTGTCCTGTAGTTGTAGTGAGGAGGTCCTTACTTCGCTTTTATTCTTTCCTTTTGTCATTTGTTTGTACAGAACGCAACGGTGACGAGCACTGACTTGATCAACAGGAAGCTCAAAGAGTACATTTCCATGAGGTGGGATAATGGCTTAAATAGCCTTCAGCCTAGGACTCTTTACTTTGCTCCTTTTGCCGTTTGAAATACAACAGGTCTCTCTTTTGTTCTGTGTTTACGATTAAGGCTTTTGCACATCAAATGCATTTTATTTGTAAAACTAATTTGAAGGTTCAGTAACTTCATTCAGACGTCTAGAACCGATGCCATGTAGTTTTAAACTTCATTTTGTTGCTGCCGATGTCAAAAGGATTAGCCAGGATTTTTCCTTGCTTCACCACACGCGTACTGCTAGCATCTTCAGAAGCAACACAAACAGGTTTACAGACATCTGAGAGTTCGTGCAGACGCATTTGGACTTTCAGTTCCATCACCTTCAGTATCATGTTTCTATAGCCTGTAGCGAGTAATACCTTTTTTAACCCTCTTATGTATTTATTTTTCTGTTATAGTTTTGCAGTATGTAGGGCGTTTTAACCACAAAATCCCAGGTCGTGCCTGAAAAAAGCAGAATGTTTTGTATTTTTATTTGAGTCACAGTCTGTTTGTTACACACACAAACTGCTGAGTTGCTGCAGATTTCTTGAATATTTACTGATTTGAGTCTGTGTGTGCTTGTGTGGTGCAGTGCTCCCCCTAGTAAGACCGAGCCCTCTCCGAAAGCCTCACGACACTCTCTCAGCATCCGGCATACACTGCTGGGGGTTACCGGCAATAAGGGTCAAAGTCCACACTCACCCAGAAACGAGCAGGAGAGGAGCAGCAAAGGTACATGAACACCAAAATTCCTGATTAATCTAATTAAAATGAATAATTCTTTATATGGATGGATGGATGGAAGGATGGATTAACTACTGGAACAGTGTCCAACTAAACAGATTTCACCACATAACTGATTATTACTGTTGACACACTGCTTTACATTTCATTGTGATTTCTTGGCGTCTGGCAAAGTTAGCTTGTTATTTTAATGTTGGTAAAATTTGAACCATAGCCCTCTCTGCCTGCTGTGCTCTATCTCACACCCAAAGTCCTCTGTGCACACTTGCCCCCCATCTGCATAGAAGTCAGTGGGAGGCAAAATGAAAATTATTAATAATTATTTATTATATTAGCAGTGTTATCAGTGTTAATGTGTGATGTTAATATAAGATGTGTACTATGTGCCAGATGACTCCAGTCCACCGCGAGACAAGGCTGCATGGAAGAGAGGGATACCAGGGCTGAAGAAGAAGCCCATGGAGAAGAAGCCCACAGCAGGGGTCACTTTTGGTGTGCGATTAGACAACTGTCCCCCTGCGCAGAACAACAGAGTAAGACTATAACACTATCAACACTCCTTTCATGGTTTGAGGGAGAATCATCATATCGTAATATCACTGCTATTCATAAATATCCCCCCGTCATATTAATATACAGTTGGATTCAGAAGTTGTTGATGTTTTGTAGATGTTTTTTGTTTTTCTTTGTGATTTATCTACAGTAGGGCTTTAGAAACCAGTTTTCAGGGAGCCTCCACAGCCGTCACGATTCTTGCTTCAGTCCACCTTATAACACTCTGCAAATTTGTGGACCCTCTTGGAGTCTCAGCGCAGCATGTTGCTGTCAGATGGCTTTGCGGCCCCAGACGTTTATTTTCACTCTGTTTTTGTTTTTGTGTAGTTTGTGCCTTTAATCGTGGAGGTCTGTTGTAAGCTGGTAGAAGAAAGAGGTCTGGAGTACACGGGGATCTACAGAGTTCCCGGAAACAATGCTGCCATCTCTAGCATGCAGGAGGAACTCGACACCAAGGGAATGACTGACATCGACATACAGGATGACGTGAGTGGACCGCCATTGGTCAGCAGTAGGAAAATGACAAGTTGTTTTTGAAGCCTGTTTTTTTTTATTTATTTATTTATTTTTTTTCCCCCCAGGGTGAAAGCTCGATTACAGGGCAGTGATTCTCTTTTGTGAAAAGTGTGCGTGTGTGTGTGTGTGTGTGTGTGTATGTGGGCCCTTAAAGTTTTAAGATGAAGCCATGGTTTCATTTTATATAATATATATAATTCTCACGTAACAGACTCACAATTTACCTACCCCTGTGATCATTGATCATAGGGAATTTCACACCAAAGCTGAATTGAACTTTCACTGACCTTTTCGTTTTTCAACAGTCCCAAATGTTGTTGATATTGCAAAGAATTTGTATGATGATGATCAGAAATGAAAAAAGTGGCATAAAGTCTGGGTATATGTCACGAGTCAGTTAATTTCTGAGCAGTAACTAAACACCAGGGTTAGTCTTAAAACTATTCAGTTTAACTTGATGATGCCCGCAGGCTGTCTGCAAATAGGACATACTTGTACTGTGAGACTGCAGTATTAGCCAACAAAGGTTAATGTGGATTTTTAATGTCGGTGTTTTGTAATTTAAATTTCAAGCTCCCTTACAGTGCTCTCTATAGGGTCTTCAAATCCAGAAGACCTCTTCTGGTTTATAACTGGTAGATCAGACGTTAAGTGGTCAGTCTGTTACAAATTACCTGCGACTAGAAACTGAATCCGCTCTAGAAAGTTCATGATGCATGCAGCACTCTACAGAAGGTGTAACAATTTGGCTTTTGTTTCTCTGCACAATAGAAAAAGTAATTGCTTGTCACACAGAAGGAACTGAAAAGGGCATGACAGTTAGCTGATCAAACAGTACAGGATGAGTGATGCTCATTTCGATTCATTCAGAATGGATGAGTGAATTGAACCAGTTCGGTTCAAATCTAACGTGTACTGAGTTACAGTCTGGCAGAAGGGAGCTGCCCTACGTATTTGTTGTGAAACGACTGTTTACTTAAAGACAAAATGCATGTATTTACACTCAGACGTCACATACCACTGACGGGGGATGAAGTTCAATGTGGGCAGATTTATAGAGGCATAAAAAATACAATTTATTCAGCCAACATTGAACTGCTGCTGAGATTGTCCTAATATTGCCCTTTTAAACTCTTTCCCAAACAATCTTGACAAAAACGTGAAGCTTCTCAGGGTTAATGCTTTGCCAGTTAATACACAGATAAGCCTTTTATCTGTATTACTGTAGGCAGAAGTCACAGGTGCTATAAAACAGTTCTGAACGGCCAGAACCAAATCCAGCAGAATGGGTTGTATGTTAGTTATGCAGCTAATTCTAATGTCTTTTAGCATGTATGTGTGAGAAACGATTGCAGACAGGCCTTTAACATGTCTTCTCTTTCTCCCTCCTTCCTTGCAGAAATGGCGAGATCTTAATGTGATCAGCAGCTTGCTTAAGTCCTTCTTTAGAAAACTTCCAGAGCCTTTGTTTACTAATGGTACGCACCATCTTTAATATTTTACCATGTATTGTTCACCTGATGTATCGTGTGATTTAATATTCCGAATGAACTTCCTTATACCTCCATATGTCTCGAGCTGTAATGCAGAGTAAGGACTCCACCTAGAGGACACAGTCGGTAGTGCACCAGGGTTTAAAACTGAGCAGTTATATTTTAGGACACAGGCTGCATTACATTGTAAGGCTAATTGCGACGGATGCTCTGCCTACAGAAAAGTATTCTGACTTCATTGAAGCCAATCGAACAGAAGATGGTGTAGAGCGGTTAAAAGCACTGAAACGACTGGTGAGCAGATCACATTTACAGTCGATTAAATTAAAGCGATGATTCTCAGACGATTAACAGCAGATGATTGAGCCACTGTTTTCTTTTTCCCCCGTAGATCCATGAGCTGCCTGATCATCATTACGAAACGCTGAAGTTCCTGTCCGGACATCTCAAAACTGTCTCTGAGAACTGTGAGAAGAATAAGGTACGACAAGGCTGAAGGAGTGGGTAGATAATAACAGGGGTTTGGCTTTTGCCAATTGTATGTTTGTTGTAAATAAAGGTATTGAAATTATACGTCAGCTTTTTATTCAGTCATATGTAATTTATGTGACTCTGTGGGGCTGATGACAAAGGGCAACACTGATTGTGTCATTCTTACGAAAGTGCCGCAAAACATATCCATAAATATTGAAATGTTATAAGCGTCACACAGATAAACAATGTTCATGATGCTTAGTAGGTCAGTTGGAACTCTGTATAATGCTTCCTCATCACCTTCCTTGTAAACTGTAAGGATGCGCATTGAAATAACAATGTTATATGGCACAGTGACGTGAGCGCCCTCTGTTGTCAGTGTGTAATAATTAACTACAACACTGAATCTAATCACGGTTCATACCAAAGAAAAGGTTAAAATAAAAATTACCGAATAATTCCGTCTTGCCGCTTTGCAGAAATATGAATGTGGTCACTTGAGATGTTAAACATTTGCTTCTAAATCAAATTTGCTTCTTGAAATAGCTTCTAATTTGTTATACCTTTTTTTATTTCCAGATGGAGCCACGTAATCTGGCTATCGTGTTTGGGCCAACGCTGGTCAGAACCTCGGAGGACAACATGACCCACATGGTTACACACATGCCTGATCAATACAAGATAGTGGAGACCCTCATTCAGCAAGTAAGTGGGCTGTATGACCACATGAACGTTGTGGATCTCATACTCAGAACTATTTAACAGCATGTTTTTTAATGAAGACCCAAATTGGTCGTGCTTAGTGATGTGATGTGCAGTGTGTGAAATATTGAAGTTGTTGTTTACAAATTCTAAGACCCTCTGGCTAAGAGCGTAAGCCAGGTGGTGTAAATGTGCTGGTTAAGATTTCTCATCTCTCTTATCCAGTGAATCAACTCAGACTCTTTTAGTCTCGCAATATAATATTTTTTCCGTTTCACTCGTGTGTAATACGCACATCAGCGTCATTCCTAAACGGCCACCACTGTCCTTCTCTTACAGTATGACTGGTTCTTCTCAGAGGACGGAGACGAGGAACCTAT
Organism: Prochilodus magdalenae; assembly: GCA_024036415.1. Classification (NCBI taxonomy): domain Eukaryota; kingdom Metazoa; phylum Chordata; class Actinopteri; order Characiformes; family Prochilodontidae; genus Prochilodus; species Prochilodus magdalenae. The sequence continues at coordinate 142,126 of JAMWET010006310.1, forward strand.
AGTGAGTATTCGTATGAAAGGCTTCTTGTTCCTAGAGAGGGAGAACGTGTGGAGTATTGTAGTCATCATTACTGTCACTGCTTGGGAAGTGAGTGTTACCTCGTCTCCCTGCCAGAGTTCATAACTCTCAGTGTAGCGCTTTCATAGAGACAGAGAGAGACAGACAGACAGAGCGAGAGACAGACAGACAGAGCGAGAGACAGACAGACAGAGCGAGAGACAGACAGACAGAGCGAGAGACAGACAGACAGAGCGAGAGACAGACAGACAGAGCGAGAGACAGACAGACAGAGCGAGACAGACAGACAGAGCGAGACAGACAGACAGACAGACAGCTCCTTGGGGTTTGCTGTGCTTATTTGCAAGTGGTTTAAATCATATTTACACAAGTTTCCTTCTGACATCCAACACAGTTATTTAATTAATTAATTTAATGTGTTTATTTATGTATCTATTTTATGTAGAGAGTTTTGGTGTTACAATTTTTTTTTTTTTTTTTTTTAAGTATTCTGTCACAAACATCTGTTGCATTGCACACCTGGTGATAATCTCTTTACAATCTAAATACGTCTCAGTGTATTAGTGGGTGCAGCAAAGCTATTTTTTGCCAGCATCTCAGTAAGATTAGTGACATGCTAGCTGTGTTGTACGTTCACTTCTCCACACCAGGTTTACCACTCACTCAGCTGTGGCCTTCTACTGGTGAAAATCTTGACTTTGCAGCTTTCACCAAATCCCTCATTAAATGTTGCAGTTTAAAGGGAAATTCCAGTTATTGGTAACGGAGGTGAATAAAGTAAATGATATAAGATGTGAATCTTGTGACCCCTGGTTTCTGTCACCACCAGAAAAATCTGAAGTCAGTAGTTTCTCTATTGTTACCAATACTTTGATTACGTCTCAAAGATTTCAGTATGCAGCAAGTTTGCAGAATTCCCATTAAACGTTCTCTTATCTCCTTGAATGATGCACGCCAAACCTACCTGAGATCCTAGCCCTCCATCTCAACAACAATCGGGACAACCCTACCCCTAGACGGGAACACGGTAGGGCTAAGTGTAGGGCCTGGGGTGAATATGATTGGGCCTTAATAGAATTTGTCCTGTAGAAGACGCCTCACACAGCCCACGCTGTACACATGTCCTCTGTATGTTTGAAAATACCATATATTGCATCAGCTTGCTGGGATAATGTCCTCTTTTCCCACTTCCCGTTCTGCTGTCTAGCTTCCCACTCATTTAGCTTTTCACTGTTTGTTCATTAGGCCGCTGTGGAGCAGGAGAACACAGTCCAATCTCAGCCTGTTCCTAATATCGACCACCTGTTGACCAACATTGGCCGCACGGCTCCATCGCCGGGAGACGTCTCAGGTAACCTGTTCTTGCGTTTCAGCTGTAGAGCTCCAGTGCAAGTCAGAGCAGGTGGGCAGTGAGCTTAGGAATGCATGGATATGTGATAAACTGTTTCTAACCGTAGCCAGAGGTCTGTCTGATAATCTCAAGTGTTCTGAATGTAAAGATGTTTCTGTATGCCTTTATTATTTTATTGAGTAGATTGGCAGCTACACACATGCTTTCCATCGAGTATGTGAATGTGTAGGCTTATGTAGGCTTAGCGAGCTTATGAGAATGTCTTGGTGCTCATGTAAACGTGAACTATTTTAGCAATTTTGCTCTGATTAATTTCAAAGATGGTCCTTCTGAAAAATTGGATAAAATAGTTCCTGTATATTTGTGAAGCTTCTGAATTGTTTCTCTTGTTTTGTTTCTTTGTTTGTTTATTTTGAACCTTGAATTTATTTGAATATCATGGTTTTGCTGAGTCGTTTGTCTTCTGTTGACGTTATTTCTCCAGCCCTCTTTATTATTTCTGTTTTTTGGCTTTGGTTCAGTTTGTATTACTTTCACCTTGGCTCATACCATTCCTTCCTAATGCTTTAGCCTCCTTTACGACTCCACTCCTCCTTTTCGTTCAGTTCTTTTTCCTTCTTCCTCCTCCTCCTCCTCCTCCCCTCCTCCCCTTTCTTGCACTAACCTGGCATGTTCTTTCCCAAAAGAAAAAGAACAATGAACAAAAGCAATTGAAATGAAAACCAAATGTGGCTCACCCGTCTGACCCGTCTTGTCTCTAGTGTTTTCTTTCTCCCTTGTCCCCGTCCAGCCCTGCTCACACATTACCCAATCTTGACACAGGCCAAGTGGGCGGCGTCTATCACTCGGTGATGTCACTGATGGACTCTGTAATGTCTGTGATGGACAGCTGGGACTGTAGGAAGAAGGAGGAGTGTTGTCCCCAGTGTAGCTGCCTAGTCTGCAGAAACCCCCGGTTCTTGTAAATTGAACCCGAATGCGGGACATGTCCCCAACAGAACAAAAACAAACAAACCAAAAAAAGAGAGAGAACTAAAAAAACCCCGAATGAATGTCAGAGAAGTCGATATTTTTTTGTCATCGTGGTGTTGCACGTTTCATATCTTATAAGACTATTATTAACAGAGAGGATACAGAGCGGTGATGGTGTCATGTGTCTGAAAAGCCTCTTTGCTGTCTCTCGTTGTCTCTGAAGCTGACCGCAAGGAATTCTAGCATGGTATGGTCTCCAGGTTTTCCTCCGCTCATGTGGCATCACTGTCATGGTGTCTGAAAAGAGAGGGTGTGGTGGGGGGCTGAGCCGGCTAAAGCACAAAACAACATTTGTACATATAACCCAAGACACGTTCTGCACACCGTCCTACAGCATTACGCTTAGAGAGTGAGCAAAGGGGCTTTTGGGTTCTGGAGAAACCCGCGTAAAGAACATTGTTCCTCCCCTGCAGTTGCTCTTCCTTTAGCATTTGCCTCATTAGCCCCTTTCTGCCCTCCTGTCATATCTGCCCCTTGTTGTTACCTCATCATAGTCGTCTACCAGTGCTTCGATCATGCATTGCTACAGTCAAACTCAACACCAGCACGTGGTTTACCGTAGGGCTGCAACTAGCAAGCAACTCTTTTTAATTGATCTATGGACTCTACTGTTCTGACCTCTATCCAAAAAAAGTTCAAAAGTTTAGCTTGCAGCTTTTATGGAGCACTAAAACAACACAAGTCTGTACTTCCTGTCGTGTATTACAGTCAGTTGTTTTAAAAAAAAGTTTTAAAAAGTGGTTTTAAGTAAACATATTGACAGTAAAATTACATTACTGTGTCAGTATGTGTTCAGTACGTGAGAGAATCATATGTAAAGACGTTTATCTGAGCAGTAAGTACTTCCTTATATCTGAATAAATAATTAAATGGTGTGATGCATGTGGTGATGTTGGCTAAAACCTTCTCCACTGCTCCACTTAAAGAAGCCATATATGATTTTTACAGTTACAGTCCGATTCCTAATCAGCCCTTAACAAATACATGTGATGGCTGGGTTGCAACTGGAAATCAGGAACCCGACCTGTTGTTCTGTCTCTACTCTGTCGTGTCTATAAACACAGATTTATTGTTCGTTTTTGTGTTTCATGGTTTAGAGGGTTGGTCAGGTGTTAAGCCTAGTCCTGGACTGTATTCGCAATGTTAACCCACAGTTGCAACAACACACGTACTCGCAATAGCACACTTACTGCTGAGATAAATAAACAGACAGATTTTATGGGTTTCTGAATTGTTCATCAGCGAGATGCCATCGACAACTTTGTCGACTATGGGCTGTAGGCACCTCCCAGGACAGCTTTGTGGATAAGCAGTGTAGAGTTGTGTCCAGTCTCGTCTGCAGTGGCTACAGATAGCTTCCATTCCAACACAGCAGGAGTACACTTGATCAGTTGTTGAAGACTGAGCCCAGCAGACATAAGCGAGTGGAATCAGGTGTGCTTCTGCTTTTTTGGAATGAAACCCCGCAGCCACGTCAGCCCCTTTGTGGGCTCTGAATGTAGATTGTTGCACTCTCCAGTGTCCAATCGCTGTAGAGCTCTTCTAAAAATGTCTAGCATGTTAGGTTCCTAGTATTTAGGCCACATAATGCACTTTGAACTTAACCTTAGTCAGGCATACACTTGATTAGCTGCATCACTGAAAAACAACCCGTTTCTGATCAGACCTGGTGGCAAGCTCCCAACCGCTTACTCTGTAGATGTGAAGATGTTTATCCTTGCCTTGGTGGTGTCTCTTGAGTTGGGAAAGAATGCCTTATCAAGTGTCTGTGTGAGCGCGTGTGGTAGCTGAATGACCTTTGACATGCTGTCCGTGTGAATGTATGCATGAGCTGCTTCCTGTCTTGGTGCAGCTGCCGGGTTCATCATCTTGTCGTCTCTCGTTCCTCATCCCTCCCATGCCCCCTCCATCTCTGTTTCTCTCTGTGTGATGGCTTTACTGCATCGCCTTCATCTCTCTAATCTCTTCATCTGTTTGTGCTGTTCTTATTGTAAAAGGTTTGTGAAGTATCTCTTTCTGCTGTCGTTTCCCAAACTTTTTAGACCTTGTTGTTTCCTTATCAAGCTGTTCATTAATACCTTTTCTCTGCTTTTCTTTATTTGTCACCACCAGATTCAACCACCAGTGACTCTGCCAAATCAAAGGTAAGTACCTTGAGTCAAATTAAAACTCTTTTTCACTTTGGGTGTCGTGAATGCATGACACTTGCTAATAATTAATATCTCCAATGTTCTTTTCCCTAGAAGAAACTTTTTTGCTTATATATTGGTTTTGGTTCTTCAGCAGGGCTCCTGGGGGTCTTGCAAGGACCAGTATAGCAGAGAGATGCTGCGCTCCTCCATCTTTGCCACCCGCAAGCGCAAAAAACCAAGGGACAAGCCTCCGCTGAGCAGCTCCGATGATGACCTAGATGGCATATTTTCCAAAAAGGAGCTTCAGGAGGAGAGCGACCCAAACTGGCCCACCGACGACCAAACCGAGGAAGCTGAAAGTGAGGTGGGGGTCAATGACAGTCTTGAGAGGACTGAGGATGTGGACCATTGCAAAGAACTGAGCAGTGTAGTTGTTTCAAGCGATCAGCAGCTTCCATCTGTGCTTCTACCCCTGCAAAAACCACAGACCATCAAGAAACCCAACGAGTCCCCAACTCTGAACTACCGTGCTCAGATGGCTCGTCAGAACTCCCTCTCAGACCACCCATCCAACTACGATGAAGGGTGTGTCTCAGACTTGGGAACGCTGAACAGCACCAGTTCCCAGGCCTCTGGTCCGAGGATCAGACAGGGGAGGACTCCGGGCAACTGGGCAGAGAACCTAGGAGCAGCTGAGGTTTGCTCAATTACCTCGGATTACTCGACTACTTCCTCGATGACCTTCTTGACGGGAGTGGAGTCTAGTGTTTTGAGCCCGGAGGTACGTTCGGTGGCCGAGAGCCGAGGGGATGATGCGGACGATGAGAGGAGCGAACTGATAAGCGAAGGAAGGCACATGGAGACAGACAGTGAAAGTGACCTTTCGGTATTCGCTTCCGGCAGAGATAGTATTGCAGCAGAGGAAAGAAGCCTAGCAGAAGGTAGAGCCACACCTATGCAAGATGCCCCAACCCTCATAGCATCCCACCGCATCATAGCTTGCGACACACTGTCTCGTAAGAGAGGGAGCCGACAGAAAACGGACAGCGAGTCTTCAACCGACGGTGGACGGAGTGAAAAAGAATCTGGCAGAATGTCCAGGATGCTGGAGCCAATCAAGAGCAAACCAAGTGGCAGCCCGAATCTCTCTCGTAGCGAGTCTGACAGATTCGAACCCGTCTGGCGTCTCAAGATCACCGACAGGCTCAAATGCCGGCTGCGATCGTCTGCAGATGACATGTTTGGAGTGGGTTCCCAGCGTACAAGATCGCCCGAAACACGCAGCAAGAAAAAGACCAATATCCGACGGCGGCACACAATGGGTGGCCAGAGAGACTTCGCAGAACTTTCCGTCATAGGTGGCTGGCAAAGTACAGCGGGTGCCGAACTCTCTGCCATGGATCGCTTGAAACCCAAATGCAGCTCCCAGGACTTCTCCATCACTGACTGGATAGTGCGAGAGCGCCATCGAGCCAGCAACCCAGAGGTGAGTCTGGACACTCTGGACTTGCAAGCCTCCCGATCCCTGGACCCGTTTACTGCTGGACCCTCGCGCTCCTCCTCCAACCCCATGCAAATGTTAAACGGAGATGCAGCGGCCTCCCAGAGCAAAGGCCTGGACGCCCACCCACACAAACTTTCCGGCACCCAAGTGGTGCGCTCCCGTTTCTATCAATACTTGTGAAAGTGTGGTCTGTATGGGTGGATGTTTGAGGAGATGTGTGGCTGAGCGAATGAAGGTCTTGAGGTGAATGTCTGATGAGTTGCATGTTTGTGAGGACCTTGAGTGTCCGCAGGAAGGTGCCCGCGTAATCTCTGAGAGCGAGAATGTTTTTATATATGTGCAAACGGTACTGACGCAGTTCTTTGACAGACAGGCGGAGTCGAGCGAAATTCACTCACTCCCACTGCCTCGCAGAGTCTGCTCGTGTTATTTCCTCCCTCTTATTAATTTACTCTTCGACCTAGGGTCTCACAGTGAAGAGAAACCTCTCTCACTTCAGACCTGGTGAACCCCCAGTACTGCTGGAAGACTGGATGGGCTGTAGTGGCCCTGGAATTAAGGTGCGAGAGGGTGGAGTTGTAGTGGAAACTCTCCATCAAGAGGCAAGGCCGAATGTTCTCGGAAGTAGGTCATAGTAGGGTTGAGTAGGACGTTGGACAGACAGGCTTCAGTGTCTTTTAAGTATTGCTAGACTTTTGGAAGTATAAGGAGGTCTTCTCGATCGTGATTGGTCCTCCGGTAACCAAAATGAAGAATGTATCTTATCTGCTTGCTGTAATGCGTAGAACATGCGTACCAGCGCATCTTTATTTTTAGGTGTACATAGCCCCGCCCCCTCCCTTTCTCTGTACTTGAAATGGTTTCCTCCTTTCCTCTACCCACATTTTTTTCCTTTTTCAGGCCTGTTTTCGGATTGATTTGTGTGCCGTGTTGTGGGATAGTGTGTTTTTTTTAAAAACCAGTGCATGGCAGGAGCCAGACTCTGCTCATGATGACGAGAACCGATCAGCTTTTTGAGTTAAGGCATACAGACTGCCTCTCCGATGCAATATGCAGCGTAGCCTATGTACTGTCATAACGTCATCAGTTCCTGCAACGAAAAAAAAAAGGAGGGAGTTTAAAAAAAAACGTTTGGGATAAAGCTGGATTATCAAATTTCATGTTTCTCAAACCGATGAAGGTGCCTCATTGGAACAGTATGGAAGTCTGCGAGAGTGCCATAGCTTTCTGTTGAACACTACGACATACTGTGAAAATATGAGATTCCTAGCTCACCTCAAGCCATCCTTCAGGCCTGACTAACAGTGATGGTGGGGGGAAAGTGTGTGTGAAGCTTCCTTTCCTTTGGCATTCCACTTTGGTCTTAACACGTTTTTTACTGTTTCATTTTCATTTTTGCAATTGGTATTTTAACCGGACTTGAATTTTAAATATTCCTGTAAAATAGATAACTTAAATGTACATATCTATTCCATGTTTTAGCACCTCGTTCCGCCCCCCCCATCATCTTCTGCTTTAGTTTCTTTCTGTAAGTATTGTACGATACAGGCGTGTAGATAGGGGACCGGTGGATAGGGGAGGGGAGGGGTGGACTGGACCATGTTAATCATCTCTGGGGGTCATGAACCCCTTCGTGTGGAGAGAGAGAGAGGAGAAAAAGCTTCCTTGACCGTTTGTATCATGCTGTGTCCACTCCAACAGTGGCAGGACATACAAAACACTGGAAAATAAAATGCTTTATGTCTGACAGAGACCTGGAGTGTGGAATTTACTTACAGCCACGTCGGATGCGTTCATGTTCTGCTTGGCTCTGTGTTCTGGGTGAGTACAGTAACTCAGGGGGACCATTGAAGGTCTTCATGGGAAAACCAAGTTTGATGTAAGAATTTGTAGACTAAAGCTTTCATATGTGCCATTCATGTCCCAGTCCATGCGCCCTTTACTTTGGGAAAGAGCCTGAGCCTTTTCCAAGACACAATAAGAATCAGTTTTAATATTGAAAGAGGAAATGTAGGGGGGAAAGTCATAGAGTAGTTTTTTATAACACTTTTTGGTAGACTGGTAATAAGGAAGTGAGAATTCAGGGCTTGGAATTACATCCATATTTCCACATGCTGGAGCTACACATATAAGGCTTTTATTATGAGTCCTAAGCCGAACATTCATGATGCATTGACCTTCTTAAAACAACAGATACTACTGTAATCTTTTAAAAGTAGGGGCGTCGTGGCACCTTTTCCCCCCAGATGGCCGTTCCCGTAGACACAGTATTATTCTTTAGGGGTTGGCGTACTCTTTTGTGCCTTAGACTTCACATATTTGGAAGTTATGTTGTCCTAACCACCATAGGCTCTGTTAGATTTGACAGTTTTCACCATTAGGTGGCACAAGAACACCACTGGAATGAGGCCACTGTGGCGCTTTGCTGCATGGATCTTCTCCCTTCCAAGTACAGTTAGAGTCGGGGAAAACGGGAAAACCATGTGCCTTACATAAAGCACACACACATACAACCCAAAGAAAAACTTTCAAAATGCTTTATGTACAAGTTACACACAGTAGGGACCAAAACAGTTCTGTAATTTACACATTTGTACATCTGCAGACAAGACAAGGTTTTCACTCACAACGGTACAGTAAAGTGGAACCACAGGAGGACATTCAAGCTGTCAGAAGTTACGACATTTAAATAGATATCTAATAACCCAAAGAAAGGAAAAATCGAAAAAGCAGTTTACTTGCTAGCATGCCAAATCAAAACGAAGGAATTCTGTACAAAATGTGCCTCAAGGAACGTCTGGACATATCACAGCCATTAACGTGAAATAACACGAGCGAGGAAACCCAACTGTAGATTTGTACCTGATGAGAAAAGCTAGATTATGAGTACACAGGTTAAAGTTCTCTATTCTGCTACGGCCAAACCGACTGGAATACTGGCGAGTTTGGATAAGATGCACGGGCGGGGTTCTGAATATTCTGATTTTTTCCCACAATGTAAAAATCTATTATTTCCATGTTCATCTCTCCTATAGGTTTAAAACACTTCACGGACAGCCCATCGTGTACAGCTTTACTCCAGTAAGGCACAGTGACTAAAAATAATAACCTCAGATTCCATGTCCTCAGCTGTATGAACTAATGTTTAAAAACCACATCGATTTCTAAGCCCACCCATTCACGAAGGAACAGAATACTATGTGAGGCCCTGATTCATAAAGCTGCTTACGGGCCATTTCTTACTAAATATCAATTTAAAGCTACTGTACTGTAACAGATACTGGACTGAACAAGAAGTTCCACGGTATTAGATAAGAATGACAAATGAAGAAACTCGGTCCTTTACAGCTAAACAAAAGGACCTCGCTGAGCTCAGTAATTGAACGCAACACACTGGAAAGTAATACAGAGGGGTGGCTTCGGGTAGCTGATTGGATTTCCTTTCTTTCCTCTTCACCGCTGCCCCAAAATGTATGTTGTGCTGTCGTTCCCTCCGAGAGGGTTCCATCACCAGTGCACGACGTGAGAAACCGCAGACGGAAGATTGCTGCATCACTACCAGCTCAGTTCACACGAGGGCGCTCCACAGCCAGGGTGTTTCGGTGGAAGGCAGATGAAGACATGCTCATTTCACCTCTTCCGCTCACTCCGCAGACACCCTACTGCCTTCGCCTTCGTAAACCTTTCAGGTAGCCGGTTGGAGGTGAAGGGCTCAGGTCCATGCACATGTTCAGAATGACACATCTGAGATGGAAATGATGATGCAGGGGTTTCGGGGGGGAGTTGGGGGACAGTTTGCATATTGGGCTATAAGCTGGCCTGCGCTTGGCTCTGAGGGAGGGCATGGTTTTCGTGGGTGGTTGTGGGGTTTTGTTGTTGTTGTTTTTTTGTTTTTTTTAACCGTCATCCTCGTTATCCTGCTCCAGCTCCCCCTCAGGCACCACCTCAGGCGGCCTGAAACACAGCTCAAAGAAGTTGACGAGTGACTGACTTAAGTGCTGCCGGGAACCCTCGGAATGGATGAAGTGGCCCTCATCTGGGTAGATCTAGGTAGAGGAACAATAAAATGAGTGGGGTCAAAACTGCTCTGTTCATGATACAGTAGTGATGAGCATTCCTGGCTCTTTTTCTGGATCAGGTAGGAGTCGATTCACTCAGCTTCCACATGTTGCAAGTCAGTGATCTCATCTAGCACTGAGTTTTCCATAAACCTGGAGTCTTCTTTCCTCATAAACAATGAAGACAGTGTGTATATTTGTACTTTGGTAAATAACTCAGGTGGTGAAAAGTGGTTTTGGTGGGTGTGTCGAGTAACAGGAGTAACAAAAATGCAACATCCAGGCAGATCCTTCAACTGATCACCAACAAACAAGACGGCAACACACACGGGAGAGAAACAAGGCCAAGAACGGCCAGGAACAAACCCGGAGGAAGATCCACACAACAAGCATCAGGTCTGGATGAGGGGGGCAAGGTGGATCAGGAAGAGGCGCAGGTAGTCTGGTTTTCAGCTAAAGTGTCAAATTACACCCTTTATTATTCATTATCATTATAACTGCGCTTTATATGGCTCTCCTGACATTCTAACTCTTGAGAACAGTGACTAGGGGGTTATTACTGATCCCCATAACCATGTTCTATACGAAGCCCCTGATGATCTAATGTAGGGAACAGTGAACGAGGGTTCGTTACTAATCTGTGTATGGCCTGATCCCTATAGAGAGCTTGTGATTGTCCAACATGGGAACGGTGAACAGGGTGTTGTTACTGATCCCTCTGACCCTGTGTTATATGGAGCTCCTGATGATCTAACCTGGGTAAACATGATTCCCAAATAACCAAATCACTATTACCTACGGCAGAGCTCTACACTGAGCTCCTGACGGAATGAAAAGGAGGTTGTGAGATGAGTTCAGCATGAAGCATGAGAAGAAACAAGAAAATAAGAGCGAAGGTCTAAAAACCAAACTGTTCATGACGCCACTGTAGAGGTTCTAAAGAGAAACGTCAGCCTATACGACTCATTCAGGATCCAAAGGAAGCTGCTGGTAATTATAGGCTCTTACCTGTAATGTATAATTAGCCTTCTGATTTATTAAATGGGTTATGAATTTTGCAGTGTGCTGGAAATGGACTTTTTCTGTGGGGAGACAGATCAGCAGTTAGTCAGAGTAATGACAGGATTTAGACACGTTCAGGACTTTAGGGGAAAAAACTGCACACAGGGTAAAAACAAACTGATTACCGTCAGCTGTAGGATGAATAATTAGGAACTTCTTGTCTTCTAGCTGGCCTGAATGCTGCGCTAAACTTGACACCTGTTCAAAAATATATATGACATTACTGAATCTCCCATTCAGAGGAAATAGGAGAAGGTTGTGTATTTTTAGATCCTGAGAGGAGAATAAAATTACCTCATACACTCTCTGATTGGATCGAGGTAATCCTAAATAGCGCTCGGAGAATGCTGAGGCTGCAAGAACAACATTTGCAAAAGACGTGGAGTACCGTTAAAATACTGTCTGTGTTTGAGCTGAATTAAAGAATGTCTTAGAGACTGTAGACCATCTGTTTCTCTGTATACTCTATCACCCTGTTCTTCAATGGTCAGGACCCCCACATGACCACCATAGAGCAGGTATTATGTAGGTGTTGGATCATTCTCAGCACTGCAGTGACACTGACGTGGTGGAGGTGTGTTAGTGTGTGTGGTGCTGGTGTGAGTGGATCAGACACAGCAGTGCTGCTGAAGTGTTTAGACACTGTGTCCACTCACTGTCCACTCTATTAGACACTCCTACCTTACTGCTCCACCTTGTAGATGGACAGTCAGAGACGATAGCTCATCTGCTGCTGCTACAGGATAATTTAGGATGGTGGACAATTCCAGCGATGACACTGTGGGGTTTAAAAACACCAGCAGCAGTGGTGTATCTGATACACTCACACCAGCACCATGTCAGTGTCACTGCAGTACTGGCAATGATCCACCACCCATATAATACCTGATCTGTGGTGGTCCTGTGGGGGTCCTGACCATTGAAGAACATGGTAATACAGTATACAGAGAAACAGATGGACTACAGTCTGTAAGTGTAGCACTACAGCGTGAGTCAGATTTACTATGTAGCTGTAGAGAACAAAGTAGTGATGGTACCGTATAGGCTGAAATCGGTGATAGGAGAGACGACAGCTCCACATTTGAACTTGACGTTGTATTTTGACACACCGTCTTCAGAGCCGAAGAGAAGGCTGGCAAGATATCCTCCGTACACCTGCAGCACAACATGTCGACATGTAAAGGATGTGTGTATATACATTGACATGCAAAAGTTTAGGGACAACTGGACAAAGTTTCTACTACTGTGAATAGCTGTGGGTTTCTAATGTACAGCCATCTTATTACAGTTTTAAGATTACACAGAAGGAAAAGGGCCCAAAGCAGAAGTCTGGGCACCCTGCAGGGTCAGTACTAACAAGCTAACAAGATACTATTATTGCTTAAAAGGTTTAAGAGACTGTTTCTTCTTTCTGCCTTTTGGAGATCAGGTCACATTGTGCAAACTATTCTCAGTAACAGACATTTTAACGATTGGTGCCTGAACTTTTGCGCGTCCCTGTATAGGACACCTTCACTTATGCTCCTTTCAGATGCCTCAATAAAAAAATAAGAACTTGTTTACACTTCACAGGCAGTTCAAATAATAATGTACACTACCAGTCGGCTTAGACACGCCCATCTAAATGGATCTCTAAAGAGACAAGCTCTAAAGACTCAACAGCTCCAACTACATATACACCACATCTACTCCTGATGTACACAGTATGATACTCCTCCATATCTCCACCTCTAATATATATTTAGTGGTGTAAAACTTTGATCTCTTTTTCTGCACAGTGTGAAAGCTCTAGTTCTCCTTTCAGCTTAGTGAATATTCATGATGGACCGACCAATAGAATCGCTCCAAACCTGCTTAGTAATAAACCTTGTTCTATCAGCTCCACTGCAGGTTCAGAAAGCTGGTTCACCCTCCTGTAAAGCTCCATTCTGGAGGGTTTTAAGGTGGACTCTATAATTCCAGCAGGGCTACTTTATAGTTTGATGTCTTCACTTTTATTCTTCAGTAAAGCTTTAAGATAAACATAAGGAGAACCTTCTATGAGCCACGTCTAAACCTTTGTCTGCTACTGTAAGCCTGAACAGCTAGAACAAAACAATTGGAACAAAATCTTAGAACGAACTTCTTCTCCTCAGACCTGAATAATCCACCTCTGTTAAACATGGTTTACCCACAGGGCACATAAATGAGCCTCTGTACATGGAAATTTGATTTGCATCAACAGATTACATCATTATTAGATTACATCAACAGATGTAACTTTATTGGTAATTGGAAAGTCATAGATATACCATGTACTGGCAAGTCTAACCTCCTTTCTTCCCCTGACGGCTTATGACTGGTACAAGAGAGAAATGCAGCCACTGTGACTTTGATTTCTTCTGCAACTCCAGATTAATTTACATCCTCAGGGCCACACTTTTGTTTCTGTTTAGGTGGAGTTAAGATTATGTGTTGCTTTAAGACGGGGATATGTTTAAATTTGGCTCATGGTGTGGCCTGAACAGACCGCGGTCTGTCCTGGCGGCATTTACACTGACTCTTTAGGTGATTGGCCAGCTCTCTGATCAGTCCAAAGCACATGGAGTGGCCAGGTGTAAACAGGCTTCAACAAGCCCGTTTTTAACACTTAATGAAATTAAAATCTCTTTGTCATTCATATTCCCTGCTGAGAGCAGAGCAGTCTGTGTTTACAACAGAAATCCAATCAGGTGTGCTGGTGCCTCGGAGCCAGCACGATTCAAGCAGCCCATGTACTGGGGCACCTGTCAGACCCATATAACAAACGGCCTCCTTCCCTGCAGGTTTATTTTAAACCGAGCCTGTGCTCTGGCCTACTTTGGCTGAAATTCTTTGATCTTTGAGAGCCAGGCCTGGTTTAATAATTCATTCGGAGGCATTTCTGGACCATAGCAGGGCTCCAAATTTAATAGGAGAGGCCTTTCCTCCCCAGTCAACCTTCTCATACGGCTCTCTCCTTTTCTGCAGAACAACGGAGCAGCTTTTGTCTGCTGGTGATGAAAGTGCAGCAGAAATGAGCTACAATCATCTCCGTTTTCATGCGAAGCTCTTCATCCCCTGTTCTTAAACAGGCTCATTTTCAAAAGCTCTCGGTGCTGCTTCTGGAAGGAGGCCTCTGAGGGATTTTTTTAACTCTTCCTCTTACACTATGGAAATGAGCAGGAAGCAGCTTGCTCGTTCTCCGTCTCCACTACCGGTGTATCAATCTCTGCTCGGCATTGTACAATGTTTCATGTAGAACAAGACTTACCACCGTGTTACCATGCAAAAAACAAAACATCTGATTTTTACATAAAAGAAGTTTATATATAAATATATACACCGATCAGGCATTTAAACCACCTCCCAGTCACTGTCCATTCCATCAGCTCCACTGACCATATAGGACCACTCTGTAGCTCTACAGTTACAGACTGTAGTCCATCTGTTTCTCTGTATACTGTATTACCCTGTTCTTCAATGGTCAGGACCCCCACAGGACCACCACAGAGCAGGTATTATGTGGGTGGTGGATCATTCTCAGCACTGCAGTGACACTGATGTGGTGGTGGTGTGTTAGTGTGTGTTGTGTTGGTGTGAGTGGATCAGATACAGCAGTGCTGCTGGACACCTCATTGTCACTGCTGGACTGTGAATCGTCCACCAACAAAAACTATCCAGCCACCAAACAATCGTTTCTACATCTACAAGGTAGTGGTGTGGTGTTTAATAGAGTGGACAGTGAGTGGACACAGTGTTTAACACTCCAGCAGCACTGCTGTGTCTGATCCACTTACACCAGCACCACACACACTGCACCACGTCAGTGCTGAGAATGTGACAAGTGGAGCTGATATAATGGATGAAGAATGTAGATACACTGAGGTGGTAATAATATTAAGCCTGATCGGTGTGTGTGTGTGTGTGTGTGTGTGTGTCCTACAGAAAGTGACCTACAGACTGGCAAGTGGTGGATGGGGTGAACTGCACAGCAAGTATGGGGTAAAAACAGGCTTCTGGAGGGTCATTAGTGATGTTTCTAAATAAACAGATCAGAATTTAGGAGACGTGTGTATATAAATATATCTTGAATGGCCCATTAAGATGAGATCCTAAACCCAACACCTCACTCATGGGTAATTCTACCAAACTCATTAAAAGATAGTTTAAAAAAAAAAAGTTTGGGACTGGTAACTGATACCGGACTTTAGACCCAAATCACTTAGCGTTGAGCGAGTCTGAACCTTCATTAAGATTTAGATTCAGTTTAGATTATTTAGTTGCTAATTAAACAAATATATCAGTAGTGACTGTTTTTGTACTGACAATTTCATCCCTGTGGAACTCAAAAACTTCATAGCATTTTTAACATTCTCATGAGAACTCAATTTTTACAGATAACAGTGTTGTGAATATTTAAGGTCTGAATGATTCTTCTGAATCTTTTTTTCCCAAAAGTTCACTAACAAAATACTGTGCATTATATATATATATATACAGGGGTTGGACAATGAAACTGAAACACCTGGTTTTAGACCACAATCATTTATTAGTATGGTGTAGGGCCTCCTTTTGTGGCCAATACAGCGTCAGTTGGTCTTGGGAATGACATATACTGCGTCCTGCACAGTGGTCAGAGGGAGTTTAAGCCATTCTTGTTGCAGGATAGAGTCTTAAACAGTGCAGAACTGTGTTCTCTGTAGAGGATCCATCTTATCACATGTAACATGGCTGGGGTCACCAAAGCCTGTTCAGAAACTGAAGCTAGTTTCATGTACCCAACTTACTCAGTGAAAACTACCGAAGCTGAATAAGGTAAGTCACAAATATGTATATTCTCTGGTAGAGGATCCATCTTATAATCACATGTTACTGGGGTCACCAAATGAAACTTAATATCAACCTTAATTTGACTTCCTGCCAGTTTTAAGCTGTCAAGGAATTTTTCAGGGTGACAGCAGAGATTAAGCTTTTATATCCAACCCTGGAATGATGGAGCAGTGCTGACTTGGTGTATAAGAAAATGTAACTAGAGGCTTCTATTTAGCGAAGCACAAACATACTCTAATTCTCCAGCGTCTGCATTCTTCACTAGCAAAACCGCTTTCTGCTGACTGTTACAGTTCAAGCGTCCACTGGGATCGAGAGGAGCTCTGTCTCTCTCAGAGGTGAGAGCAAACACTGTGTGAGCATGAGGAGCAGCTGTGTTTCTGATAATCCCTGGGGTCCCAAAGACCAGAATGTCAGTCTGATATGAACAGCGAGAGGTTGGTTAAGGACAGTGAACTTACCCTTCCATACACTCCGATTCTTGTTTTGTCCACATACGACTCTTTCGATAACATACTGCAGGAGAAAAGCAGACGAGTACGATTTAACCTTCTGTGAAGCTCAATTTGTGTGCACTTAGAACAGAGAGCTATGAAGTCATGTGTCACTCAGTAGCTGACAGCAGCGAACACTCCCAAAACTGACTAAGGATCTTAACTTTGTGTGGGGCATTTTGATAAGGTTGCCTGTTTTATGCACAGGCCAATACGTAACAGTGTTAGCTTGCATCCATCAACTTTCAGATCTTTAACAACCTCATAAAAGGACAGAGTGACATTTGAGAGTGAAAAAATCACCACAGGGAAAAGGGTACACTGGGCAAAATGTACTGGAGTTGGACCATTTCTGAAGACCACTATTTGGACAGCCCACTGTGGATGCATTATAGACGCTTATCTTGCATTGTACTTGCATTCAAAGTGTTCCCCAAAGTCGCCTTAAGTTTCGCCTAATTCTAACCCGGGCCCTAAACCTAACCGCCTTAACTCAAAACCTGGTTGGTGTAGCTCAGCGGACAACACCACTTCCCAGCAAGGAGCCACCCCAACGTGTGGGAGGCTGGGGTTTGAATCCGGTCTGGGTGACTATGCTGTGCTACACCAATAAGAGTCCTTGGGCAAGACTCCAAACACTACCTGTGCCTAACTGTGATATGAATACCCTTGTAAGTCGCTCTGGATAAGAGCGTCAGCTAAATGCCATAAATGTAAATGTAAAAAACCTAATCCTGTTACTAATCATAACCTTAAAGCTGCTAAATATCAACAAAAGATTGGTGTTCAAATCAACAAACTCTAGGTAATCTTTTGGTGGCTGTCCAAATAAAGCAGGGCCTGTTCATGTTTACTGTCGATTTTTTAAATAATGCCATCATTTTTTCCCCATGGAGAAAACCAGTTCAGACCCAGAGCTCCTAATATGAGCATAACACCCAGTACAGAATGATGAATGATGATTGTATGTATATAACTCCATCCTTGCGTATTATATGGTGCTTTGATATCTCTAACCTTAAAGCCTCCAGCTGATCCAGCTCCTCGACCTGTCCGAGCTTTCTTCTGACACGGTGGAGCAGATTGGTCCCCTGGAATCCGCTACCCCGACCGTCAAATCGCATGACGATGGTGCTGTATGAGCTGACCAGCACTGTGGCCCAATCCACCTGGAACTGCTCCGTCACCATTTGACCACCAGGGGTCCCATCTCTGTCACAAACATCCAGGTTATTAAAAATGAACTCTCATTTACTCTCCCATCCACATATATATATCGAGAGCTAAGCTGGGAAAAGTTTTGAATTCATTGTTTTTGTGATGTGCACAAGGCCGTTCAGTGTTTGATGTAAAACTGCTCTGTTCTAGAGACACTTACTGTTCACTGAACTGTTTACAGCGATGATTTTAGGAACCAGACGTCTGAAGAGCCTAATGCTTCTTAAAGCTCCATCAGATAAAGTTACGCCATGAAATGGTAATGGAGGGTTTTCTTGATGCCTGAGACATTGTTTCATGCCAGTTTTGTGATAAAAAGTTTTGGCTTCAAATCCATTTATAATTCTTTTTTAATTCATTTATTTTAAGCCACTGAAGGCAGAAGTGTACATGCAGGGTGTTGTGATGCTAAAACAGTCCACAAAGACCATTTTGAAAAACAGCAATATTAAACAGCAGCATTACATGTGAAAACCCAGATGACAGGTAAAGTTTGACAGGTGTAGGTTCACTGGTAGTGGGATAGTAAATAAAATCTCTATATTTGTGTTGTAGACATGTGGACTCCTGGTTCCCATCACCACCACTGTACAGAAATAAGAGTCAGTGAGCTATGACAGAATTATTTAGAATTTTGTAAGAATTTGGTGGAGTTATCCTTTGGGTTTGGTATTATGGATCAGGGACAACCAGCGCTTGCACACACAAGAAACTAAAACAGGAACGGCCACAGCCACCACTTAATGACGTTTGCAGTGACCAACTAACTGAGAAATGCTGCTGTTCAGCAGTACGATCATAAAATCACGCAGTGCAATTATGAAGACCATAACTGATAACTGAGATAAGAGACACTGACCTATGGACATCACACAAATTTCACATTGACCCACGTTATCCACCTAAACCGAGGCATGCTGCTTTATGAAACACTCTCCAGTCAGTCTGTGAGTTTGGTCTGTATAATGGTCCAAATAGTGGAAAGTCTGTGCTGTTTAACTGCACATTCAGAAGCCATTGTATTCATTTCCCTCACTGAAAATCCCCTCGTTTATTCTCTGCTCCAGCAAACCTGCAAATGCATAGCGAGTCAGGCGCTGTATTTTGTCTCAGAGTCGCATACATGAGGGCTTCACAGCGACTGAGCTCTGCCTGAGCTGAACATCACTCTAACAAATAATCTCAGCAGGGTTATCCTTGTTCAACCATTGTCTTACAGTTGTTGTAGTGATGTTCTGGGGCCACTGTGTAGCTGCTATTTCCTCTGTCTTGAGAAGTACTTCAGTGTCCGCTGTCACCAAAACCACAGCGGCTCGGGAGAGGAGAGGAACAGCTGGGTCTTTCCACTGCTTTGGCCTAATTAGCACAAACGCAGCACTGAGACTGAATGTTGGGTTATGTAAAGGAAACAAACAGAAGCCTCATTAGAGGATTTCAGAGCTTGCCTTGTCTGTGTATATGGGCTTGACAAGTGTCTCAGGTGCCCTGAGAGAGGAAAACCATGTCCAGGCAAAATATATCAACAAAATATTATTATTATTATTTATATTAGGTTTTATTTACCACTGCATTGCTGCTATTTCTGTCTGAGTGTCGAAGAAAACATTGAATACTGAAAAAAACAGCCATATAAGAAAACCTTACATTTACAGAGTGGAATAAACATTAATAGCCTAAAAAGAACCTATTTGACATTTTTCTTGTGCTTCATGTGTGT
The DNA here is from genome assembly GCA_024036415.1 of Prochilodus magdalenae. Classification (NCBI taxonomy): domain Eukaryota; kingdom Metazoa; phylum Chordata; class Actinopteri; order Characiformes; family Prochilodontidae; genus Prochilodus; species Prochilodus magdalenae. Next base: position 161,543 of record JAMWET010006310.1, read on the forward strand.
GTGATTCATGTTCCTCTTTTTTCCAACCTCTCTTAATGCCTTATACTCATAAAGATTGCTTACAACAGTCAGTCATCCCTAGTAGTGATACGAGGGACACCTACAGCTCAGCAATACGTGCAGGACATCCTCCAGCCACGTGTTGCCCCTCACGCCAGTGTTTCCAACAGGCCTTTATCAGCAGAATAATGCTCACACGTCAAGACATGTTGCCACCAGATAGCAACACCCTGATTGGCCTTTTTCCATCTCCCGATTTATACCCAATCAAGCATTCATAAGACCAGCTGGAACACCAGCTTCGGCAACCTATGAGTGTGCAGGACCTACAGGACCAGCTGCAACATCTGTGAGTAACTAATGTGCCATACAGGAACCTGTATGTCTTCATGCCCAAACGTATCTCATTTTGTTTCTGTCGCTCTAATACTGTAATCACTTATGAATTACACCATTACATTAATACATAGAAAAATTCATTCCATTCCAACAACAAATCCTTCTTGGTGTGTTTTTGTGTTTGGTTAATGACTAATCGTATATGTAGAATATGTAAACGTGTTAGTTTTTGTGACATCACAAAAGAAATGAATTCAAACAGACAATTTTGGTAGCTTAGATTCTCCATATAGACTGTATGAACTAAAAAACTGATGATTCTATTTGAAGCTTTAACAATGTTTACACATTACATCAAACTCTTTGTCCAAAACAGCAATGTGAAGACTGTTTCTTTTCATGATACAAGCCTTTAAAAACCTGTTTTTGTTTAGAGAACGTCTGATTAATCTGTGCTTGATATGTGCTGGTAATTGACCTCTATGGAACAGGTGCATTCTGGGTTTTGTATACTGGTCAGTCAGTGTAAGGGACTTACACGAGCAGTAGTAAGGGGTAGTGGGCTGTGTCTACGAATCCCGCCGGCTTCAGAATCTGGATGGTCAGAGCTGTGAGGAACAATTTCACTTACTTATGTGACTTACTAATCATGATCAGAACCTTTAATTACTACACTGAGGAAGAGCTGCCTGGTACCCACTGTAATCATCAATGTTGATATTCCGGTACTCCACTTTGGGCATCTGCATTGAGCTGACCGTGTAATTTAGCAAGTTGTTTGTCTCCACATCCAGCAGTTCTAAACACAGGAGGACAAAGCAGATGATGAATTACAGCAGAAAGCCAATAAAAATCTTCGCTTCTAATTCTTTGCACCAAATAAATACAGAACAGAACAAAATTTTTGTAGTTCTTTCATATTCCCATACTCAATTCCATAGAGATAATTTTCCACATATCCAACATTGTAAAAGTTGGACTGCGTCCCACCATCCAGAAAATCCCAATTACAAGTTTAGACAATCAGTCAATGAAACCTGAGGCTACATCTCAGATGTCAAGTTTTGACAATTTAGTGCAGTGTCTGTCCTTTTCTTAGCTTCTTGAACAGCTACACATCCTTCCACACCTCCATAGCACAGGACTTCTCTTCTCACAGTGGAAGGATGGACAGAGACATCTGTAAGCCTAAATGTTTTCAGATAGGAAGTGAAGGGGAGCTTGATGCACTCCTCCTTCTCTTACAGACCAGTTTCGGCAGGCGATTCTCAGGAGTCACATTTTCTCTGTAGCTTTTATCCTTATTTGGAAACGACTCACTTTCTTCTTTCATAGTCAAGTGGATTTGATCTAATCTCAGGAATATCATATAGCCATTTTACATGCACATGTGAAAGACTAAGCCAAGGTCGTTGTTCGGGTAGTGGCACTCTTTGAGTTGGAACATAATACCAGTGTCTTCTTTAGGAATAACTTTTGCTAGTGGGGTGCTGCTGTAAGTCACTGGATTTAAGAATAGAAAGATGTAAGTAGACATATTAAACACTGATAAGTGATCACTTGTACTATACTACAATATACTACCCAGGTCCAAAATACAGGGGTTAATTAAACTTATTGGAACCCCTGAAAGTGCTAATTTCAAAATCTGGATGGTACCTGAAAATAAAGCTATTGTGACATTATGCTGTTCAGTAGGTGTAAAGCAGATGCTCAGAAACAAATTCAAGGAGGTCAGTGCTCACCCAGTTGGTCCTTCATTGCCAAGCAACTAAGCCCAGTATGGCCCATTTTCCAAAGATATTGGTGAAAAGAGTGAATTTGTACTCATTTCTCAAAGTGAAGAACAGATGAGATGTGTCTGATCTCAGTTAGTGTGTGAAAGAGTGAAATACAAAGGAGAAGAATTCTTCAAATATTTTGCTGGCATTCAGCCTCACTATGGCGTGCAAACCAACATGGCACGCCCACCCCTCCCCACACCGCCAATACCAGAGAGCAATTTCCATACTATACACTGAAGCTGACGTGACTGTGTTGGTTTGTTTTGTGGTATGCATTGTATCCTTTCATCTTGCTGCATGTTTGTTGCTGAAAGCTGAGCTGCCAGACTGAGCCCTTCTTCTCTGGATGAGCAAGTGAGTGAATTCGCGACTGGCCGACAGGGTGTATTCTCATGCAATCAGCCTTCCAAGTCCTGCCTCCTGTTTTCTCCAGGGGGAGGTCCATAATCTTGTTTCCTTGACAACCATATCTTGGTGCTCGTGTGTTCCTGGACAGGCAGCCGGTGAAAATGACACCTAATGGCCTTCCCCGGCCTGCTGTCAGCTCTGTTTCTCCAACAGGCTTCAGGGTCATAATCTGCCCTAAAGAAGCGCTTGTGGTCATCTCTGAATGACGGTCGTATCGTAACATGGGAACGTATCAGTAAGCTTACGTGACATCAGTGCCGAAACATGCCTTGATGCTACAAGTGGGTGGCCCTAGAAGCTGTTGGGAGGTTTCTCTGTTTTTGGGCAGCAGCCGTCCAGGTCAGCAGAAAGGTATATGATGGTGTGCTAATGGTACAGATAGACAGGACACTTACTCTCATACTTTTCGACTCTGTAGACTGCTGTGTACGGCACTCCAGGGCCTGAGGGAGACAGAGAAAACCATTAGCATGCAGCATTAAAGTATATGTTCATGTGGTTTGGTCAGACTTACTCCTCCTTTCTCTCAAAGGTAGCCGATCAGATCAGACATGCTTGGTTTATAGAGGTTGCTTTCTTTAGGTCATTAGTTAGACAATATAATGGAAGCTCTCCCAAATTACTGGCTATGGAAGGTGAAAGGTTGAGGGCTAGCATGTGCTTCCTCCAATACTGTGAGGTGTAATGTTAATGTAATTGTGAAGCAGCTCAACACACGCTAACTGCTAATTCTGTCATATTAGGTGCCCACGTTGGCTAGCATCCTGCATGAGAGATTAGGACGGGGGCAGCCAACCAGACAGACAGAAAGAAAGGGGAATTATGCTCTCTAGGAACCTTGACCACAGATAGCTGGGGCTCAAACTTGTGAAGAGGTTAGTTCCCACCTGCATCTAACATGTTCACACCGTGGTTATAACAAGACTCGCATGAAGGTTATATCTTGAGAACCAGGATTGATAAGCACAGGCAGATAACAGTCTACTCTGTCAGAAACCATATAACAACTTCACATGGTTTGAGACCAGTGTGTAGGCAGATGTAGGCATTCACCTAATATAGCTGGTAGGGTATTAGGTTTCACTTCTTGTTATCTACAGTAGCTCCACATTTACAAGCTACACCTATAACAGGAGCTAAATTAGCTCTCTTTAATTCACCCCATATGCCACAAACTCTGCCTTTGCAATATAATCACTTTGTCCAAACCAGGCTGCCTTAGTGTAAAGGTTCTGGTGTCTGTCCAATTACAGAAATTACAGTCCTAGTCTCAGAGAGCTGTAGTCAGCCCTCATGTCTGGGTCTGCGCTAAGTGCCACCGGATCATTACGGCGGGGCTCGGCCTGAGGCTCATCCAATTAATAACCCAAATGCCGGTCCGTCTACGTGCACCACAGAGCCCACTAAGCAGATCAGCGGCCATGGCAACCGGGCCTTCGCGTGCTGATCAAAAACACAGCAGGAAGAAAATGATGATTAATGCACTCAGAGCGGTGAAGTGGCACTGGGGCGAGACGAGCCCCTGCTCCGTGGCGACTACAACACAAAATATCTCTGCAGCTTCAGCAGCTTTATCAAATATTTACTTATCTATTTGTTTACCCACAGAAGGGAACCTTGCTGCGAGGAAGAGAGGCAGTGTTCTTTTTCAAGGCCATCAGGTTCACAATTTAAACAGAAACCTGAAGAGCTCAGAACAGGAAAACATAACCTGTGATAAACAGCCACAAAATTCCAACCCTAATACTACAAACTGGGATCTGAGGTTATTGCTTAGCCTTATGTATGTGGGCTCCCTGGACAAAAAAATCAGTCACCTTGCGTGTTTAGGTTGATGGCACTGCATAAGGATGATGGGGCTATAAATGCCTGCGGGGTGTGAGTGACGGGATCCATAGATTGGGAAGAAGTTGTACAGTACAGTGCAGTAAGTGTCTCGTTCCATGTGTGGTAAACGGCTCCAAAGCAGATGTTAATGACTGGCTGAAAGGAGTGACTACATGTGGGCGTGGCCAAAGACCACAGTGTGAAGGAAGTAGCTGAATCTGCAGGTGTATGAAAGCGTACTGTCATATGGGTCTACCAGCAGTGGCTAAAATCCCAGTCTACAAGAAACTCTCCTCGGAATCGACCCAACTCTCTAATGCAAACGTGTCTGAACATTGATGTGACCTACATCCAGAAACTTGTCCAGTCCATGCAAAATTCAACCACAGCTGTTATTGATGTTTGTGAAGGTATTACAAGCTACTAGGTACGTTTTCGTCACAGACATGAAAAATATATAAGGTACTGGCAACAGCACAGAATTCCTTTACTGGTGCATCACTGTTTATGTTTTGCATGTTAGTTATACATCACTTGATCCATAAAGCGGTAGGACAGTCCAGCATTTACTTCTCTAAGCACAATTGTCTCCGTCTCAGTAGATGCTGATCATCAATCCAAGATAAACGTCAAGAACAAATGCAACTGAAAGCTGCTAACCTTTGCAGTTAAGGAGAAAGTAGTTGGAGTCTGGGCTAAACGAGCCGCTGACATATACACAGCTGAACTCGCAGGACAGGCAGCGCCTGTTGAAGGAGCTTGTGGTGGACGCACTAAAAGAGACAGCATGTCGTTATCATCACCATCTTAACTTGGAAATAATCTATTATTTATAAATCTGTGTAATGCAGTCTGGTGTACCTGTACAGATGTCGTCGTTTTGGATTATCCTCTGTGCTCAGGAAATACCTGTGAATTGATGGTAGCACAAAGTTGGAAAACACAATATGCCGGTTAGAATGGACATCAACTTTTCCCACCAATGTTTTCATAATTACATGGTAAGACGTAAACACCATCATTCAGAGAACTGCATGTGAAATACTACACTGTAGAGTCTGTGTTTTTCATAATGGCGTTAATAGGATCCAAACCTCTGAAGAGTTTAAAGCCCCAAAGCTACCTAACAGAAACTAAAATGGTTATGAACCTTCTGCCTGATGCCACAAACGCCGTGTCGCATTCACATCTGTTCTTCAGAAATATCTTCCTAAACTTCACTAACACACACAGAATTCCTGAAAAGCAACTCGCCTTTTCAGGATCAAAACTAGTTTACCATCATCAACATTACACATGAAAAGGAGACACATGTAGGTTCACTGGGGGGTTTTGCATAGTAATTTAAATGTCTGTATCTGTGTTGTAGACATGGTGACGCCTGTAAATCAATCTCAAGAGTCAGCAATTATTTCCACAATTAAGTACATCACATTAAATCACTTTCACCATACCAATTATACATAATAATGCACAAAATTGATTGGAGCCCCCCCCCCTTCTTTAACTGGCTTTAACGGTGTACTGTGTCATGGATGCTTACACAAGCTGGCTGTTCTCGTTGTAGGCCAAAACCTCGGTGACATCCCAGTCACCTGAAGTCAGGGACTGAAGCGTGTCTGAACTGCTGTTGGGCTAAAACAGACAGACACATTACAGCTGCTGGTTAACAATGAGTCATAAGCCATGCTGTGCATTACAGTTATAATACCACCACCACTACTACTGCTACTACTATTAATAATAAAATACTAATAATTATTATTATAATCATAATAATCACTCTGGGAGCTCAAACTCTTGAATGTAGGCACAGTGGGGACGGGGGAGGTAGCCACTATAACAAAACATAACTTTTTTTTTAAATACGCGAAGATTTTTACAAAAATAAAATACTAATTTCTCGAATTACAATATAATAAACAAAATAATAATAAGTTAAGAGGACATACGATTTTGTTTCTAACTCTACTAAATACTAAATAATGCTTTCAATAAAATAAAAAAAAAATAAAAACATTTATGCAGCTCACCTGGGAGGTGGACATGGAGATATGGAAGAACTTTCCACGACCACCCTGTGGCACTGCTCGGGTAAAGAAGAACCTGAGACCATCCCTGGAGAACAGTGGTGCTTCATTCTGTGTGGTACATGTTTGTGAGAGGGACATTACAAACATTTACATGTGAAGTAGTATAATGTCAAGGCCTCTTGCTGGGCCAACCCTGGCCACATGAGTAATTAGGGGTAACTGGTGCGACACACACTGTTTAACCCTGAGAGCTCATATGCAGCTCTTACTCAGTTCACCCTCCCAGGCACGTGCGTCTTGTGATCTAGACGGTAACCTCAGGTATTACTTTATCAAGTTTAGTGACTTTCGCTTCGCCTCACTCGAGTTAAAGCTGTTAACACAAGCATTAAAAACCTTGTGTTTATCCTCGGTCCACCGGCTGGAGAATGTACATAAACACACAGAAATTAAAACAAAGACAGAAATGAATTAGAAACAATTTGGTTCTCAAGAGACGCTTTCCACTTACAAGCATCTATTTTGCACTCTTCTACATGCTTACTTCACTTAGAGAAACTAAACTCTCTCTACTAAACTGGTAAGTTAACCCCTGGCCTTCTGGTCTCTAAACAAGGTGAGCAATTCAATGCTCACTTGTGACAAGCCACCTATTACAGATCCATTAGTCTAAACCATCATGTAAATGCATACCTGAACTGTTCCACTTTACAGCTCAGTGTGAATGTGTGATAATGCTGACCAATCAAACATGCTGTTAAGTTCAAATGAAATGAAACAACAGTGCTGCATTACTCATGCTGAGTTTTATGTATTTCTACCTTTACTGTACTGCGCTGGATATTTGTTTCACTGTTTGAGCACTGTGTTATTTACAAGGCTGGTTAAAGGACTTTCAGATGAATGTACCATTAACAGTTTAGTTGGATAAGGGGTGGAACGAGGCGCCATCGGATTGGCTGCAGTATCAGTATCGGACATGAAAAAGAGATATTAAGCTACCCTACTTATGATGGAAGTTTATGTTTTCCACCTCAAGGCCCCAACTACAATGCACAGCCGCCAACCAGAACACTAAAATGAACTTTGATAAACATCAACTTTTACAATTTCTCCAAAGGTCAAGAAAAAAATATGATGCGTCCAAATTCAAACAGAGAAGCTACGAAAGTGCCCCAGGAAACCTCTCATCAGTGTCTAGCCAGCAGCTATGATGTCTTAAACTGAAATGTTTAATTAGCCTGCTGCTGCCGTGATGTTCTTATTTGTACATGTGAAGATTAATATACACACGTTTATATTAATATATCAAATATAACACTAATATGTTTATATATTATATGATTATATATAATGGTCGACTACAAACTACTGCCTACACCTGAGTGTTGGCCCATGTACCACCAGAAGGTGCTTCATGGCCCAGAGGTCTATTTTGTACACTCTGGCTGCAGTACACAAATAAATCAGTGCATAAAATCTGGACAGCATCCTATAAGTTTATTAGACGTAGTTCAGATATGAAGGTTGTAGGTTTGATCCTAACCTCTGCTGTCATTAAGGGACACCTCTGCAAAAAGTTCTCAGTCTGGTTTAATATTATTTTAATGTAAGGTCTTATTTCAAAGCCATGGATGATTATTACATCCTTGGACCCTAGGACTGCAGCCTGCAGCTACAGTTTGTTTTGGTTTTTTGATAATTATAGGAAATAAATGACAATCAGGTGTTAAAAGGTGCAGTAGTGGACTTCCGGTTTGGCAAATGGCTGACTAGGCGTGTAATCAGAAGTTGGACACTTTTAGTGTGAACGGAGGACTTCAGTTTATGGAGTTTTCCACCGCTAAGGGGGGCCCTCGCATAAGAGGCTTTCCCTTCACCCCACCAACAGGGGAAATGGGGACAGATAAAGATCCCCAGTTTGCCACCGAAGCTCACTTTTTTGTTTACTGTTATACAGTTAGAACTGCTGTTGCTGGTGTTTTTTCTGTGTTTGAGTTTAGCTTATGGGTGACGAAAGTGCACTGGAGAACGGATGTAAATGCAGCATGATGGTGTTAAAGTGGTATCATTGAACGTGAATGGGCTGAGTAGTCCAATTAAAAGGGGAAAGATAATGGCCAAATTTAGAAAAGAAAAAAATCAGGTGATTTTTTTGCAGGAGACTCATTTATCCATGGAGGAACATGAGAAACTTAAGAGATATGGGTATAACAATCCATTTTATAGCACTTACCATAGACACAACAACAGAAGAGGGGTAGGCTGATAACAAATTCAACAAAATTGAACTTGAAACAGAAAAATGTGATAAGGAGGGAAGGTATATAATGGTAAAGGGCAAATTAGAGGGACAAAGAGAGTGACACTCATTAATGTATATGCACCTCCAGATAGCAGAAAGCTCTTTTTAAGACAGAATTTGACCTCATTACTGTAGAACTACAGGGGATCCTAATGTGTGGAGGGGTCTTAATATGTGGTATTGAATTATATAACCTAGACACAACGAGCACAAAAAAGAATAGGGGCGTGGCTCAATAGATATGAATATGCACCTGTCTGATTTGGAACTAGCGGATTAATAGACGCCTTCCGTGGGAGAGAGACTATACACACAAGACCCCACCAAATGTATGCAGATTATTTTCTTTATGATAAAGGGAGATATGTATAGGGTAAAGGACTGTACAATAGGGGTAGCAGTGTCATCTGTACCTGACAATAAAATTTAAACACACTACAGTGTGAGAGGAGAACATTGGTATATTGAAAGCTTTGGACGTGTGATATCAGCGGACAACTGACCTTTCTTTTGGGATGCGCTCAACCTGTCATGTGGAGTCCAGCTAGCACACTATCACTCTCGCTTAAAAGATTTAGAGTCCTCACGGAGGTACTTAGACAATTGAAAGAAAGCAAAAATTGATAACATATGTTATTCGAAGTGGAAAAAAACAGAGTTATAACAAATCTTACAGGCGCTAAAGCTAGCAAATTACTGGCTGTTTCCATATCAAAGCGAATGACTTTCTCAGGCGGAATAGGCGAGTATGTATACAAGACGAAAAAGTGAGAAACTTTCTGGACTGATCTTTTAGGAGAGGAGCAAAATACACCTATTGACTTAAATTACATGGAAAGGGCAATTTCTGTTAATCTCCTGGAAGGATGGAGTCACCCTCAGAATTTTCTCAGACGGTCCCCAGACTTCTGCCTATTTTACACTAAAAAAGGAAAGATTCCACCCTCATTGGAGAGAGGCCATTGAATCACAACTATTCCAAAAGGGTAAGGATAAAGAGCAAATGCAGGCTTAGTAAAATCATTTCAGCAATGTAGAGATGCAATATATCTCTAAAAGATTTGAGACATTCATGACTGATAATTATAGACGAAGACCAGACTGGAACGACAGACACAGGGACACATATTAGGAGGATGATACACATGGTAACGTACAAGAGACCGTTTTAGTTAGTGTAGGCAAAAGAATGCTTTTAGTGTTATTGGACTTATTATATATATGGTGCTAGAGAGATTGGATTTTAATAAGAAATCTGTCAGATGTATTAAAGTGGCACCAACTAGAAATAAGGTGAATGGTGTCTCCAGGTATTTACCTGAAAAAGGTCACGAGACAAGGGTGTAGTCTCTCTCCAACTCTCTTTTGCGATAGAGCCATTAGCACAGGCAATTAGACACAAAACCAGGGAGGGGTCGAGGTAAAAGTGGTGAACACAAGATAGGAGGCTTATTTGGGCAAGCCCTAATAATCTGCACTGTGAATCAATTGGAGGAATTACTATTCAGGATACAAACTTCAATGTTGACAAAACACAGATATTTGGCCATGAACTATACCACAAGATTCTGTTATAAATGGGATAGAACTAATATCTAAAGAACTCAGACAAAGACATGATAGGCTTATATCTGATGTTTAAGAGCTGCAGCTAACATCCACAGACTATAAGCCAATATCGCAAGGCTTCAAGCTAACATGTCCACACTACAAGCTAATGTCTCCAGCCACTATCAAGAGAATGAGACCAGGTGTATGTGGGTGCAGGTCACCTTGGTGCAGATTCCAGTGGTGGCTTCACACAAAGTGAGGATGGAGTTGTTCTGTGCTCTGTTCAGCCAGTTCACTGCCAGTTTGGTGCTGGTGGCCCATTTCACCATGGTGATGTAATACTCTTTCCTAATAAAGGATCACATTTAATACCATCTTTACTGTGTACCTTGATAGGCTACAGTCTGTTTACAAGTACAGTATTGTTGCTGGTTGTAACATACATTGCTGTCACTGATAGATTGGAGGCTATGTGGTCAAATGAGGCAGTATGTGTTCTGGAAATGCCAGCCTGTGGTCTGGAAACTGAAAACAGGTATAGACCACTTTGGTACTGTTTTGCATCGACATGATGGGTTCAAGGAGAAATAGTACCTGTACAACAGAAAGTGGAGCTACAAGAAGGGTTTCTAATTTTACTGAGATTTGGGCATGGAAAAGTTTTACCAGTGGTGAGGAACAATTGAGAAGGGTGAAATGCTCCAAAGATGATACCACCGACTGTGTTTATTATTTATTTATTTATTTTTTTCCATTAATTAGTCTCTCTTTCGTGCTTGTAAGATGTAAAAAAATTCCTGCAAAGGGGCAGTAGTTCTCTATGTGTTCTATCTATCTATTTTTACATTCCAAGCAAGAGGACGCACGCCTGCTTCCACTTGCATAATCAGTTGTTCAGTGCGCCCTTCCGTGCTAAACCCACATGCAGTTGAACAGTGTCATCTGCTCTTGCTGGACGTTTGCTTGAATAAGACTGTGTTTCTGAAAAAAAACAGCTAGCTCTGTTTCCTCACAAAGCTTTTCTCTGTTTGATATCCTGATATGATAATCTGATTAACTGATGCAGCAACACTGTGTCTGGATTTCCTTGAAACATGATTAAAATGTCTCTGTTGACAGGAGTGTTCACAAGATCACGTAAACTGACTTTAATTCAAATTCATGCTGGCCTTTTTCACCTTTGTCCCTGCGCTCCTAAAATGTCTGTGCACAGGCCTGGTGTTTCTAATAAAACAGTCAGAAAGCCCATTTGACCATGGTATGATACTCTTTCCTAATAAAGGATCACATTTAAACATCTTTAGACTACACTCTGGGACCCATTGTTGTGTTGTACATACTGGCAGATTGAGATGTGACCACCTGTTCCTAATAGACCAGTTTTGCCCATGTTAAAAGAATGCAACAGAAAGTACATAACGAAGGGTTTCTAATCTGAGTTAATCTACCAGTGGTGTACTGAGAAGGGTTTTTCCACTACCATAAGATCAGCTTTGATAGAATGGTCAGACTCACCCGATCCTGGGGTCTTCAGGTTTCTTCATCACCATCGTGTGGAGAGGGCCATTCAGACTGACCACTGACAGGTAGATCTCGGGGTTCTCCTCACCAGCCTACACAAATCAGCAAAAGTGACACCACTTAGTATACGTTTCTTAAACCATGCTCTAGTGATCATAGTAAAACCCACCATAAGATCATTCTAGCTGGGGTCTTCTTTCTTTACATCGTCATTTCTAACATCTCGGGGTTCTCCTTCCTTTGTAGTTTCTTGAAACTTGTTTACCATTTAGCACCAACATTCTAACACAGCCAAAAACCCGCACAGACTATGACTCGTATCTACAATAAGGAACATCGAGGAAGAACTAGACTAACATCCTTGTTATGCTGGTAGGTAATGTCAGTGTAAGGCCTTCAGTTAAGGTCCCAACCAGTTCCAGAGCTCACTTACAGGGGTTGGACAATGAAACTGAAACACCTGGTTTTAGACCACAATCATTTATTAGTATGGTGTAGGGCCTCCCTTTGCGGCCAATACAGCGTCAGTTCGTCTTGGAATGACATATACAAGTCCTGCACAGTGGTCAGAGGGAGTTTAAGCCATTCTTCTTGCAGGATAGTGGCCAGGTCACTACGTGATGCTGGTGGAGGTTCGTCCTTCTTGGTGGTATGCTGACATTACCCTGGATACCGTGGCTCTTGATACATCACAAAGACTTGCTGTCTTGGTCACAGATGCGCCAGCAAGACGTGCACCAACAGATTGTCCTCTTTTGAACTCTGGTATGTCCCCCATAATGCTGTGTGCATTGCAGTATTTTGAGCAGAGCTTACCTGCTAACTGAACCTTCACACTCTGCTCTTACTGGTGCAATGTGCAATTAATGAAGATTGGCCACCAGGCTGGTCCAATTTAGTCATGAGACCTCCCACACTAAAATGACAGGTGTTTCAGTTTCATTGTCCAACCCCTGTATATCTACTATATCTACCTGGACATCACAGAGAAAGCCAGTCTGATTGGGCAATGCTCTGTTTCCTTTTTGTAAGCAAGATAAACATTAGAATCAAGTAAGACTAGTACACCAACCGTCTCTCATGTTTCCTTTCTGCTTCTTGCCAGGTTACCATCTATACTACTGCAGTGTTTCTCAACCCTGAAACTGGAGGCCCACTGCCCTGCACTTTTTAGTGCGTCCCCTGCTCCCAACACATCAGATCCAACGGACCAGCTCATTAAAAAGACATTATGGTGCTGAAGTGGGTTTGTTAAAGCAGGAACAATACTAAAACAGGCAGGGCAGTGTGCCTCCAGGACTAGGGCTGAGGATCACTGCAGTATTGTGTACGGTTCCCTTTGGTGCCATTTTAAAAGAACAGAACAAAGCAATCCAATCAACACCTACATCAGGTTTGAGAGGTGATCTTTTAGCAAAGAGAGGCAGCACTAAGGAAACAGCAGTTAATTAACATCATGCTAAATGGAATATCCCCTAATACTGTGATGTAATAGGAAAAAACATGCTAGTCAATAGCGTCCGGCACTAACTCATCTAATTCAGGGTACATAAACAAATATTTCATATTAAACACCTACAGCACAACCACTGACACTACTTTACAGACTACTTCATATCCCTGCTGTCTGCTCTCTGTCTGTACAGTACTGTACAGTACTGATGATGTTGCATGGCTGTTGTTCTCAAGCTCTTTGCACAACACTGCAGAAGCATTTGTATTTTTTTAAATTTTGCTTATTTTGGTCCTCCTTATTTATGTCTGCGTTCGCAGAGAATTAGCAAAGCAAACATTTCATTGTACAATGAAATCACCTGTATTACTGTCTCATGAATTAAAAGTGTACTTCCAATTCATTTTATGGCATTTAATGACATTTCATTCAATGGCAGGTTCCGGGACACTTACTTTTGGGTATCGGTACTCCTGGGTATTTGGGTACAGACTGCCAGTAAACATGGGCATCTCCATCTTGGGTACCAATGTGTCATTGACGGTGGCGTAGGCCAGCCTAAGCCCATCTGGAGACCACCAATGAGCAGTGTAACTCTGGAAAATCTCCTCTGCAAAAAAACAGAGGTTAAAATATTAAGTAGGCACATGTTCTGGATGGTCTGACGCAGATGCTTTGTGGATGCTCACCCTGTTTTTGATTGACACTCTACTAAATATTTTTTATATTTACTATAGTATAAAGTATACTATAGTATTATACTAAAGTATAAACTTGTTCTCTAATCCTTAACCTAGTTTTGCAAGTAGCATACACGAGACAGGTCTCAATTTCAGGACTAGCTGCTTAAAAGTCACTCAGCTGTATAAGACTTTGTCAAAATGTCCCACCAAATAAATACTAATTACTAAACATATCAATATAACGCTCACAGGTACAGCTCTGTATAAAGTTGTAGGAAGGATATATTCAGAGCCTAAAATCACACAAAATTGAAGTTTTAGAGAACCAGAGTGCATAGTTTCTTTTTCTACAAACTGAATTGTCAACTCTTCACTACTTCATTTGTGTAGGCTGTTATTTACTAACTGCTAAACACAGTGCACACTGACGCCCCCTGTGTGTTACCTCACAATTTACCTCAGTAGTGTACGAATGTTATTACTGTATCCCCTGCTGTTTAGACCCACTGTTTAGAGCTGCTGCTAATGCTGCTCAGTTCACCTGAGATACGGTTAGCCTAGCTGTTAGCTCCCCTCGGCTATTTCACTCTAAAGCTGATCCTCTAAAGCGAGTTCATCTTTTATTAATCTTCAGACCTGTATATTTAACTTTCTGAGGCTCATTCTGATGAAAACACACCCCACTATAATCACTACACCCACATTTACCTCAGAGCTGTTATTACTGTCTCCACTGTTTAGAGCTAGCTGCTGCTAACGCTGCTCAGTTCACCTGAGATACGTTTAGCCTAGCGGTTAGCTCCCCTCGGCTATTACACTCTAAAACTGATCCTCTAAAGCGAGTTCATCTTTTATTAATCTTCAGACCTGTATATTTAACTTTCTCATTCTGATGAACACACACTCCACTACAATCACTACACCCACATTTATACTCATAGTGGGCTGAGTTTTGCTCCACAGTGTGACCCGCCGCCATTTTCTCTGGTTGAAACAGGCTGAGAGCTGGTGAGACAGCAGTGCATGATGGGATGCTGTACACCATGAAGATAGCTCCCCCTGTACACTAGAAACTCTTACTGGAGTAGAACACCATCCGAGTATCTTCAGTACACTAAAGATCCACAGGTTCATTATATACGGTTCACTACATACTACTTTTAGGCAGATTTAGTACACAAGTAGTATGTAGTAGGCCATTTCGAAAACAGCCTCAGTCTTGACTACAAGACTACTTGCAAATAATCAGAGTTACTTAGTGCAGTCCTGCGTGCCTGACTGATCTGCAAATTTATGCAGTTTTTTTTTCTTTTTTCAATTCAGTGTCTGTAACTTCACTGTTGCCCGGAGCAGAGTCCAAGGTCCAAAGCAAGCAGCTATTTGCTACTGGTGACCAGCTAGCAGTCCCTTGATGAATAAAATCTTAATTTTCATCAGGTCTGTAAAAACTGGTGTAAGGAAGTACACTAGGCAGTTCCAAAGATCAGTCAGTCCATGTACCTCTGTGGACTCTGAGGCTAAAACAACTCTAACCCTAATCTTTCTGATTCTGATTCCACCCCTGTCCTCACTCAAGGATTGTGATGTTAGCGACTGCTTTTTGACAAATGATACTGCTTACAAGGTTTACAAACTCATAATTATTTATCTTTGAAAAATGTCACAGAGTAACAGATGTCTCAGGTTTAGGCAGGGACGCACTGAATGTAGGTTTCCTGAAAGAGCCATAGCCACAGATACATAATGCAGAAAGAAGTATCCTTTAAATAAACTCAGAGGGTGTGATGCAAAACCCAGAACTGCAGCGTGAGCAAAAACAGGCACCATCTGTGATTTATTGTGGCCATTCGCCACCGCTCCCTCGCCTCAGGAGTCCCATTCATCACTCTATAAACCTGACAGCCTTGCAGCCGGGGTGGGGGGGACAGTCCCGGCCTTATACTAGGGCATGTAAAATATGACCCGCTACATCAGGAGCAACATGATGGTCTGCAGCTTATCAGATTATGGTGGACCAATTAGAATCAGAGACAGTGCAGGAAAAGGCAGCAGGATTTAGAAAGCACAGGCCCATTCATTTCAATAACGCTAACATCATCTCAGACTGTGATATTTGGGAAAGGCAGTGATGTTGAATTTGACACTTTGTTTAAGGTGCTCTGCTACTAGCGTGTTTGATTTGGTTGGATCCGCTGAACCAGCCTTCAAAAGGCACAGCTCACTCGAGTGAACTGACCTGCAAATTTATCAGCAGGAAGATTACTGATCATCCTGTCCATGGCCAAGTTGAGCTGGGTCAAAGAAGCATATAATAATACAGCACATGATTTCTAAAACATGAATTTTCTCTACCCAGACAACTCAACACAGAATGAGCAATAACCGTAATAACTGTTTGACATGAATGTCAGGGCTGTGAGCATAAAAGCACCAGGGCCATGAACACTGTTTGCCTATACGCTTCAATTGAGGCAAACTAAATGGAGGCATAACTCTATTCAAAAAGCTTGACCTTGTTCCATAACCCCTTCATATCCAGCAGCTAAATCATAAGAAAACACCTCATGTCATTTGTTCTGATTGATTTAAAGTGATTTTTGTTAATTAAATGCTTCACATGCTTTTATTCATAATATTTTTTTCTGTTGTTTTGTTGAAGTGGTATCAGCAGCTCAACAAAAGAGGAGGTTATTTCTAAAAAATCACTTCTTAAACATGTAGATTTGCAGTCTTTTAATAGATTTGGGCTTAAGCATACTCAGAGAACATTCAGACCAAAGGACAAGACTTTAAGGCTAATACCAAACCATGTTTAATCTGCTCCTGTCTGTTAATAACAGGATTTCTCAGTTCTGTTATTGCATTTATCTCACATTGTAGCTGTCTAAAGAAAAACATGTATCCCCATTTTTCTTGATTTTCACTTTTATGCATCATTTAAAGCATCAGCAGAAAATTTCATGAAGAATGGACTGGCAGAAATGGCCCAAAACTGCTTTGAAAAGAGTCTGGTCCGATAGACTTATATTATAATTAGGTTGGCTTCTTTCTCCTGTGAAGTTGTAAAAGGTTTGTTTTTCGTTGGTCAGCGGTGAGACGTAAAGATTTTTATTCAGCTTGTCTAATAAAATAGCTTTGTAAACACACCTCAGTTGAGTTTATTGTTTTATAGATCTGAAAAAATCTGAAACATTACAGTGCACTTACAGAAAATACAGGTAGGCTCAATACTACATGCTGATGGCATTAACCAGGGTGGACATGCAGACACTCCAGTTTCTCTGACAGCAACTCTTGATTTGATACGGTTAATGTCTTAACAATGGCTCAAGGAAAAAATTAAGTGGGACCTGAAAATACTTCTACACTGCGCCATCCATTTATCAGTTTCATTAACAACATGTACAACATTAAGTAGAAAAGTTCAACATATTAATTACAGCTACTATATTTAAATATTACTTACAAAATATAGATTTAAATATTACAAACCAAACCTAAGATACCTGAAATATGTTCTATTTAATATTTCAGCTCTTGGAAAAAAAACAAGCAGGCATTAAATGATTACTCATGTTACTCGCACTAATACTACAACCAATATGGACCTATTTATGGCAATTTCCTGATAAATAATCTGACTGAAAATATTTGATCAGTTTTCAAGCTTGAGGCATTGTGATTGGTAATTATATAATATTAGAACTTCATTCTCAGTAAAGTTGCTTAGTCATTATGGGGTCATCTAGCGCTCTACAGCTCATCATCCTGGACACATGTGAACTGTTAGCTGTAGAGTAGCAACATTTTCAATACGTTTACCTGAAACTGAATTAGCTTCATTTTAACCAGACAGTGACAAATATGACAGAAACCAGTTCCTGTAGCAGGGTTACTGCTGTGGAGTTATGTAGGCTAGCTCTTGGAAGTCAACGTGAATCAGAATTTAGGATGCATTTTCCTTTATTAATGTGACGTATTTCCACATTAAAGCTATATAGGAAGTTATAGTGGGCACGTCGTAATGTTGTTCTTCAGGATCTGACTGGATCATAAATAGGGGATGGACATGGAGTCAGATTCTGGCTGTCAGGAAAACTGATCTGTTTTACTGTAACATTAGACAGGAGTTCACTACACTTCCACCACACATTACAGAGAACACTAATCTGGCTTTTGAATGTTATGACACAGTGTGACCCAGGACAAACTAAGGAAACATTTTGATTTCAGGTTGATTTCAAGTCTATGTGCATTTTGAAATCTCCTTTTGAGACCCAACATATATTCTAAGTAGAGTTCACTCTAAAAATGCATCACTAACATTCTACTGGCTCTGTTAGATGTATAGTGCTTGAAGCCTGGAGGTTCCTACTTGCAATACAGATGCTTATTTTGCATTCGTAGTGCTTCCAGTCTACAAAAATACATGTGTTCTACATCAATTTCAGACGCAAACAAAATAGGAGCTGTTTGTCTTGTTTGCTAAAAATGATCGTTTACATTTCACACGGTTACTTCACTTTTGCAATCCACCAAAGAAAGAAAATTTTAAAAAACCTTCGCTGCTCACAAAAAAGTGACTTTTCAGCAATAATATCTTAATTCTGACAGATCCATAAAGATGAAATACTGGCTGTAAAATAAGCATGAGCTGCTATGCTGTGACTCTTTCAGTCCACTAACTGTCCACTCTATTAGACACTCCTACCTTGCTGGTGCACCTTGTAGATGTACAGTTAGAGACCATAGCTCATCTGCTGCTGCACAGTGCAGCGTCAGTCGTCCTCTAGTTCTTTACAAGTGGTGGCAGGACGCTGCCCACAGGATGCAGCCCGCAGGACGATGCCCACAGGACGCTGCCCACAGGATGCTGTAGCGTCCTGGTTGGTGGTTGGTGGACTATTCTGCTGAGAATGAGCCACCATCCACATAATACTTGCTCTGTGGTGGTCCTGACCATTAAGGAACAGGGTGAAAGGGGGCTAACACATTATTCAGAGAAACCGATGGACTACAATCTGTAACTGTAGAACAACAAAGTGCATCTGTATAGTAAGTGGAGCTGATATAATGGACAGTGAGTGTAGAAACAAGGTGGTGGTTTTAATGGTATGGCTGATCAGTGCATACTCAATAAACATGAACAGCATATGTAGCCCTCAACACATCAGTTCATGGGAAGCAATGTGTCTGCATTTAAGACTAATGGAAAAAAAAATGTCACTGACTTATGAAACTAAGTGTACACGATAAGAGATGCAGCAGATGAGCACAGTGGTGACCGAGAGAAGACCATGAGGGTAAAAATCATTGAGCGGTCAGCCTGTCGGCTGTGGTAAAATAAAAGCCTGACCTAAAAGTACTCGAAACCACAGGATGGCAGTAGAGATCTGTTGTGGTTTAAGTGTGGGGATGCGAGAGATAGTAAACAGCAGGATTAAAGAGCATGAAGCTCTGCTTAGTGTCTGTCTGTAATAGCTTTGGGGTCAGAGCTGGTTTGTCCTGTTTGTCACTGTGTCTGTAGCCTCACATATTTGGCCATTTGGCTCCAGCACAAAGCCTCAGACGGATCGCGTACTGCTGCTGTAGAGCCTCTGACTGCAGCGCACACACTGCCGTGCTGCAGTTTTATTTCAAAGGACCAGTCACATCAAAGTGAAGGTCAGGATTTGCTCAAAATCAAATCTGTATCCGTCGCCGTGGCGTAGCAATACCAGCGATTTCACACGCAGACGCAAAGCTGATAGAATCTGACACATCTGATTCCTAAAAAGGGCAACAAGGAGATATCAAAAGATGTACAATTCAAATGTTTTTCCCCATCAATAAGAATATTACTGGAGTAGAGCTCGACAATATGTTCCGAAAAATTTACTAATTCAATATGCTTCACCTTTTTACTATATACAGTCACATGCAAAAGTCTGGAAGCTCCTCATGAGAGTCCTGATCATAATTCCGCACATTTTAATGCATAACTGCTGTACAATTGCTGAATGTAAAATACAGGACACAATGCTGCCTCTGCAACAGTTATGGCACATTTTATAAGATCACCAGAGAAAAAATGAGTAACCAGTGGCTGACATGTAACTAATAGCATGTAATACCTCCAAAAGCACGTGATTGGTTTTGGTTTGTGGATGTAGCCACATCAGGGTTCAGACCCTCCTGCATCGAAGCCTTGCGCAGTGGGGTAGATTTGGTGGATGCCTTCCCTGGCACAATTCCGAGGAGAATTCCCAGTAGACTGGGATTTTAGCCACTGCTGGTAGACCCGTATGAGTGTACTATTCCATACACCTGCAGGTTCAGCTACTTCCTTCACACTATGGTCTTTGACCACACCCAAACGCAGTCGCTCCTTTTAGCCAATCATTAACATCTGCTTTGGAGCGTTTTTTCCACACATGGGACGAGACATTCCCTGCACTTTACCACCTCTTCTCAGTCTATGGATCCCGTCACCCACACCCCACAGGTATTTATAGACCCATCATCCTCGTGCAGCTCCACCTGCAGGAGCCTGAAGTTACTACCACCTTAAACACGCAAGATGACAATGTTTTATGTTTCATTACATTTGTGTCTTGTTTGTGTTAACTTAGAAGTTCCAACTTTTGCATATTCCTGTGTCTTTATTACCAGTCCCGGTATTAGAGAAATAAAATAAAGAACATAGAATTTATTATAATAAAGGAAAAACCTTTATCAGGTATGAAAACAATCTAACATACTACAGGTTGCAAATGATTGACAGCCCTCAGTCCAACAATCCCAACACATCTCAAAGCAATTAAAAATTACACCAGAGTTTCCTTTGGTGGTGTGGTCTTGCTCTTGTGCACATGCAGTTGGAGAAAATGTATCAAAGCTAACAAGAAGCGAAAGAGATTGAGAACATCACTTTACTGCATCTAGGCAGTGCTGGGTGAATGGGTGTTTGAATGTTCCGGCTAGCTCAGTTGTGCTTGCTAAGTTAGCTTTCGCTTCTTGTTAGCTTTGATACATTTTCTCCAACTGCATGTGCACAAGAGCAAGACCACACCACCAAAGGAAACTCTGGTGTCATTTTCTAACACTTTAAGACATA
Source organism: Prochilodus magdalenae (assembly GCA_024036415.1). NCBI lineage: Eukaryota > Metazoa > Chordata > Actinopteri > Characiformes > Prochilodontidae > Prochilodus > Prochilodus magdalenae. The sequence goes on from JAMWET010006310.1 coordinate 182,543, forward strand.
ATTTAGACAAAGCTTTCATCTTTCAGAGAGAGGAGGAAATTAAGATCTGAAAACATACAGGATGTCTAGCTATAAAGAAGCCCCACACACAGAGACATGAGAAACATAATCAAACAATGAAGCTGCTGGTGAACAAAAAAATGACCACCGTCAATTGCTCAGACCTCAACATCACTGAATGTGTTTGGGGTTATTTAATTGATGAGAAGCAGAAAACAATAAGCTGGGTGTGGAAAAGCATCCCTGCAAATTCCTTTGCCAAACTGAAAGCCGGCCTGAAAAGGCTTATATCTAGTAACTGAGGCGTCTGTGTAACTTTTAAATGTGATTTCAGATCTGAAGCGAGAGTAAAGCTAGATCATCTCCTCTCTCTCAAAGATGAAAGCTTTTAGTGCTGGTTATAAACTATATTGCCAAAAGTATTCATTCAACCATCCAAATCATTGAATTCTGGTGTTGTAATCATTTCCATGGCCACAGGTGTATAAAAGCAAAGCACCTAGGCATGCAGACTGCTTCTATCAACACTAGTGAAAGAATGGGTCCCTCTCAGGAGCTCACTGAATTCCACCTGTGCATCCTATCATAAAGTCGTATAGGAAGTCCAGTGGTGAAATTTCCTCATTACTAAATATTCCACATTCGACTGTCAGTGGGACTAAAACAAAGTGGAAGTGATTTGGAATGACAGCAACGGCCACGTAAAACGACAATGAGGTGCCACCAACTTTCCGCAGAGTCAATCACTATAGACCTCCAAACTTGATGTGACCTTCAGATCAGCTGAAGAACAGTACATAGAGAGCTTTATGGAATGGGTTTCCATTAATGTCAGATGTGAAGGCAGACGAGCGAATACTTTTGGCAATTTAAGTGTATGATGGGGCGATGCAGGTGGGTGTTAGAAGTACCATTTCCAGTTTTACACATTTTCCTGCTTCCTGTTTCTCCCCCTTTTGACTGCTTCTATATGCAAGTAAATTATCTATGATTGCTGTGTGCTTTAGCACAGTACTCTACATTCAAGGATGTGTGTCTGATCTTTGGCCTGATCCTGTGTGAGGACATCTACACTAAACAGATCCTAGTTCTAGATCTGTAATCCTCTATTCCCCCCTCTCAAACAAGTCTCTACAGCTAAGCAGCAGACAGCACGCAATCAAAAATTCCATCATTTCCAGGAGCGGAAGAACCAACCGTATCCACCAAGGGTAAGGGAGAAAAAACTCGAGTCCATATCGGTGTCAAACCATCGAAGTGAGAAATGGAGAAATGGAAAAGCGGGAGTGGGTGGAGGCGGGATTTATGAGCGGTGTCTCATCGGATCGGAGCAGAAAGTGGGGGATATGTTTCATTCCAGAGGGTCTCTTGCCTCAGCACCACCTGAGCTCAGAGTAGCAGCAAACATGAAACAATAACTACAAGGCCAAAAAGCACAGAGTCAGCTTTTACCTACAAAGGCATTCTTCCATAGCAACTGTTGCTGGGTTGGACAAGCTTGAAAAGAACGTTGGCAAACATCCCCATTAGAGAGGAACATTTTTGCTAATTCCTTATCAAAAACTAAAACTATAAACTAAAAGTGAAATGATCGTTAACTAGCAAACATATAACCAAGATGCAAACCATTATAATTATAATCTTAAGACATAGTAACAACTTATAATCATAATCATAGTAACCCTAAAACAGTTATAATATATAATCATAATTATATTTATAATCCTAAAACAGTTATAATGCATAGTAATAATTATATGTATAACCCTAATACAATTATAATGCATAATAATAAATATATTTTTATTCCTAATACAATTATAATGCATAATAATAAATATATTTTTAATCCTAATACAATTATAATGCTTAATAATACATATATTTTTAATCCAAATACAATTATAATGCTTAATAATAAATATATTTTTAATCCTAATACAATTGTAATGCATATGAATAAATATATTTTTAATCCTAATACAATTATAATGCATAATAATAAATATATTTTTAATCCGAATACAATTATAATGCATAATAATAAATATATTTTTAATCCTAGAACAATTATAATGCATAAATCACAAGTGAATTTATAATCAGGAAACAGTTAAACATAGTTAAAACATTGCAAAATACAAAAAATACTTTGATGATTGTTATTATTATAATTATTATCAACTAAATTCCGTATTTATGTGCTTGTTAGGCTATTCTAAGTATATGATGGATACAGTAAGTACTTTTAGAACAGTGAACACCCGCATGGATCATAGAAAAAAGATTTTCATTAATTATTTAAAGACTGTAAATGACAACAACAACAACTAAAGTATAGTAACTGCATATCGACAAGCTGACTGGATGGCAGCCCATAATACCATTATCTCATTTCTAGAGCCTCAACAGCATTTTACAGCTTTAAATACCTGGTGGAATTTCTGAATCAATATCTCTCGTTCTTAAAATTAATAATTTCATATCTAACCACAACTTTAAAAAACGTTGACTCCTGCAGTTCAGAATACAGTATATGCATTAGGTGAGAAGAATGTGGGCTGAAGACCACCTGCAGAGGTCCTGCAGCTGTGTTCCTCTGACAGAACCTGAGACTGAAACGTTCCTGTACAATACACCTTTCATAAATCACTTGTAATCAACCAGCTGCACTGTACAATCAAACTCTTACTCTGCACTGCCTCACTATAAGTACTAACAAAACAACATACATACAAATTAACAACAACTGCAATATGTATGCTATGCATGGTACAGCCTGGTGTGTCTGTATCTAATCCGAAACGTCATGTATGTAGATGCTCATGGTGTAAAAAATGGAATTTGAGCTTTAAAGGCTGCAAGGCAACACGACCAGTGAAATTCTACTTCCTGAATGAGGCTCTCAGTCCTGACTAGAGTGGCTGGCTGGAGTAAAAGTCACCCCCTCAGCCAGACGGCCCTGCCTGGAAGGGCCTATAATGCCAGGATGGCCAATGTTCCCGTCCTCATCAACTGCCAGAAACACAACAACAAAGAGAAGCTCTCTGGCTTTAGCGCCACTCTGTGCCGTCACCACTCGCTTTCATCAGACATTCGATCACAGCGAAATCAGCATATACTGTACATACGAGTCTTACATATTTGATGTAAATAGATGCAGTTTCATGAGCTTAACTGTGGGTGCTTGGAAGTATTCAAGTAAAATAGCTAGAATTTCCAGCATATTCCATGTCTTTAATATGTCGTATTTACACGAATACAGTCATATACGGAAGTGTGACCACAAAGAACAAACTAACTGCATATCTTCTGCAAAGTTTTCTATTCATTCTATATCATATCAGAAAAAGTGAAAACATGCACCACATAATACGAACCATATCTTATGGTTTCTTATAGTTTACATTTTACAGGACATTAAATTTAGCAAGTAAATAGTAATTATGTATTAAAATCATGTACTAAAATGTGTAAAATGTATCTGCACCCAGGGGCTGGAGGTTAGGGAACCAGCCTTGTGACCAACGGTTTGATTCCCTGAACCGACACTAACAACTGAAGTGCCCTTGAGCAAGGCACCTAACCCCCAACTGGTCCCCAGGCGCCGTGGACAGGGCTGCCCACTGCTCTGGGTAAGTGTGCTCACTGCCCCCTAGTGTGCGTGTGTTTGACTTTATGGATGGGTTAAACGCAGCAGACAAATTCCTCTGCGTAAAAACACAAACTGCAAGAAATGGCCCTGAACACTCCACTCAGAGAACGACCGGCCTCACCTAAGTGAAATAAATTAAGTGTGTTCCCTGTAGTGAATGAGCTCAAACACGTAATTTGACTAGCGGTGACTGTACAACTGACTGTACAGTCAGAAAAGACCAAACAGAGAAATTAATACCACAAAGGAACAAAGAAATGCTTATATATCCATATGATTTGAGCCAGCCCCACTTAATTTCCTAAACCCATTTTCTTTCTTTTTCTTTAACTCCTGTTTGTTGGTGTATTTTGTACATACCAACTTGTTTGCAAACCACACGAGGAGTGAGGAGTGTGTATCCTGAAAACGCCTTTAAGTATCACAGTGTGTTTAGTTTTATTTTCAATCTATTCCTAACAGCTTCCCAACAGCTCTTCTACAGGATTCACACGCTGTCAGACGGACTCATGGGGGTGTTCTATTTTCGGGGGGAAAACTCCACTGCAGCTTCAGACTTGCTGATCAGATGTCGGCTGTGATACATCAGCAGTTTCGGGTACGGCGGCAGGATACCTGCATCCCTGTTCCGCATAGCAATCACTCGCAGAGGCACAATCAACACTCATCACACTGCGGTAATCCCCCACCATCCACAAAAACACACAGGCGGTCGCGATTAAAACTGCAAAGGGAGATGCTAGACCTCTCGGCTAGTCTCAGTTTTCTACTGCTGGCACAAAACTGAGGATGAACTCCTTCCTGATTTACATTTGGAAATAGAGCTTGGTTTTCAACCAACCAACCAAATCAACCACCTACCAACCCACCCGACTCTCCCTTTATCAGAATGTATTCATTACTTTCAATATCTAGGGTTAGGGTTAGCAATAACTGCAATAACCCTAAACTCAACATCATGCGATTTCCCCAGAGCAAACAAAGTGCTTTGCATGTGTAGTTTGAAACTGGTCGTTTATCCAAAGGCTAAACTGACTTGCTATCCACACAGGACAGGGGTCAGGGTCTGGATTGAGGTGTCCTGCCATTGTGCTGCACTGTGTGGGGTAATTTGGAGTGATTGGTGGAAACACTGTGAAACATAATTTAATCTGTGGGGTTTATTTACCAATTGTTAAAATTATTCATAGAAATCTAAACACAACCTGCTTCCTGTATATCCTTAGATATCTGAGAGCAGGCAATCTGAAGTCCTACAGACTAAAAAGCGTGATGCTATAAAGTTTCCCAAAAACTTTCTTCACAGTTTCACTGATTTGTGTTAATTAACTCTAATTAATATGCATATGACATGATATTATTCTCACTATGATGATGTTTTGCGTTCAACCCATCACCATGAATGCTATCAGAATATCCAGTATATCAAGTTATTATAGTTTCTAATCTTATTCAAGTAACTTATTCATTAATAAATTTAAATAAATGAATGTAAATAAAATTATAAATTTAATTTATTAAAAGTTGCTTTGATTGATTCCAGCTAACCCAACTAACTGAAGCAGAATTTGAAGGTTAATGGAAACCATCCATTAACCTTACTTGCTGCTGAAGTACTGACACTAAGAAAGGAACTATAAGCCATATATAACGCTATTTAAGCCTGAACCTTAAATAACTTGACTTCTTAACAGAAGTAGCTAATGGAGTCATGTTAAAGTGGTGGCTCTCAAGGGTAACTGGAATCTGGCACCAAGCTGTTGCTAATGTTAGTTTGCTGCTCACTGATTTCTTTGTTTCTAAGTCTGCTGAAAGTGTTAAAAGCCTTTTATGTGTTGAAGAAGAGGATTCTATCATAGCCACATACAGCGTGGTGCAATTAGGAAACTACATTTACATTTATGGCATTTAGCTGACACTCTTATCCAGAGTGACTTACAAGGTTAACTGTAGTACAGGTAGGCCAGTGTGGTGTTAGGAGTCTTGCCCAAGGACTCTTATTGGTGTAGCTCAGCATTGTCATCGAACCCCAGTCTTCCACATGTAGAGGTGGCACCCTGAGTAGTGGTGTTACCCGCTGAGCTACACCGACCAACTGCAGAGGGACTAAAGGGTCATCTGTCAAACTAGGACAATACTAGGGAACCTAATAGTTTACTGCCTTAACTTTAACTGTTTAACATGTACTTATTATATACAATGAGGGTATCAAATTACTATTGTTAATATTGAACAAAATGTAAACGATACCCAATCCTGGTCAAAAATGTATAATAATGTGTTTATGCATCAAAATTTAAACAACTATTTCTTTTACCAGCTATTTACTGCAGTCAAATCAATACAGAAAAGGTAAAAGTTCAATAAAAGGCATAAAAAGGCATTACTAAAGAATTTTGGGAACATTGTGTTTTTGGACTAATGACCTTGAAAAAGGACAAAAAGCCAATAGGAATCAGTTATTGGCTTTCTGGATCAATTATTGGACCTATAGGCTCTTTGTTCTTTCCCAGGAGATCAATAAGGAGAAAAAAACCCTAAATAAAATAAATAACTGTAGGAACACTGTTTCTGGAATACTGACCCTAGAAAAGGACACAATAAGAACCAATTATTGGCTCTCTGGAATCAATTATTGGCTCTTTGGCCTTTCCTAGGGGATCAATCAGGAAAAACAATCCTAAATAAGACACAGAGAAACACTGTGGGAACACTGTGTTTCTGGAATAATGACCCTGGGAACGGACACGGAGCCTCTGTAATCGCTCATGTACTCTAGGATGTCTACCATACACAGAGCCAGATCCCAGTATTACACCATGAGTTTGTAGCTCTGCTGTACTCTGTACTGTTACAGACGAATGCAGGCTCGCTCAGTCTCATGATACATCTTCACTAATGATCTATATTTCATTAGAAGGAAACGAACAGCCTCAAATCAATGTGGTATTTATCTGACATTCAATTATCTGCATTAAGCACTAATTACAGTTTGTTCAATAGACACTCTAATTCTCTTTTATAATCACAGAGGAGGTTTTAATTAAACATACTGAACTGTTAGCTCATCTGTTCAGGCACAGTTTGTTAGCCACCTCTAGTCTTTCATTAAGGGGCAGTTTCTGAACACAGAGCTTCTCTTGGCTGGATATTATAGGGGGGTCGACCACTTTCAACCTGGCAGTGTAAAACTGCAGAGACCTACTATTCCTATAACCTTGTGGGAAATGACTAAGCACTAAGCACAATGGGAAAACCCCATCCAGGATCAACTTCTCTTTTCCAGTTTTGCAGGAACAGCTGTGAGATAATTAGTCACTTGACCTAATGATTCATACAACATGCTCAACAGCGGAGTCTCACACAAAGAAAGTCATAAAGCCAGCTAGTAAATGTATTAGCACAGTATGTATAGACTAGAAAATGCAAAAAAATAAAAATAAATAAACAAAACAGCTAATTATTACTGATCAGTTATTGCCTACATTTACTTTGACTTTTATTTTATTGCACACAGTATGAATCCAAGATATGCCATGTTTTGGCTGGTCAACTTCATTTCATTTGTTAAACAGCAGAGGCTATTTAGGGTTAGTAATTAGATATAAAAATTAAAATAACGATTTCAAACTGGTGGTGCCATCAGCTGTTAATTCATACCAAAAGAGGTATCTACAAAAGGTCTTTAGGGACCAAGGTGTGCAAAAGGGTCTCTGCTGAATAATATCATTAAACGGTTTAAGGAAACAGGAGGTTGATATGAATGCAATGAACGGAACAAACCACACAGCTTCAATAGACCAGGGAACAGGTGTACACAATCCATATGGGGATGAGGTCAATCTGAGATAGGCTGACAGTTATGTGCTGGAGGTCGAATGACCAAAGTATCCTGGGAAATGGAGTCCCCAGGGGCTAGGCTCTCTACTAAGCTGGAGGGGATGTGTGACAGTTTGCAATAAAATGAAAGTAAAAGTAAATTCATGAAACTCAAAGCTCATAAAGTAACCCACATAATCCTTTTTCATTTATAACTGACATGTACCTACATAAACAAAGGATTATCCCAAATATCATTTCACCTTATAGAAAGTTATGACCACTGAAGTACACTGGAATAAACCTTTATAAATGTTTATCTCAGTTGTCACGTACAGCTTATGTAACCCCCTAAATGACACTATTCGGTAAAGTCATGTTTTGCAAAACGTCAAAATAACATACAAAATAAACACAAATAAATGTATTTAAAAGACATAACTTTGTTTTTAAACCGCTGAGGTCTGATATCGCTGAATGACCCTATCCCATGTGAATTCTATATTGACAATGTTTGGTTTCTTACCTTCATAAAGCCAGTCAGTGAGTCCGTTAAATATGACACCCTCTTTTCCCGTAGTGACCAAGCGAATGGGTTTGTCTCTGATGGTGGCTTGGTAATAGATGTTATTCTCAAATATGAAGATCTGTGGAGAGAAATCATGAGACAGACCATTTCATTTCCACACTGCCTCCACTTTTATTCTTAGCTACAAACCTACAGTGTAAAAATACAATTAAAATTCATCTTAATTTCAAAAGCAAACTGCTGCTGTCGAAAAAAAAAACTCATCTCTGTTTGCTTTGAGAAATGCATGCAAAACCTGAATTAACTGTTTAAGGCAGTGATGGTAAATCAGGTGATGTGGTCAATATTATATTCTAAAAATCACCATCTGAACTTTTTAGGTGGTTTGCTACTCCAAATTAATTTCTGTAGTTGCTGGTTGAAGACAATTAAGTTTCCCCTTTCCAGAAAGAGAAATGACATAAACATAAAGTACAGATAAAGTAAAGGTTAGACTAATGCTAGCTATGTAAAAGCCTCAGTGGATAGGCTAGCAGTCAGGACTGGTCACCACAGAGCTTGACAGTAGCTGTATGATACAAGTTAAAGGGGTAACCTGTGATTAAAATGTGTAACACCTACACAAGCATAAATAACAGCTGTGATTGGATTTGAATAGACTGCACAAGTTCCTGGATGTAGGCCACAGCAATGTTCAGACACTCATGCGTCAAAGAATTGCACATTTGGGCCAGTTTTTTACATGGATGTCTTCTCTGGCACAATTCCAAAGAGAACTTCCTGTAGACTGGGATTTTAGCCACTGCTGGTAGACCCATATGACCGTACGCTTCCATACACCTGCAGATTCAGCTACTTCCTTCACACTATGGTCTTTGGCCACGCCCAAATGCAGTCACTCATATTTGCCAATCCTTTACCACTGTTCAAACAAACATCTAAGCTCTGAAATAAGTGTGCGCTGGTTGACATTGTTGCTATCCTGCACATGAATGACAGCATCCTCTGCCGAGAATGGCTTTGAAGGCTGGGCTGGAGCTCAGTGGAAAGGGAAGGGGAGCGACCTGGAAGTTATACTCATTCAATTCTTCAAGCTCACTCTCTTCTCAATCCTACTCACTGCGGCTAGACGTTAACCTTAAACATTAATGGTGTGGCTAGCTTAAGCTAATATTCTAATATTGCTAATATTACGCAATGCGTTCTTGTAAAATCCCCAAAGAATTAGATCTGAATGCTAAAAAAGAAAAACACACATCACATAATCCGTGAAGATTTCGCTCTGTAATGCATGAGATCTTCCTTTAAAGCATGTGTAAACCCAGAGCGCTTCATCAAGGATGCTGATGAGAATTCATCTCGGTAAGGAACCGTGACTGAGCTAATCAGGCGAGTGTTTGTCAAAAGAGATGACTGGCAGTTGAGGGCGATCTGGCGTCTGTGCTAGGAGTTATGGAGGTTTGCTGGCAGGCGTGATGGAGGAAGCTTCGAGTCATTCGGCTGTTACCGTGGAGAAGAGGTTTCACTATTCATCAATGTGAGTGTTATGACCGAAGAAAAAGAGGAATGGTTTAACTGAATGACTGAGTGACTGAGTGAATCACTGAGTGAAAGTGACCATGCTACAAATAGCATAAAGGTTGCTGAGACAATAACTGTTCTACATCTCCATAATGCAATCCAGTCATGTTTGGTATCCTGCCTATGTACCCAAACACTCTCCACAGACTGTGGTCCATCTGTTTCTCAGCATATCGTGTTAACCCCACTGTACACTGTTCTTCTATGGTCAGGACTCCCACAGGACCACCACTAAGCAGGTATGGGTGGTGGAACATTTGCAGCACTGCTGTGACACTGACATTGCAGAGTAAAGGGTGATGATACCTCATAAAGCTTGTGTCATATGCCTCTCAAAGACAAACACTGTGAGTCTGCAATGCACAGAATACAGGTTCCAAAGACGTACTAACAAAATGGCAGCAACGTGGACTACCTGCAGGTCATTAGACCTCTTCTTCCAAACTGAGCTGTGATTTTACAGGCATTCATCCTCCAATTTCTGCCAGAAAATAAAAGCTCAAAAAATAATGGTTGTGTGTTGCGATGCTGTGTATGCGATGGCTATGATGTCTCTGAAAGACTGAGCTTTATTGTTATTGAGTTATTTGACTTTGGTTGATTATCAAAACGCATTTAAAATACTAGTTTAATCAAAATGAAAGATTTGAAATATTTGCCATCTAGCCGACACAGCTCTGATACGACTGAATGAAAAAGCAATGTTAAATTGTTATTATAAACTTAATCACGCATACTGAAAAGTGCAGTGACAGAGCTTTGCATGCACAATAAATGAAAACCATGAAAAGGGGCATGCACACGTTTCAGCAAGCTTTGCATCAACACAAACAGTGAAGCTTCCATCTCCACCCTGGACAGCGTTTTCAAATCTTCAGTTTTCAGTGAACGTAAGCTCTGTTTTCATGTGGATAAGAGACCAAAAAATTAAGCTTTCAAATTATTCCAATATGCAGAGCCTCAGTGTCCACCAAGCAAAACTATCCAGCCTACGGTGTCCTGTGGGCAGCGTCCTGTGACCACTGATGAGGGACCAGGGGATGACCAACACTGCACTGTGCAGCAGCAGATGAGCTATCGTCTCTGACTGTACATCTACAAGGTGGACAAGCGAGGTAGGAGTGTCTAATAGAGTGGACAGTGAGTGGACACAGTGTTTAAACACTCCAGCAGCACTGCTGTGTCTGATCCACTCACACCAGCACCACACACACTAACACACCACCACCACGTCAGTGTCACTGCAGTGCTGAGAATGATACACCACCCACATAATACCTGCTCTGTGGGACACTGATCTCTGATGAATGCAACTAACAAGTAGGGACACTTTGCATTTAAGTGAGAATGGTGTGGGACCAGTTTAAGGAACTTTGAAAATCCCACAATGCAGTGCAAACCCAGTGAGAATTAGTGTTATTCACAGTCAAGGAGCATTGTCCTTACCCTATGGTTTGTTTGTGTTCATCTAATAGGGAAAAGGTATATCATGCAGTCTTTAACTTGGATATGACTGCATCTGTTATTCCAGCCCAAAAACGACAACACAGCCAGTAACACTGGTAAGCTGCCTGGTTGTTTCTACATTATTGTGTAAGGCTCCTGGTACCGACCCATCCAGCATCTCCTAAATCCCTAATCACCACGTACTGATTCAGTATACACAGGACTAATAAATGAATCAATTCCAGATTCTTTACTCGTATTCTAATATGGGGAAACAGCAAAGCCCTTCTACGAGTAGCTGTATACAGACCTTTGGGTTCTGTATATAATCAGTTTAACAGGATCTGTTCATGACGGCGGATACAGTACATCATGTGTCACATTGCTCATTTCCTCTGTAGATCGGAAGAGGACTGCGCGTCGCCGTTAGTGTGGAAGTGAATATTAATGAGCTATGTTGTTATTAATGAGGCAATTAGTGCATCTAAAGAGTATTGCTAAACATTGTATGCAGTGAGTCAGTGAGTTTGGGAAAGAGATGCGGCATAAGAGGGAAGTTACAGGCTTCAAAAAGAAGGCGAGATGAAAAGGCGGCTTTCTAATGCATCAAAAAGAGCAGGGCTCTGACGTCACGGAGAGACTCAGTGTGACAGAGTGTGTCCCAGCTTGTGACTGACAATGACATTTTGTCAACGGCGTCTCTGCCCTCGCTGTCATCTGCTGGGCTGGTTCCCTGCCAGAGCTCTCCTTAACCCTTCGATATCTGACCAAAGAGCAGCTATTTTGGTCTTTCAGGCGAATCTCCTACATGAACAACCCGGCTTTTTAACAGGGTTGTCATAGTTTTTTATGACACTATGTGGCCAAAAGTAAATGGACATATACTTAATCCATCTTATCTAGGAAGGCTTTACACTAAATGTTGAAACACTGCTGGAGGGACTTATTTCAGTTCAGACACATTTGGGCAATGTTCACGTTTTTAAGCTCAATAAGGAACCTGTTATTATGTCATAGCAGTAAAATGTCCCTTCACTGAAACTAGAGAGCTTTAACAAACTATGCACGCAAGGAAACATTCTCCTGCATTTGGCAAAGCTAGATTTGTCTGTCAGACTGCCATCGTGGGATTAGTGATTCATCACTCAGGAGAACACACTCTCACTGTCCATTTGCGCTGTGGCTAATTCTGCTAGGCTACCATATTAAAACCCATTAAGTTCCAAACCTGGGTGACAACTATGCACAGTTCTTGTTGTCCTTGGTAGTGAGCGCTGTTTCAACTGACTGTTTTCACTTTCTATACCAGGAGTCGAATACATATGTACTCGTACAGCCCCTGAAGCAGCTTTAGACAGCTGTAGTTTGTGCATTTTTAGATAAGACATTTACAGCTACAGGGGTTGGACAATGAAACTGAAACACCTGCTTTTAGACCACAATCATTTATTAGTATGGTGTAGGGCCTCCTTTTGCGGCCAATACAGCTTCAGTTGGTCTTGGGAATGACATATACTGCGTCCTGCACAGTGGTCAGAGGGATTTTAAGCCATTCTTCTTGCAGGATAGTGGCCAGGTCACTACGTGATGCTGGTGGAGGTTCGTCCTTCTTGGTGGTATGCTGACATTACCCTGGATACCGTGGCTCTTGATACATCACAAAGACTTGCTGTCTTGGTCACAGATGCGCCAGCAAGACGTGCACCAACAATTTGTCCTCTTTTGAACTCTGGTATGTCACCCATAATGTTGTGTGCACTGCAGTATTTTGAGCAGAACTGTGCTCTTACCTGCTAACTGAACCTTCACACTCTGCTCTTACTGGTGCAATGTGCAATTAATGAAGATTGGCCACCAGGCTGGTCCAATTTAGCCATGAGATCTCCCACACTAAAATGACAGGTGTTTCAGTTTCATTGTCCAACCCCTGTAGATGTGCTTCACCCACCAGACACTTTGGCTGGTAACTCAACATCAGCTTTGAGTGATACTTAAAATTCTTGAAAGCAAAAAAGACGGCTGCATGCAAGAGGAGCTTTTCCTAAGAAACATAAATAAATAAATACAGAATTTGTTGCAGCTTGAATGCTGCACACTGAGCAGGCCTGGTACTAATAAGTCTACAAATAACTTGATCTATTATTCTAAATTGGATTAACAGTTAGCTAATTGGCAGACACAGTATATCACCATTAGGAAATTAACATGATTATTAAATAAACACACTGTTAACACAGCTTAATAATAATAATAACAGCTGCAATAACAGTGCTATCACAAAAAGCCCTTTATAATTATACTATTAAATGTAAGTTTGGCTGACTTTATTCTAATATGTATTTTTACTAACATTACTACATGTATTATTATTATTATTATCATTATTTTATATATAATTATATAACAATATTTGTTTGCTCTAGCTATGGTGAGTGAAGACTTGCATTTAAAAATACACTGTGTTCTGGACCACATACCCTCACCATGAACACACTCCAGCGACATTTTATAAAACATATCAATAATAATCATTTCCATAGCGCTGTGAATTGTGTTCTGTGTGTGCCAGCATGATACTTTTAGCAATAGAAACAGCACTGGCGTTCTCTTACAGGCTGACAGAGCACACAGTAGCTCACAGAAAGCTCTAATTCCTTCTGATTCATTTTACTGCCAAACACAGATACTGCGCACCACTACTGAACTCACAGGTTGGATTTTAAACTCGGATGGCTCGTCCGTGAGGTTAGTTGGGGTTAATCTCTGTTCCACCATCCTCTAGATGTTTGTTTGTCCCTCTAATCCATGCGTGTGTGGCGTTCTGTTGCCCTCCCCCTTCAGGGGTCTGAAGGGTGACCTTCAGTGCGAGCACTCTGCTGGGGGGGTTTTGGCTCTTACTGATTTCTCTGCTGCTGCATATGCATTCTAATTGCTTGAGGCCTCAGAGCCGTGCCGTGGCTGAGTCTCCTGCGCCAGCAGCCACAGATTACACACCTGATGCTCAAGCGCACACATACACATTAGCACAATGTGTTTTCCTGAAATCTCTCCCACAAACAGACAGACAGTGGGCCCATCTGCTTCTCTGCATACTCTGTTAGCCTCCTTGCACTGTATTCTTTAATATAGAGGTCTGCATAGGACAGATTTCTTCATACCGCTCCTGCCAGGATTTGGCCTGCTCCCGCCAACAATCAACAACAGCTGTCCTGTTACTAACAGCAACGTAGATGTTTCAGTCAGCTCCCACCTGCACAGTCCCACACAAGGGTATACGCCTCCAATATTTGACATACATAAGGCACAAATAAGACTTGCCTTACGCCCAACCCACCCCCCGGTTCCCTTTGTGTGGCATGAGCGTCATGTAATGCTTGATTTTCATTTTGCTTTCAACGCTTCCATACAGGCAGCACAAGTGAAGTGGCAGAGCGTCCCAGGTGCAGCACTAAAGTGGCATGAGAAGTCCACAACCATAAAAATATAAAAACAAAAAAATGTCTTCTTCAATTTAAAAATTTTATCCCGTGCTGCAGACCTATTTACCACGGCTGGCCAAGTTTGACACTGTCATGGGCTGTAGGTTTGGGAACCAGGCTTGTGACTGGAGGGTTGCTGGTTCAGACTGAAGCGCCCTTGAGCAAGGCACCTAACCCCCAACTGCTGCCCGGTTGCTGTACATAGGGCTGCCCACCACTAAGTGTGCTCACGCCCCTGGTGTGTGTGTGTTCACTAGAGTGTGTGTATGTGGTTGTTCACTTCACGAATGGGTTAAATGCAGAAGACAAATTCCTCTGTGTGCAGCAGAAATGGCTCAAAAACTCTCGAGTCAGAGAATGATTGGTCTCACCTAAATTGCCCTAAATTGGCCTCACAGTCAGAATGCTATCACTGGTAAACAGATGCACTGTGCTCCTTTATGCATTAGAGCCATAGCAACACAAACACTAGAACGCCACCATCCTAATAACAGCTAATAATTACACACACTAATGATATGTAGGGTCCTGTGGGGGTCCTAACCACTGATGAACAGGGGGCTAACAAAGTATGCAGAGAAACAGATGGACGACAGTCTGTAACTGTAGAACTACAGAGTGAACCTATATGGTCAATGGAGCTGATAAAAATGGAGAATGAACGAGGGGCTTCACTTCTATCAAACCAGCCGTAGACATACAACAGACATTTTTGCAACAAGAGCAACCACAAACACAACCACACCAGACAACTCGGGATGACACTGGATGTCTCCCATTGTGATCAGGTTAGCGGAACACTCTTCAGCATCTGTTCTTCCTGCAAACAAGCACACCAGTACTACAGTACACAGCTGTTTATCCCAGTATGTTACATCTGCTATTTGTAAGTAATTCTAGGACTTGTAAGTATTAAATCCTCCCTTTTTATCACTGAGGGAAAAGTAGGCTGCAGATGCCAAATGAGCTGACAGTATCAGTTCCAATGGCTTAAATACAAAAATCAGCATCTCAAATAAAACAGATTCTTGTATCTACACTCTTTGTCCATTTCATCAGCTCCACCCACCATATAGGTGCACTTTGTAGTTCTAAAGTTACAGGCTGTGTTCTATCCGTTTCTCTGCATACTTTATTAGCCTGCTCTATAATGGTCAGGACCCCCACAGGACCACCACAGAGCAGGTATTATGTGGGGGGTGGATCATTCTTAGCACTGCAGTGACACTGACGTGATGGTGGCGTGTTAGAGTGTGTTGTGCTTGTGTTAGTGGGTCTACAAGGTGCTCCTATATGAAGCTGATAAATAAACCAATGAGTGTAGATACAAGGAGGTGTATCTAAGCAGTGGCCAGTAGGTGTGTATTTATGATGTAATTTCCATTCACGTTCTCATATCTCATTTAGACATTCACTAGTGTACTTGATTAATTAGGCCTCTATTTACTAATCATAGTAATCTGTTATTACTGATGCAACACAGATCTTTGCTAGAGTTTGCTCTTTTTATATCGCTTGCTCTTTACATAATGTGAATATTATATTATTAATGGACCATTAGAAATGGCCACAGCTAAATGGTCAAGAACAAGCACTGCAAGTAAAGGGGGCATTCATTCTGCACCTTGAGTTTAATATTTAAACCGAAACGTGCTGAACGGTACCGTGTGCCTCAGTGTCATCCATTTTTCTTCTCATTAAAGCAGAAAATCTCACTCTAGAGAACAGCGCTGCAAGCCATAATAACACTACAGTGAAAAGATACAGGGCTGAAAAGAAACAGGGCTGAAAAGATACAGGGCTGAAAAGATACACTCTTTGTGTATAAGCATGTTTGAACACCCCAAGCTCCAAATACAATCATCCTTAAAAGAGTAGCTTCTGTAGAAAGGAAGAAAAAGGTGACCAGGAACAATAAATGATGATCCATTTGACTGATATGAACAATAATTATTGAGCTACAGATACAGAAGTAGTGTCTTTCTGTATGGCGTCGGGCCGCCATGTTTGCTAGTTCAATATGCCAGACATCTCGGTATGGAGTTGTAGAGGTTCCTAATGGTGTCCTGTGATAATCCATCCCATGCAGCTTGAATATTCTCACACAGTTCGTGCAGACTGCGCTGTAGAAGTGTAGGCGGAGTGACACCAGGCCTTCTGTATTTGTGATGCTTAACGTAAAAATGATCATTCATCTTGGTTCTGACCACGGTGCCTCCACACACGGATTTGTTGGTTGTATCCAACAAGATAAAAGCGGGACTAGTCACTGAAAATGACCGTGAGGTTAGTTGGAGTTAATCTCTATTCCACCTTCCTCTCACTCCATGACAGTCTGGCACCACACCATTGCAGTCTTCGGTGATGTTTCCATGGTGTTGAGGGGAATCGTCGTAATGGTCTGCGTTCATGTAGTCATGCATCATGTAGCCTTCTGCCAATGGTGCTTGCACTAACAAAATGACTCACGGAGGCTTCACTGTTCGCTGAATGTCTGCAATCATGTCTGATGGGTCAGTCAGGTACACCGATAATGTCTGTCCTTGCTAATGTGCATCGCTTACAATGTCAAACCTACCCACCATGTTGCATTCTTGTTGGTTGATTACTTCTAGGTGCAGATCTTTGTGCCACTATTCTTTTGTGTACAAATGTCTTTAGTAAAAGCGTTAAAAAGGCAAACTATCCTGCATTTTTAGTGCACTATTAATATGCATTTGCTATATTGAAAGAATTAGGCAATGGATTGGAGAGCATGTATGCAATAATATGTGTGAGGTTTGTCCTCTGTAGAGCCTGTTTTCACCAGTGGCATCCAAAGGGTTGCATGCAACTCTGGTTTTAATACCAAATACTTTTATATAATGTGTATGACATGTATGTATATCTGCTTCTCGCACACATTCACATGCTGCAAGGTCATCAGAAGGCGACACTCTGCAGTCCTGTGTCTTCACCAGGACTGAAGCTGTGCCACCCTGATGCCATCTGCTACTCTGTGAGTGTGTGTGTCAGAAAACTTCTCAGTCCTGCCAGACCTGGTTTTATCTCTCTCTCTCTCTCTCTCTCTCACACACACACACACACACACACACACACACACACACACACACAGTGTCACTATTCCTCTGTGGACATCAGTGTGTGGGTCATCCTCCCTCTTTCTCTTTTTCACCTTAACACTTCCAGTTCACCTTCAGCTCGAGAAGTCACATTGTTATAGCAGAAACTGATCAAATCCAATTTAGGCACTTGAAGTGCTTTTCTACTGATATGGCGAAACGTACACATAGAGGTCCCTGCCAAGACAGCTAACATAACAGACTTAGCACCCTGTAAGCATTCTGAAACTAAGCATGTACATTCTAATTATGGTTAAATTCCAGCATCTTTTTATTTCTGCATTTACATTTTGTAAACTGCCAGCACCTTTCCATCAAGAGCTCAATTTTCCAGCTGCACCAGCGAAATAAACCAGATTTTTCAAGTAGAGGACAGTTTGTTTAAGTCTGAGTAACGTACAATGAAGTGTTAGTAGTACAGAGCATCCTCCTGCCTTTACTCCACCCTAGGTAAACAATCAACACTGCTAAGGCTCTATTATTTTTAATGCTGCTTAAGAGCTGATAAACAGATATTCAATTAAGAAAATGTGATCATGAATACCAAGAGGGATCAATGAGTACTCATGTCATATGGGTAATACTAAGCGACAGAGGCTGCCCTTAGCTAAGGAACACTCTCTGTGGAAGACTTCTCATCCACACACTGAACAACGTACCGTTTAGTCTGCTGAGGGAACACTGAGAAGAAAAAGATCTAACATGATCACAAAGATAAACATAAGATTTCTAATAAGAGTAAACCCCCTCTAAAACCCGCCCCCCTAGCTAGCTAATCGTCGCCCGTAGCTGACCCCAGTGTTTTTCGTACTAAGCAGATTTTATGTATTGCATGTATGTAATGTTTTCTCTGTATATGCAAGACACACCTACATGCTTAACTCACATTTTTGGCGACAGTATAGCCACAGGCGAACAACAGGCTTGAACTACAAGCGCTGAAACACAGCGTTTTATATATAGTGCATGCTGTTTGTGTTTGTTTGAAATTTGTCACATGACACAAAATTTACGCATCAATGTTCTCATAGAATTGTTTAGAAACAGTGTCTCTACAGGCATCAAAAACATTTTTTCTAACAAGTTTTGTTAACATTCTTAAAATGTTACAGATCGTTCCCGTTCCATACAGCCTACATCAATAAAAAGAGATGGGCAATATGAAATAAAACTTAATCCCACTGTGAAGTAAAACACCCACACACACTAGTGAACACACACACACACACACACACTAGTGAGCAGTGAGCACACATACACCCGGAGAGTGGTTGGAGGTTAGGTGCCTTGCTCAAGGACACTTCAGATGTTACTACTGGTTCAGGGAATTGAACCGGTGACACAACGGTCACAAGGCTGGTTCCCTAAACTCCAGCCCAGGACTGCCCCTTTCTATTTATAACGACATCTATCGTTATTGTGATAAATGACATCACAATACAATATGTACAGTGTATAACATCAGCACTTGTAGAAGACATATAGAGTGGAACAATAGCCCTGTTTAACTGAAGTGTGTACATAAAAAAACATGATGAATAAAAATCATTGTGTTCATAGGCTGAAAGAGACGAAAGTCTGAACAAATAAATATCGCAGCACATTGTGTATCATGAACAGTATATTTTGCCATATCGGCCTCCTCTAGATAAAATGTTTTCCATAAAACTGTCCTTTGATGGTGAAGTAGGTACTTACGCTGCTTTGTTAACTACTGAAAACGTATCTCACCACTGCAGGCTGTGGATTTATAGTGGCTCTATGACTGTACTGGAACTGTATCAGACTTTATGCAGCCAATCTGTGATCCAACAGAATATCCATGGACTGAACAGACTTTGATGTCAGAATTGTTTCCAGCTAAATTTTACATCTAGTTGTCCTCAGTGTGCTGTTTGTTCTAGATTAATTCATATTTGTGTACACGTGTCTCACCAGCTGCTGGTCTTTAGGACCCCATCCAGCGAACTGCAGCGTTGTGCTCTCCACCTCAGGAGCAGCCAAAACCACTGTGTCCCTGAGAGGAGAGAACAAACCCACACAAAAACAGATAATATTAACCTCTAATCGCAAACTGTCTGTGTGTGCATGCATGCTTTATGAACCGCTTCACTGGAGGTAACCCATTTAACTGGTCTGCATGTGAGACTCCATTTCTAATACAGAACATATTAGTTTAATGGTAGATACTGTATAATAAGTGCTATGGTTAATATCTGAGCATTAACTGTCTAGTCTAAATGAGGCAAACCCGAGATCACTGTTAGTGTTTATGTGCTTGTGTGTAACAAAAGTCAGACACTTCCTGTTATCACTTCCTTAATGATAAGTTAATAAATCCTATACAGAGAGCACACTTATAACCCCACCAGCCAATTCATAGGGACTTCTACACTCATCTCATCTGGTATCAATCACTCCAATTCTGTAGTTCTACAGTTACAGACTGTAGTCCATCTGTTTCTCTGTATACTATAGTACTCTGTTCTTCAATGGTCAGGACCCCCACAGGACGCCCACAGAGCAGGTAGTATGTGGGCATATGACAGTGACGTAGTGATGGTGTGTTGGTGTGTGTTGCCCTGGTGTGAGTGGATCAGACACAGCAGTGCTGGACTGAGAATCATCCACCAAACAAAACTCTCAAGCCAACAGCGTCCTGTGGGCATCAGCTTTCATCTCTGACTGTCCATCTACAAGGTGGACCAGCAAGGTAGGAGTGTCTAATAGAGTGGACAGTGAGTGGACACAGTGTTTAAACACTCCAGCAGCACTGCTGTGTCTGATCCACTCACACCAGCACCACACACACTAACACACCACCACCACGTCAGTGTCACTGCAGTGCTGAGAACGATCCGCCACCCTCATAATACCTGCTCTGTGGTGGTCCTAAGGTGGTCCTGACAATTGAAGAACATGGTAATACAGTATACAGAGAAACAGATGGAGTACAGTTAGTAACTGTAAAAACTACAAAGTGCTCCTAGGGTCAGATGAACTAATAAAATGAACAAAGAGCACAGATGGGGGTCTGGTGGGGGTATATAGTAATTTTCTGGCACAACTGAAATGCTATATTTGCTAATTTTAACAATAACTTCCTAATTCCACATAAACTGTTTATGTTGCACAAGAACTTTAATGTAAGCAAAAATTTATTCTTAGACAGTAATTATATGATTTTTAATAATATTATGATGTAATAATGAAAATATGGACAGACCTGTGCTTTGAATAGGCATAATAAAATGATTACGAATAAAATGTTTAACTTTCTTTTCTGAAGGACTAAAAACAACAGCTTTTACTGGGAATTAATAATAATATAAATGTTTAACATTATATGCACCTCAATAAATACCTATATCTAAGAAACATATTTAAGTATAAGTATTTCATTGCTTGTCTAGGTTAGTTTCTCAAACTAGGCTGGGGTAAAATCTGGACCATCTGGGCCGTCTGAGAATCAGTGCTCTATATAACTATCTCCTTTACTTAAGGTGCCTGAAAAAGTCTTCTTTGGGAGTGTATTGCCACCAGGTGGCAGCACCACCTGAGATTTAACAGGCACTGTAGCGCTGTCGCAGTAGGGCTGCAACGATTCCATCCAGACCTTCTAAGTGATTATCTGTCATAATTAAGAGCTCTTCATGTTTAAGGCCTGACCACAATTTTAGATAAGACAGACAAGAGGAAACCTACGGAGTGTTCAGGCTGCAGATGATATAGGAGGCTGTGTAGGAATACTGGTACAGCTGGAGAAACAAGAAACAAACCACTTACAATTTCATAACAATCAGATATACGAGAGATTATACATACATACATACATACATACATACATATACATATATACATATGTGTATATATATATATATATATATATACACACACACTACAATAAAAAGTGTTTATATATACTAGAGTAAGAGATATTGGTCCATTAACAACTATAAAAGAAATCATATACGAGAACAGAAGATATTGGTCTATAAACATCCTCAATAACCACTCTTTTACACTGGAATATGAATATTAATTATTAATTAACCTCAATAAAAATACTTATATTACAGAAAACAGATATTTTTCCATAAACAGCCTCAGTATTCACTCCGATACATATACAATGGTATATATACAGGGGTTGGACAATGAAACTGAAACACCTGGTTTTAGACCACAATCATTTATTAGTATGGTGTAGGGCCTCCTTTTGAGGCCAATACAGCGTCAGTTGGTCTTGGGAATGACATATACTGCGTCCTGCACAGTGGTCAGAGGGAGTTTAAGCCATTCTTCTTGCAGGATAGTGGCCAGGTCACTACGTGATGCTGGTGGAGGTTGGTCCTTCTTGGTGGTATGCTGACATTACCCTGGATACCGTGGCTCTTGATACATCACAAAGACTTGCTGTCTTGGTCACAGATGCTCCAGCAAGACGTGCACCAACAGTTTGTCCTCTTTTGAACTCTGGTATGTCACCCATAATGTTGTGTGCATTGCAGTATTTTGAGCAGAACTGTGCTCTTACCTGCTAACTGAACCTTCACACTCTGCTCTTACTGGTGCAATGTGCAGTTAATGAAGATTGGCCACCAGGCTGATCCAATTTAGCCATGAGACCTCCCACACTAAAATGACAGGTGTTTCAGTTTCATTGTCCAACCCCTGTACATGCACAATATGAACATTGTGTGCTTTTAGCTAATGCTATAAGACGACAGTAAACCAAGACGATCATTCACATAGAAAAGACTCACCTTAACAACATTGTAGGCCAGCAGCACATGACTCAGATCAGGGGAGATTTGGTATTTGCTGGCTTTATAAGTTTCCTGAAAGCAGATGAACATAACCCAGCTGGGTTAGCATCACAGGTATACACATAATCTCTCAGTTCTTTTGATTTTCATTTCATTTCTTAAATCATGCAGAACAAAGATCTGCTGTACTGCAATTTACAACCCCTTAAACACAGAAAGCCGAGACGGTGTGTGAAATGCAAATCAAAACAGGACGAATTGCTTGTTAATCACTGTGTTCAGCAAAAATACAATCATTCGGAAACTGAAACAGAACGAGTTCAGACTAGGGACATGGTGGTATGCTCAAACATAGCTTAAACAGGAGCTGCGATGCCTGGCTACAAAAAGAGAATCCCAGAAACAGCATTATAAGAAAGGATGGGTCAAGGCTTCTTACTTTGACAAAAATGTACCAGTGAATAAACCAACAGTTGAAAACCAATGTTCCTCAGCGAGTGATTTCAAGGATTTTACCTTCTGTGGTGGTGCATAGCATAATCTAAAGATCTAGGGAAATGTGTGTGAAGAAACATGCTGAAAAAATCAGCTGGAAAACTGTGACCTTCAGTTCAGTTCAGTCTTCATCATCATCTCTCAAAGAGAAAATTGATTTGCAAGCAGTTACTACGATTCAATACATCCGCTAACAACAACAAAACAACACAAAGGGAAAACAGATTCGAAAACAAACATCACAAAAAGTAAACAAAGTAAGACAAAGATGAGCTAACAGGAGATATAACATTCATTCATGCCTTTTATTCAACTAGATTATGAGTTTTCAATCTAACGCATGGAATTCTTGGAAGTCTGTAGCGAGAGCCTGAAGGTCAGTGTTGAAATCCATTCAGAGCACGATCTAAAAGAATAAAGAATTCAGCCTTGTTTAAGATGTGCTTCTGATTTAGCTGACTTCCTGTAATCGGACTACTACTTAAAATCTTATACTTAACAATCAAATTAAAGGTTTAAACAGTTAATACACGTAAAGGTAAAAACTGTCTGAATAAGAGACTTCTAAATTATAGACATATGCCTTGAGCAGATCTAAAACTTGCTGAGCTCCTCAAACAATCTTTGTTGACATTTTTTGAAGATGTTGTTTACGTTCTGATCAAAACACGACTCATCTTCAATTACTGTACTGAGGTAGCTGTAGCTGTCAACTCTTTCCACTACGTTGCTATCAACTGTCAGCAATCATTATTCTCGTCTATCCTTATTCTCTTGCCTTAAATCATCCACCATCTCTTTGGTTTTATTGATGTCAAGCTTTAGAAATGAATCCTCGCACCACCGCACAGACTCATCCACTGTCAATCCCCCTTAGACAAGTGCTAAAACCAGCATGCTGCTATGAAGGATGTCACCACACGGGTTCCCACAGACTGTCAGCAAACACGGTCCATCACTGCATCCACATATATAAGTTAAGGCTACCATAAACAGCAGAAGCCATGTGTCTACAGTGTCCAGAAGCGCCTCTGATTTGTCTGGACTTATCTTAAATGGACTGATGCACAGTGGAAACATCTACTGTGGTCTGACCTATTTGAGAGTTTATAGGAATACCGTGCATCGTGAAACGCACTCAGTAGTTGGGTGAAGGCTCCCGGGGAGGGAGATGCAACAGGGGGTTAGCTGCTTCCCCCGACCTCCATAAAGAAATCCAGGCAAGACACAGCCATTCGGGGTAGTGGACCATTATTTGGGCACACCTCGTGGTTACAATCCCAGACAACACTGCAGCAGAACATACAGGTTACAAAACCCTTCCTAACCGTTCCGCGTGCCGTACTTATATAACCGTTAGCTTTGTACTCCCTCTCTCGCTCACGACATACAGCGCGCATGCACTCAATGCTGGTACTTAAAGTGACCGTTACAATCGCGTGCTCCATGCAAATAAGAAACACCATCTGACCAAAGAAATAGATACACCCGCACCTGTACACATAACATCTTATTAAATCTTCCTAATAAAGTCTAATGCATCTTCCTAATGTAGTCTTCGCTACTACACCACGTTTCTCTCCTCTCCATCTGAACTGGGCAGTTCTAAACTTGGGTTACGCCTCCTAAGCATTTCAACAAGCAATCACCAATCACAAGGCTGATGCCTTCCACTCATTCATCCCTTCATCCCTTCATCCATCACAACATTGTTTCTTCAACCCTTTATTCTATTATCCATCACCAACACTGTTCCTTAATCCCTTCATTCTTTCATCCATCACCAACACTGTTCCTTTGTCCATTCATTACTTCATCCATCACCAACACCGTTCCTTCATCCATTCATTCCTTTATCCTTCACCAACCCTGTTCCTTAATCCCTTCATTCCTTTATCATCACCAACACTGTTTCTTAATCCCTTCATTCCTTTATCCATCACCAACACTGTTCCTTCATCCATTCATTCCTTTATCAATCACCAACACTGTTCCTTCATCTATTCATTCCTTTATCCATCACCAACACTGTTCCTTAATTCCTTCATTCTTTTATCCATCACCAAGCCTGTTCCTTAATCCCTTCATTCATTTATCCATCACCTACACTGTTCCCTCATTCATTTCTTTATCCATCACCAACACTGTTCCTTCATCCATTCATTTATCCATCACCAACACTGTTCCTTCATCCATTCATTTATCCATCACCAACCCTGTTCCTTAATCCCTTCATTCCTTTATCCATCACCAACCCTGTTCCTTCATTCATTCATTCCTTTATTCATCACCTACACTGTTCCTTCATCCATTCATTCCTTTATCCATCACCAACACTGTTCCTTAATTCCTTCATTCTTTTATCCATCACCAAGCCTGTTCCTTAATCCCTTCATTCATTTATCCATCACTAAGACTGTTCCTTAATCCCTTCATTCCTTTATCCATCACCAACCCTGTTCCTTAATCCCTTCTTTCCTTAATCCATCACCTACACTGTTCCTTCACCCATTAATTCCTTTATCCATCACAAACACTGTTCCTTAATCCCTTCATTCCTTTATCCATCACCAACACTGTTCCTTCACCCTTTATTCCTTTATCCATCACCAACACTGTTCCTTCATTCATTCATTCCTTTGAATGCCCAGTTAGCATCACGTAAAAGCTGGATAATTTTAGTCCTGTATGAAGCGCGGAGCTGTTGAACAGAGCCTGTCAATCAGCCTGCTCTTTAGCTTTGCCCACACACTTCTCAGACAGTTCTGATAAGCGGTCTTAAGCTGTGCTTTATCATACAGTATTTATATCTGATATTTTTAATTTATCTTGATGACGAATCCTGTTTGAACCTTACAGCGAAACAAAAATACCTCTCACTGGTTTAACATCAGCTAAAACAATCACTGCACAGAGCTGGCTTCCCCAGTAGAGTCCTGGTGTACGACACCAGCAATTTCAACTACATGATATAGTTGTGTTAGAACTGGCCAGAGCTAAAATCAATAAAGCTGAAGTATCTGCTCCTGAAACACAGAGACGGACTGGTTTAATGTGATACACACTGTGTAGGACTGCATCTTTCACTTTTTATCTTGCTCTTTTATATGTTATGTCCTAATATATTGTCAGCAATGTAATATACAGACAGAGATGATGGACTGGTGAGATGGAGAAAAAAGGTTAAGGGAAAAGAAAAGGTTGTTTTTGTGTCAATTCTGAAATTTCGTGACTGTGCTGTTAGAATAAAAGAAAATAAAAATAAGAAAACAAATAAAACACAAAATCTACACGTTTTCATTCAAGACAATGATAAAGAAGCTCCTGCCACAGCATTCCTAGGAACATTTTGAAGGCATCAAATCTGGAATTAGCATTAAATAAATAAATATAATTACAAATCCATAATGTAAAACATGAGACATTCAGTTTTTTAATACTTTAAACACAGGTCAAACAGAAATGACTAAAATCACAGCTTTCTGTTATTATTAGCATTTCACATTCAGTCCCAATCGTTTTGGTATGTCATGTCATGTTGTATATACTGTATTAATGATTCCTTGGCTACAGCAACTACTCACAAACATCTTGTTGTCCACCAGAACCACAGTAGTGTTGCTTTCTACTTTGAGTAGGACCACGTCTCCATCCTGGTTACGGTACAGCAGGTCAGTGTCTGTTGAGGGAGAAAGGTACATAAGTACTAGATCAGATGCCGTACTCCTATCACTCCTACCACATTCAGGCTACAGCAGGCGGTTCAACTCCATTCTGTCCTGACAGATCTCGAAGCATAACTGCAGTTCACTTCACGTCTGTGGCTTGGGAATGCACTAATGCTAAACCATGACTGTCTGAGTGATGTAACACACGGAGCACTTTGGCTGTAGCTGTGCGGAGCAGAAGTGATGTTTGTTATAGACCAGTTATATGCCACTTGGCTAACTTGTCACCAACACGCGCAGGGGAACAGACTGACGATTGTTCTGCTCAAGTCCTGCCAAAGTGTATTTGGCACTTTAGTCCTCATTCTCTCGTTGAAACATGTGGAAAAACCCAGAGGTGTGCTCTTTGGTGACAACAACAGAGCACTGTTGCTCTACTTGTAGTGGAAAGTGCCATCGAGTCTGTCTTTAGAAATTGGAAGTTTGAGAATGGTCTATGAAATCCAGCAGTTATTGTACATTTGTTATGTTATTTTCTATTGAGGAAAGTTCAATTGCATTTTAAAATCAACCAGACATAAAATAACTACGTACATACATACGTACATACTGTCACAATGGTGCCAAAATACAGATAGCTTTCTGCTACTTATTAGCTTTAGCAGTCACCCAGAAAAAATGGCTGGGTAAAGTAAACATAAATTGTGACTTGAAACTTCAGTGAGTGAGGTAATACTGCACTTCTGCAATTAAAAAGCTGGCATGAACTTCCACTTCATTACTACTCGCTTAAAGAATTCACCTGGCAGAATAGAGACTATAAGACTGAATTAACTCCAGAATTTAACAGGTTTTTCTGGTAATGCTACCTGAGTATTAGCTTAGCTCAAACATTAGCTTATGCTGGTCTACTACACTGCAATAAAACACAAACAGCACATGCTATCCTCATTAGAATAAGAAACAGAAAGTGATGTTCCTCAATACTTTTCCACCAATATGGTACTGGTGCTGGTTCCTGTGCTAGCTCTGGTGCCAAAATCTCTAATTGTTCTGCACTCTTTCACTGCAAAAAAATGGTTTGTGGCTGAAAAAAACAAACAAACAAAAAAACAGTGCCGTTCCAGCCCCTTAAACTCACTCAACCGTGGAACCTGTGTCGCAAGTGGCAAAAGGGCATGGTGCTGTAGTCACAAAGCTGCTAATGCCGCTGCTTCCAAAATACAGTAGGATGAGTGAAACCAATGAAAGCAACAGCAAAATCATCCGTCAGTGTTCTGCTGAAGAACGAACATGTTCCACTATGTGGTTTTAACATGGTGTCTACCCATATCCAGATTTGTAATCACTCGGCTCTCAAACTAGTGGAGAAGGGGACCTAATCTTACAGGTTAAACAGATCCTGGGATCCAGCACCAGCTCTGGCACGAGCACTGGCACGTTGTTGTTGGTAAAGAGGTGCCTGGGTAACTAACACCCAGCTCCATAGCGCAGCCGGACCCTCTCTGACTTTGGTTTGAGCAATGTTGATCTGATTATTTTTTTCTACAGTGTGAATAGCAGTTGACAGCTAACAGTAAGGGGGAAACCGTGTGATGCCCCACTGAACCATCACCATTACAGTTTTTTTGAAGACATTCAAACATGTCTTGTGACATGTATTAACAGTATTAACTGTCTCTAGGTCAAGATTACACAACTACTTCCACTAGAACAGCTGAATGGTCACTATGACCCCGTGCCTACAGATACTTTTCCGGGATCCCACTTATCTATACCAAAGGTATAACACTTCGACACCAAAAGTTACACAAATGGATCCCTTATTCAGCTATAAATACTTGTCCAGTATCCCAAATTCGTGGTTCGTTCATGGTTGGTGTAGCTCAGCGGATAACACCACTACCTGCTAAGTAGCCACCACCACACGTAGGAGACTGGTTTTCAAATCCCAGGCTGAGTGACTATGCTGTGCTACACCAATAAGAGTCCTTGGGCAAGACTCCTAACACTACGTTGGCTTGTACTTGTAATGTGATTACCCTTGTAAGTCGCTCTGGATAAGAGCATCAGCTAAATGCCATAAACGTAAATGTAAATTAGCAGAAAACCTAATTTACCTAGTTTCTACATTTTCTATTCCAAATGTACATGAATGGATGCTTCATTTAAACACAAATACTCGTTCAGTAACGCCCAAATCGTCAAAAATCTTATTTATACATTTTCTATTGTAAATGTACAGAAATTCAACACTACATTTACACATAAAGACTCATCCTGTACCCACAATTAGTGGAATTGTGGCAAAAATCTGATTTACCTGTTTTCCAACTGCAGTCAATCACATAAATTACATAATAGTTAAACTTTTACTTTTGTCCTTGTTAATAGACAGTAAGTTGTACAATGTCAGAAACCAGAAGCAAGACTTTCTGATAACTGAGTTAGGTATGTTTACATACCTATGATTAACAGTAAGTTAAGTTGCATTGAGCTATAAGCTTCCATTGCTTGTCAGCTACTATAGCATCTTCGTTCCAGTGTAAAACTAAAGAAACAAACTTCTGCCACTAAACATATCTCGGCTGATCGACTATATTTGTGGTAAGAGGTTCTGCTATATAAGTCTAATATGAATAGAAATGTTCCGGGTTTGATTGCTTTTCCTTAAAAACATTGTCACTTATTTAAATACAGTCTAATCTACAGGCCCCAGTTCTGCTTGTGCTCGATGGCTTTGTTTATTTATTTGCGCATGTTTTCTGAATTGTGAATGTCACGCCGCTCCGAGTGCACCGGAGGCCTGAATAGATACTCTCCACGCTGATAAATAATACAGACGAGTGATCGCTTTTAAAAAAGTGTAACAAAGAGAAGCTGCAGAGCATGACAGGCTACGAATAATAGAGCCCTTTCCCCCGACCTTCAACAGCTGTAACTCTCTCACAGACTGCCAGCAGCACTGCCAGAGAAACAGGTTTGACAAAAAACACGCTCAGACTTTTGTGCCCGTCTGATAAGCTGCTTTAATGCATCTGCGTAAAGACAGTGGATAAAATAAAGAACGCCGTCAGATCGCTCTGTTCTGAATCAGTAAACTGCGAAGACTCGCGCTCTGGGCTTTTATTAAAAACAGTAACTCAGTGGGTTTTATTTCCAAGGTTGATGCCATTAAAAGCCTGTTCATGTAATCAAACGTGTCCGTTTCTTGAATTCGCTGTTAGCGGTGGGTTGAATGGCGAAGCGTGCTGCAGGGTCCAAGCTATTCAGAGTGACTTCGCAACTATGACTGTTCCACACTGATGACTAAAACACAATTCCATTCGAAAGTCGTTGCACTTCAATGTTCCTGCTGTCACTGAAAATATCGCTAATCCTTTGGGCATATTTACGGAAGAGTCATCCGGACAAATGTATGATTCACATTTGCAAGGTGTTACACTCAACCAGAGCCGGTGTTGGCTCAGCTTTCTTCACTGCGTTAAATTAATTCTAGCATAAGACTACAAAACACCATAGTAGATGGAATGTACTGTAGTATAATACATGCACCAAGAAAAACAGCCAATCGAAAGTCTTTAAAACAGCAGTGTGTAAGATTTAAGGGGAGCTACAATCAAAGTAAAATATAAAACGTAAACTGTCCTCATTAGTGTATGGAACTGCAAACTGTTCTTCTCTCATTAGTTTAGAATCAGACTATCTACATAGCAGCTGATCAACTTCCAACAGAGGCTGCCATGTAACCTGTGACCAAAGCGAAAGAGGGTACAATGGACACACTGTTTTGACATCCACTGGTTTTTAAACATGGGCATGCAGAACAGAAGGCAGAAGCTAAATTGCTGAAATACCTTCAAGTCAACATTTATTTATATAGCGCTCTTTATAACAGATGTTGTCACAAAGCAGCTTTACAAAGAATCTGGTGTCCGAGCCCCCCCGAGCAAGCCAAGGGCGACAGAGGCAAGGAAACCTCCCTCAGTTCAAAAGGAAGAAACCTCGAGAGCACCCAGACTCAAAAGGGGAACCCATCCTCCTTGGGTCAACACCAGATAACAAGACAAGTAAGGGAAGGAGCGTTTGGTGGTTAGTAAGGTCATAAACTTTCTCGTTTATGATTTATGTTTTTAGACTTGAATCATCCCTGGTCTATACACCGTCCTTACTAAGCTTCATGATCAAAGAGTTTTCTATGCTATGAAGTAGGGCTGCAACTACCTACTATTATGGCAGTTGAATAATCTATCGATTATTAAAACGAATATTCGATTATTCAGACTACAAACGGCTGATTTACCAAATAACTCTTATGCAGCTAGCAGCTGTTGAGTTTATCTAGAGGCTGTTTTATGCATACTGTCGCTGTCTAAAGCAAAACATGTAACTCCATTTTTGTTGATTTTTACTTTTATGCCTTATCAGATCACATGAGCTGCTGTTTACATTGGCTGTAAATTTCATGAAGAATGGCCCGACAGAAATGTCCCAAAACTGCTTGGAAAGACATCTGGTTCCATAGACTTCCATTTAAATTAAATGACGTTTTTGGCCTCTCCTGTAAAGCTGCCATTTTGGAGATACCTGTTTTTCTTTGGACAGCAACGATATGCTAATTACAATGAAGACAAAGATAAAGGCCTCTTCAGGAATTCACTGTTTAATTAGCTTACCTGTTAACGGGAGGTGCAAAGTAGCAGTAACAAAACACAAAAATATCAGTTTGCTCGTAGTCAACTAATTAATAAACCTACCTAAATGTAAATTCTGAAGGGTGCATTCTGCTGTCTGAGTCAATGATACAATGAAAGTAACATGTTTGATGGCGTCACCAACTAATCAACATAATAAATTAGTTGCCAGCTAATTTGGTAATCAAATTTACTCAACTAAGTTGCACCCCTAGTATGAAGCAGATGTTATCAAAATATTAATGCTTATTAAAAGCTCCAAATAAAACTGAGCTAAAGATGAGAGGGTTGAGTGCTGACATAACTATGGGATGCCTTTATCATTATTAACCAGGTTACACTCACTAATTCAGTCACAAATACCTACACGTGTGTTACTGGGTTCCTCTGAATAAACTTGCTCAGTTACTGAAAACTGGCATATATAAAACATGCAAAGCTGAACCTAGGGTCAGCACAGGGGACCCTCAATGTCAGAGGTGACCAGTTCTTTCTGGACTGTCTACTGATGGGAATCAACTCTGTGGTTTAAATCTGAAATCTAAAAATGCATCCAGGATGGGAATGGTAATGCCGACTGAATGGATCCCGAAGGACCCCAAACAGAAGTCGTGTAAATCTCCTGGTGAATGCTGAGCGTACAATGCTAATGTGAGCTAACGTGCCAGAGTGCTGAGGAAATGCTAATGTGGCATTAGAAAGAGGAAATGCTAATCCGGAGGGTCTCTGGAGCAACAGCATCCTTGCCGGGGGAGGGGGTTTCAGAGGCCTGAGCGGAGGCGTGAACTTCTGCTCTAATAGTTAATTATCCTGACCCATCTGGTAGGGGACAAACTCTGTTTTCTTCTGGTGAGCTTGGAACATCTGCCAGCTTTCCAAAAAAAAAAAAAAAATACAGATGAGCTGTCTTCCAAACAACGGCACCCTGAAAGTTTCTTTCCAAAGAATTCTCCAAACTATCGATCTGACATGGCCACTGCCAAGAGAATTCGCACTACTAACGCCATAGGTCCTGCAGGTTACAGGTGTATAATCTCAAACCACTGCAGCACCACAAACTACAGGAAAGACATTCAGTAAAAAGATCCGCACGGAAGAGCAAACAAAATTAGAGAGAACAAGCAAACCTGACATTATAATGAGCCATGGTGGATTTATGTGAGCGGCCTGGCACAGTAAAGGCCATTTCCTGACCATTTCTCATTTCAGCTCATGCAATTCTCTAAATTTTTTGGGAAAAAGTCAAAGAGGTAAGGGGCCAACTGTGATCTGCTGTAGTGTAGAAGCACTCATCTCCTCATGAGTCTATATTAAATTGGAGTTTTCAGCTTGAAGTAGTTTGAAGAACACTGCACTATCAAGGGCTTGTGATGCAATAACAGACATCAGAGGCTTTAGATGAGCAGGATACAGTAGAGTCAGACATATCTGACTCTAGACCAGTCAAATTCCATCCAAATCTGACTCCAGACTAACCAAATTCTGTCTAATTAAACTTTAAACTATATAATGCTCTCTTTAAAGTTTTAACAGTCACCTTAAAAGTTTTAGGTAGAAATGAAAGGAGGGAGACATAGCTAAAGACAAGACAAAGAATGTCCGAACGGAAAGTAAACAAAGTCATTCCAGCTCTAATACACATACACACAGACTATCCATCTTGCTGTCAGTAAAAGCTGGATCTCACGTACCATTGAGCCATCTTGCCTCCGGGTCGTGAACCTGCAGCTTCCCGCTGAACAGGTCCTCAATGGTAATTTTCTTCTTTGAGGCCAGACTGTCATCCTCACCTGCAGGGTACAGACATGATCATGTTACAGGACAGATAAAACACATTTAATCCATGAAAGACAACAGCAGGACAACAGCACACAGTATGATACTTCATTACTAACTACAGTCAAATCTGGTTACCCAGTCAAGGCCCTTCAGCCACATTATAGTCCAAACCAAACAAAAACAGACAAGTCCTGCACCAGTATGCTGTCAAGGGAGTGAACATTAGCAAGACCTTAGCCTTTAGCTCACTTGCTCCTTGTTTTCTCTTTCACGTTTACGGAGCTGAATCAGCCAGCTTCATCGGACCACATCAATACATCCATATCTCATTATATATCTACAGGGGTTGGACAATGAAACTGAAACACCTGGTTTTAGACCACAATCATTTATTAGTATGGTGTAGGGCCTCCTTTTGCGGCCAGTACAGCGTCAGTTCGTCTTAGAAAAAGACATATACTGCGTCCTGCACAGTGGTCAGAGGGAGTTTAAGCCATTCTTCTTGCAGGATAGTGGCCAGGTTACTACGTGATGCTGGTGGAGGTTCGTCCTTCTTGGTGGTATGCTGACATTACCCTGGATACCGTGGCTCTTGATACATCACAAAGACTTGCTGTCTTGGTCACAGATGCGCCAGCAAGACGTGCACCAACAGTTTGTCCTCTTTTGAACTCTGGTATGTCCCATAATGTTGTGTGCATTGCAGTATTTTGAGCAGAACTGTGCTCTTACCTGCTAACTGAACCTTCACACTCTGCTCTTACTGGTGCAATGTGCAATTAATGAAGACTGGCCACCAGGCTGGTCCAATTTAGCCATGAGACCTCCCACACTAAAATGTTTCAGTTTCATTGTCCAACTCCTGTATATCAATATACAGACACACATAACTATATCTATACCTATATTCCTAACAGTCCCCACAATAAGAATATTAAGTACAGACTAGATTTAAGATGACTTGCCGTGTGGAGTATACACATAATTGTGACCATGCTTCAGTTTTAGCAAAAACATTCAGTAGGTACATAAGTAGTTAGTTATGAATATTTCTGCATCAGGAAAACAGCTCTTAAAAAGTAAATTCCATTTAATGGCTTATAGATAAAACAGTCAGACGATGAAGGGCGGTATCGGACTTTTGCCCAGTACTGTCCACTCTGAAAGCGAGCATCAGCACTGCAGCGCAGAAATAAAGAGCTTATTGCTTCTGATGTAATACAGATTTCATTCAGATCTGACTTGATGGAAACATCAAAACGTGTGTTGATGCAATGTTCTCGCAATCCAATCATTCCCACATGCATCACGCAGCCCACCAATACACTTTGAATATGACTGCTCTACATGTACGGACAGAAGCTGTGAATCTTACAAACCGCTGCTCATCGGTTGCAGCAAGGTTTTCTTTCAGGGCCGCTCGGCAGCTGAACCGGTTTCTTCGTGTAAATGTTCTTGTTTGCTGATGATGTGTGAGATGTTGTCATGGGAAGACACAGACTAAGTGGTTACGGGGAGCGGATGAGCACACCGAAGGGCAAGCGTCATTAGACATTCCATGTTTGACGAGTGTGATTCGAAGAACACGGTGACATCGGTGTACCATCTGCTGTTGATTAAAAAGCAAACGCCTCCACTTTTCTATTCCTGTCAGCTGAGCGCGGGGTCGAACCCGTACGACGGACAGAGAATGAACCAGGCTGGGGCCTTTTGTCTCATATGCAGGAGGTCATCAGATTCTTGTGAAGCAGTATATACACAGCATATACAGTATATAGAAAAGGATGCCTTTTCTTTCCACATAAGAAAGGCACACACAACGGGAACCTCTTCACACACAAGAATATCTTCACACTCAAAATAATTATCTGCACTTCATTTACAGGTACAAATGTGTTACGGATTGACTTTTTAGAATATGCTCTGCAGTACATTCACAATATTTCTGCTTGCTACAATGTGCTACAGGTAGGGATGGTATCAAAACCTAGTTACCCATTAAACGATGAACCGGGTACCTGTTAAAGCCATACATTTTTGGTTTCACTTATCGGTTCTATGCTCCAAAATACACAACAGTGATTACTGCTGTTAATCGGCTCTGCTAGATTCTATCATTAGCGCAAAAGCAGGAAGCACTCAAAAGTCTGGCTCCACTTTGTGGAAGAAAACAAAAAGCTGATCGGCAGTAAAGGAGGCTGCTCCTCTGAATGTGCTCTTGAAGTCTGAGTTCCGTATTTGCCCGCTCCAAAGACACTGCTAGCACCTTGCCAGCACGTCAGTCTCTCTTGTTAGCAACAAGGGGAAACGTAGGAACGCCAGGGAGAAAACCTACGGGGTGTCACAGACCAGTGGCAGCATTTGTAGAAGAGCTACATTCTTTCTTAGTTGTCAGGTCACCGTTATATATGTAGGCGAAGTTCAAATATCAGAGCTCATGCTGCACTGAGGTACTCATCAGAATGTTGCATGTACCAGATATAAACTAGCAAGTATGACCTCACTGCTTTCAGGTGCTTATTCATAGATACAGCCCTAACACAGGAAAACGCTCAGAGATCCGGAGAACACCATCTGCCCTTCCTTTCCTTTTTATCTTTGTCTGTGAGGGAAAATGAGACAGAGAGTACTAAAAACAAAAGAAGTGTACAAGACACAAACAGGAGGCAGAAAATAGCGGCATTTGGCTTTTAGCATAATGGATAAAATAGGGACTGTCACGGTTGGAAATGCCGCATTACATTCAGGCTCCAATTTATGAACCAGAGAGCTGAAAGCTAAACTAATGCAGATAAATAAAGACCTGGCATATTTTTCATCTTATTTTTGGAAATCTGGAATCAATAAGAACTTCGGTCAAAAGGAGACTTGGAAAACCTCCTAAAGCCAGCTAAAGGCTAATACAGTAATAATGCTCAGTGCCATCTTGGTATGATATTGGGCATTGTTGATGTGGGGGCTCTGGGGATGTTATTTAAAATAGTTTTAAATTGAGCACTGCAAATTTAAACAACAAATTTAGCTAAAATGATCAGCCCTATATGGATTTTTGAGAGGAACCAGGACTCTGGAAAAATCTCTCTAAAAGCTTCAGAAAGAACCACTTATAAAGTCGACAGTGAAGTGATGAAAGGTGAATCAACATTAACTAATTGCTGATGATGTCATGAGTAAAACGACAGGAAAAGGGAATGCATTGCAACAAGAGACTTTAAAAGTCGTGACAAAGCAAAACTCCACAGGTCAGTTCGCAACGTGCCCTTTCCAATGAGCACTGCTAGCCTGTTAGGGAACCAGAGACATGGACATTGGACACTACAGTCTAGCAAATTGGTACCTGACTTGGATGCACCCAAAACACTCACCCGCAGTGGAGGTCCAGAGAGCCAGAGAAATTTAGAACACTGTTACAGGATTATAGGGTGTTATGCTCCCTCTCTAACCACGCATGTCATTTTATTGTAGTCTCCAGGAAACCAGAGATAACAATGTCCCATATCGGATCTTTGAGCACAGTAGGTCAACGGAGAAGAAGTCAACATGTCAATAGAGCCTGATGTCCCCCTATAAATGAGCTCTGGATTGCATTGCTAGCCGTATTCTCTGATCTGTCTGTGTCTGTAGCGCCAGAGTCTCACTCCCAGCAACTCATAATCAGTACCTCAAAGCAATAAAGCCAACTAGCTGACTAGTATGTGCAAATCGTAACTGAGAGGGACCAAAGGACAAACCTATTAACAGCATGAGAGGAACCACTGTGAGGAAGCAGGACTCAAAAGAAACAGCTCTCTAAGAGCATGACAAACAGCACTGCAACTCTGTCTCAATGCCCAGCATACCGCACCCCTGCTAAGAAGACAGATGGCCTAGACAGACATCGACACAGACATGCTAAAAACACCCCTGGTTCCTTGTCATGTCATTTTTTTCTCACCTCATGTTTGTTTTAAAGTGTTGGAACACTCGTTTACCAGTCCAAGAATACAAGTCTTCTTGAAATAGGTCCCCTCTATGATAGCAATACAAAAAAAAGGCGCAGCAAAACTTAATCATAATTCATCGCCAATTAAATGACTTTAATTCTAATAAAAGAGAATAAGTATGTGGGGGTGTATCTTTTGGGGTTTCACATTTTCACAGTGTAAATGCTAGAAAAGGCTGAATTAATTTCCCGTTTTTTATTTCTGTCACTTGCTTTTCTGAAAATAGGCTTAGAAGCGAGTCGTTCTTCTGCAGCAGTATAAAGGCCATCATAGTGAATATTCGTATCAGCATAATATAGAACACTGAAATGACTAATACAGCACTGCAGTGCGTGTAGTGAGTTTGTATAATAGGTGCATTGCAACCATGAACACCTGGAGGCACTAAGTGGCATTGTACTTAAGGGGGCTAGCAACCCACCACAATCGGTACTCATTTTGAACAACTTGAATAAACGCTGAGGTAGAGACAATATAGTGGAAAAACAGAAATGCAGTATACGAATAAATAATAACTTAAAACTATTATAAAACAAATACAATTATATTCATAACCATTCCATGAATGGGGTCCCCATGGTGGAGACCAGGGGCCCTTAGCAAACTGTAATTGCTTACAGTGAGAACCAGCAGAATTTTCCTCCAGATTCTCAGTTCAGAGGATTGCAACTCTAGAACAGGTTCAGGTGAGCTGGAACAGAACACACCCCCAGAGGGCTGAACACAGTACCAGTCAAAAGTTCAGACACTGTTACTTCTAAGAGGTTCTCCTTATTTATGGCGTAAGGCTTTACTTTGGAATAAGAGTGACGGCAAGAAAGGATAATCGCATGACCGTTATGCCAGCTGCCCTTAACACCACATAAGCACTGCCAAAGACTGCAATGGTGGCGTGCCAGACTGTCACAGAGTGACTCAGAATAGCAGCGGATCATCTTCAGCGATGAGACCCGCTTTTCTTTTGGTGGAGACGACCAACGAATGCGTACGTAGAGGCAATGTGGACAGAGCCCAGATGAAAGGTTTGCTGTCACATGTCCAGAAGGTCTGGTGTCGCTCCACCGCCTTCCCTACCACACCATCTGCAGGAACTGTGTGAGAATACCATTACTACCAGAGAATACCAACTGTGTGAGGACACCATTAGGAAATTCAAGATGTCTGGCATGTTGAGTTAGCAAACATGGAGGCCCGATGCCATACTGAGAGACAGACTTCTGTATGTGTAGCTCATCAAATATTCCCCATATCAGTCTAAATGTATCATCACTTATTATTCCTGGTATCCTTTATCTTCCTTCCCAACAGGACTGTAATCCCACACCTTCTTTGGGGAGCAACTATTCTTTTGATAACGAGTGCAGCACTCATGGAATAACAGGCCACCTTAAAAATCTCCAAAATGGAACTTTACAGGCCATAACTCTGTAAACACGAACCTGTGAAGGACTTTATGCACCTCTTGGCTGAACAGCTGTCTCCTTAAATGAAAGCTTTTGTCTAGATGTGAGGCATTGTATTTCCCCTTACAGCATCGTCCTCGAGTTCCATCGCTGTAATTTCCCTGTTCCTAACGGAGCTCGGCCTGTTTGAGATATTGTTTTGTCGCTCTCCAGAGACAGAGTGGTTGTTTTTCTATCCTAATGGCACATTTTTAAAATATCGAAACGCTTTCATTGTGTTGCTCAAGAGCTGCCTCTCTCCCTCATAGCTCCTGAGACCTCCACAAATTGGGCAAAACAACAACAGCAACAAACGGGGACTCGCAGGGTCTGGCCTTCAACTCTGATTTTTTAGGCTGTCTCCAGACACTTCGCCTTGCGTAAGCAATTCCCAGCCTAGCTCCATGTCTGAAGCCAATTAGGGGAGATGACACACGGTGGAGGACCAGGTCTGGTCTGGCTGGCACACTGTTGATTAGCACTTCGATCCAAATCAGAGCCTTTTCATTTTTTTAATTAGCAGTCGGAAACGCCATTACTGCTCTTTGCTCCGGGTCCACATCACTATGTGTGGGTTTTCTGCTCTAACTCACCTGATTTACTTATCTGTTAATTAAAAGGCCCTTTACAGACTGGTACAAAAGGCACTCACCTACACTATGTACAGTGTCTTCTGGTTGTAAGTACCAATGCTGCAAAAACCATCTAAATATATCATTATTAGGGAAATCCAGATAAGATCCGAGTACTCAAACCAACACACTACTAACAGTATAGTAACGCATTACACTTACTGAGTTAATGTACACCAACACGCTACTTACAGCACACTAACGCATCACACTTACTGAGTTACTGTACACCAACACACTACTTACAGTACACTAACACATTACACTTACCGAGTTACTGTACACCAACACACTACTTACAGTACACTAACACATTACACTTACCGAGTTATTGTACACCAACACACTACTTACAGTACACTAACACACTACACTTACTGAGTTACTGTACACCAACACGCTACTTACAGTACACTAACACATTACACTTACTGAGTTACTTTACACCAACACTACTTACAGCACACTAATCACCTTACACTTACTGAGTTTAATGTACAACCAACACACTACTTACAGCACAACTAACACATTTACTCTTACTGAGTTACTGTAACCACCCCCACTACGTACAGGACACCTTAACGCATTACACTTACTGAGATTACTGTACACCAACACACTACTTTACAGTACCCTAACACATTACACTTACGCGGTTGCTGTACACCAAACACACTACTTCTACAGTCCACTAACACATTACACTTACCGAGTTATTTGTACCACCAACACGACTACTTTACCGTACACTAACACATTACACTTACTGAGTTACTGTACAACCGACACACTACTTACAGTACACTAAATACGCATTACAACTTACTGAGTTACTGTACACCAACACACTACTTACAGTACCCTACACATTACACTTACTGAGTTACTTTACACCAACACTACTTACAGCACACTAACACATTACACTTACTGAGTTACTGTACACCAACACACTACTTACAGCACACTAACGCATTACACTTACTGAGTTACTGTACACCAACACACTACTTACAGTACACTAACGCATTACACTTACTGAGTTACTGTACACCAACACACTACTTACAGTACACTAACACATTACACTTACTGAGTTACTGTACACCGACACACTACTTACAGTACACTAACACATTACAAAGACAATAAAACTTGTAACAGTCAGTTGCAGTATCAATGGCAAATATCTAGCTAGCTAATGTAGCAGCTAAACCAGTTACTCGGTTGTTCACAGACTCAGAATATTGTCAGTGAAATCAGATTTACATTTACATTTGTGGCATTTAGCTGACGCTCTTATTCAGAGCGGCTTACAAGGCTATTCATATTACAGGTAGGCCAGTCCAAGCAAAAACACACAATGCAGAATAATTCATAGACAAAAGTCAAAGTGCAGCCAAAACCCGGAACCAAACGACAAACAACCACACACAAACTGGCTTTTATACTGAGGAAATCAGGTGTAAGCAATTAAGAGTTGAAGCGACTGAGACTGGCTCTGATTGTAGGGTTGGATCACATGATTGGTGTATGCATTATGGGAAATTAAGTGCATGGGATTTACTGAGGGGATTACTGATATTGTGATGAAACAAATAAAACTTTAATCTTAGTCAGCATCGGGTCCTGTTAATCAGATGTATTTAGCTGTCTAAAGAGAACATACTGCATTAAAAAGCTCGTTATTGATCAGTTTGATTAGAGCAACAACAAAAGGTCACTGAAATGTGAAGTGTGTTACCATTCAGATTTCACGAATTTCTAATTATCAGTGGGACACAAAAAGTCATAAAATATTAATGAAGTATGTTAGATGTGTCTAGAATGATGAACAGTGCTGGCTTAGATACTAAAATGACTACTACAGTGTACTTACAGACATTAAGTTTAAATATTAATAACAAGTAACTTAAGAATTCAGAATTATTGTATAGAATGATAACTAAAAAGGATCACTAAAATGGCAAGTGATTCCAAACATTTAAACAGTAATAATAATACTATTAATACTAATAGTACTAACACTACTAATGTTTAATCTGTCTGTCTGTCTGTCCCCATCCATGTGCTTTTGTTTTGGTCATGTGATCCTTGTAGTCATGCCCCATGTGCGTCTGTCTGTTTTGGTCATGTGCCCCTCCTGTCTCCGCCCTCTTGGTCCCGTGTTTGTAGCCCCGCCCCTTCCCAGGTGTTGCTAGTTTGTCTTGTTCATTTATACTCCCTGTTGTCCCGTGTTTTTGCTTGGCATTTTGTGTTCAAGAAATAAGTTTGTGTTTATGGGATACATTTGGTGTCTTGTTTGATGTAAGCTTGGATTCCTGTTGGATGTTTGTTTGGTTTCTTGTATGTTTCAATCCTCGTTTTTTTGGTTTGTTTCTGTCTTTAGTTCTGTTTTGTTATTTTGCCTTTTTTTTAAAACCACTTGCGTTTACGTCCGGCTTCCTTGTCTACCCGCCCTTTCGTGACAACTAATACTTATAACAATAATAATAATACAATTATACTTTTAAGGGTCTTTACCAAAACTCAAGGACACTTTACAATTCAAAGAAAACAACAAAACAAACTATTATAGTTACATAAGCAAATGTAATTGACAGAACAGTTAACTATAATAAAAACATCACACAAAACAATGAAACTATTAAAATAAAGGAAGAAATAAAGACATCCTATGAATGTTACACAGTAAAACTACAAATTGAGAAAATAATTTTGGAAAAGATACATTTTTAATTGCCTCTTAAAAACAGATACTACTGGGCACATATGAAGATACAGGGAGATTGAATTCCACACATTTGGGCCATACATTACCCATTTGGTGAAAGGGACAGAGCAAATCAGAATTAGCTGACCAGAGTGAACATGACGAATGGTATCTGAACAACAGTAGTCCATATCCAAATACATAGTGAGATAA
Organism: Prochilodus magdalenae; assembly: GCA_024036415.1. Classification (NCBI taxonomy): domain Eukaryota; kingdom Metazoa; phylum Chordata; class Actinopteri; order Characiformes; family Prochilodontidae; genus Prochilodus; species Prochilodus magdalenae. The sequence goes on from JAMWET010006310.1 coordinate 224,565, forward strand.
AAAAAACAAAAACAACCTCTGAGACTCATCCTATACAGGAAACGAGTAGATTGAAAAACAGAAAGGACTTTTCTGTGAATGTAGTAAAGGGTTAAGAATCATCAAGCTGCTGTCTCATTTTGATCTTATAAACATTATGTTTGAGCCCTCTAGCTCTATTAATGCAAATCACTGGCAAACCGTGGGACCCAAGCGGGAGAGAAGCTTGATAAAATCTACTACAAGTGTAATTTTAAAGGTCAGAAAGAAAGGCACGTTGTTTGCCTTAAGTAATCCAACAATAACAGCAATGTTCGGTGCAGAAACGGGTCATAAAAATAAAGTGGAGATAAGAAAACTGAGGCACAGGACATGAGAAGAACTCTCCACAGCTCTCATTCATCAAACACTTTCTTACTAACACTCACTTTTCACCTCTCTGAAGTAATAAACCAGAGAATAGTGTTCATCACGTCACCTTTACGTGGCTCCTTAACGCTCGCCAAGCTCCCAGGTCTCAGATCAGAGTCTTTCATTTTCGCCCCATCATTGCCCGATAATGTCTTAACTTCCACATCTGGGAATTTAGAAGAGGGCTGTTTCTATTACCCCAGGAACCTCAGAGTTATTACAGTAAGTCATCTAAAACAAATGATGTAACGGCTCTCGCCGACTAATTACAGCTTCTGCAGATGAAGACGATGAAACATGACGCGTGCTGTAAATGGGAAAAACGTGTAGCGACTTTGATTCGGGATGTGAGGGGATAATTGAAAAGCTGGCCATCTTGACTATAAAACATGGCTGACTATAAAACATGGGGGCATAAATGACACGCAACAAGATGCAAATGGCACCTCTGATGTCCTGCCAATTTAATAAATGGCTCACACCATTAGGCTGTGATAATCTACGTTCAATGGGTCTGGACCATTACCATAATCCACATTAAAGAGCCATTACGGAGTGCAGGGACGCGCTGGCTCTTCCCGAAAAGCCAACACACCATCTCCACCCTGCGCTCACCACTTTGTCTTGTGCTACTAGAGATGCATGAGAAACTGAACGCACATTCAATCAGCATACAATGTACCCAAGACTTTCAGATTCGGTCCTTTCTCCTTTTCTGTGGACCTTTGTCCCTTACTTGACCATGTCTTATTCTGACCAATCACACAGCACTCCTACACTAGGAGCTATTAGTACATAGAAAACCTCAGTAAACAACAATATACACCAGAATAGGAGATATTAGTCCACAAACAACCTCAATAAACAATAACATACGCTAGAATGGGAGATATTAGTCAATAAACATCCTCAATAAACAATAATATACACTAGAATAGGAGATATTAGTCCATAAACAACCTCAATAAACAATAATATACACTACAATAGGAGATATTAGTCCATAAACAACCTCAATAAACAATCAAATACACTACAATAGGAGATATTAGTCCATAAACAACCTCAATAAACAATAATATACGATAGAATAGGAGATATTAGTCCATAAACAACCTCAATAAACAATAATATACGCTAGAATAGGAGATATTAGTCCATAAACAACCTCAATAAACAATAACATATGCTAGAATAGGAGATATTATTTGATAAACAATTCTATATACCAAAGCAAGAGATATTAGTCCATAAAGAACCTTAATAAACACTTAAATACACTAGAATAGTAATAGAATTCTAGAATAGGAGGTATTAGTGCATAAATAATCACAACAAACAAAATAAACAATCACAGTAAACATTATTTACACTAGATTAGGAGATATTTGTCCATAAACAACCTCAATAAACACTGTTATACACTAGAACAGGATAGTTAATAAACACTGTTATAAGATGGAATAGAAGATATTAGTCCATAAACAACCTTCATAAATAACCTTCAAAAAAAACTTTTAAAATTTGGAAACTTACGTGGAGTCAGCAGGATAACAGAGGTGATGATCAGTGAGCAGATAACCAGGATGACCAGCAAAGCGATGGCGATTCCCTTCCAGTTCCTCTGAGGAGGGGCGCTTCCCACCAGCTCCTGTAAAACACAAACATAACACCCAACTTTAACACACCCGCTTCACACTGGTTTAACATTGCTGAGGTGTAAAAGTAATGAAGCGGTTTACAGACAGTATTCAGCGCTGTAATTAATTCATCAGAAGTTTCGTTTGCAGATTCTTAACCATGAGGATAACATGTTACAATGAACAGGCTGATGGAAAAAAAAAGAATGAACAAAACCTTAAACATTTTCTCACCTTCACAGTATTTACGTTATTTAAAACTATATAGTGTCCACAAGGGGGCGCCATTAGCACTTACATGGCTTTAGTGTGTATGACTGAAATCAAAGAAATTAGCATGAACCAACACCAGATCTCAGTTCAGTTATATACTATATAATATATTATGTAAGTGCAATCCCAGTACAACAGTTTGTACTGATTGTTTCGGCTACTCCAGATTTAAACACCATAGAAAACAGTTTCTTTCTTTGCTGTTTAAAGCCATCAGTGCCAAGTGGGCCGATTAAAAAAATAAGCTCCCCCTAAAATCTCTTTATATGTTTAATGGTTTGTTGAACCCTAAGAAGGTAGGCTCACTGGTATGAAAATGAGTTAGTCACCTCGCGTGTTTAAGATTGTAGTAAATTCAGACTCCTGCAGATGGCGCTGCACAAGGATGCTAGGACTATAAATACCTGTGTGGTGTAAGTGTCGGGATCCATCGATTGAGAAGAGGTGCTAGAGTGCAGTGAATGTCTAGTCCCATGTGTGGTAAATGGCTCCAAAGCAGCTGTTAATGACTGGCTAAAAGGAGGGACTGCATTTGGGCGTGCCAAAGACCATAGTGTGAAGGAAGTAGCTGAATCTGCAGGTTTATGGAACCGTACAGGTAATTCTTCTCAAAATTGTGCCAGTGAAGGCATCCCCCAAAGCTCGTCCAACTGTGCAATTCTTTGATGAAAGCATTCTCAGATTTACTGGACAGGGTCAGTGATGGAATGAAGCACAATAGTATAAATAGATAGCTAGTACCAAGGGCGAACATAACCGACAGGGAAGAGACAAAATCAAAACCAAAAGAACAATCCAAAGTGAAAAATCAAAAGAGACAAACCAAACCAGCAATCATGCCCAGAGGGAAATACAAAAGCAGAAACCAAAAACAAGAAAAGTTCATAAACTGACAAAAAAACAGAAACAGGAATAAACACATAGTACACAAAGAAGTTGGCAATACCTTGCAAAGACAGAAGACAAACGAAAGAGTATATATACAGACATGTAACGAGCAACAGGTGAATACAATCAGTACTCTGGGATCGGGGGAGCGGTTCATGATTGGTGATTTGAGCGCATGTGGTAAAGACATCATGACCAGATGCATGGTGGGAAATGCAGTCCATGGAGTTGACAGAGGCATGAGGAGAGCCCTGAAGCAGGTCAAGCGTTCTAATGGTTAAAACCTTAATGTTTCGCCAAGTTGCACTTTTTGGCCAGAGGTGTACACAAATAAAGAGATCATAACATGCTGCTGCTTTATGAATGATATAGCCAGAATTTTGAAACCAGCATTCTTAAGGAATGTCTCGAATTCTAGCTAATCATGACCAGATAAGCATTAACTTCAAACAGGATTTATGTTAATGGCTAAATGGTCAGATTTTGATTTGGTTCATTTAAAAAAATGTAGCAATTTAGCAATCTTCTAGATTCATTTTATTTATTATCCATTTTATATCTGAGAAACTTCGGCTGGCAAAGTATACATCTTGGCTGAAGCTAATGTCACTCAAAAAAAGTGGGTTACTATAACATCGAGTGGCAGAATGGACTCTCTCAGGAAGCCATGAGAGCAATCAGATCTAAAATTCCTGTCACTTGGTAGAAGTCAAGTCTGGCATCGAGACCAACCGGGCTCCAATTACGACTTCCATAAATTTCCAAGGAGTTCATGCAGGAACTGCAGTCATGAAACTCATTATGAAGTTTAAGATGTGAAGGTCGACAGCTCATTAAAATCTCAGGGACACCCAGAAGAGGCAGGTTTCATGTCACGTCAGAAAAGCTGTTCTCATACTGTACGAAAAAACACTCCCTCCGTGCTACATTAAAGCAGCCGCTACAGACGGCTCTATTTACAGACTGTGCTATCGACAAATGACTCAATCTACAGACGGCTCTATTTACAGACTGTGCTATCGACAAATGACTCAATCTACAGACGGCTCTATTTACAGACTGTGCTATCTACGGACAGCTCTATTTACAGACTGCTCTATCTACGGACAGCTCTATCTACAGACGGCTCTATCTACAGAAAGCTCTATTTACAGACTGCTCTATCTACGGACAGCTCTATCTACAGACTGCTCTATCTACATAAGACTCCATCTACAGACAGCTTTATTTACAGACTGCTCTATCTACAGACAGCTCTATCTACAGAAAGCTCTATTTACAGACTGCTCTATCTACAAATGACTCCATCAACAGACTACTCTATCTACAGACTGCTCTATCTACAGACAGCTCTATCTACAGACTGCTCTATCTACAGACAGCTCTATCTACAGATGACTTCAACTACAGACAACTGTATCTACAGACTGCTCTATCTACAGATGGCTCTACCTACAGATGACTTCAACTACAGACAACTGTATCTACAGACTGCTCCATCTACAGATGGCTCTATCTATAGACAGCTTAGTCTACATGCACCTCTATCTACAGATGTCTACTGACAGCTCTGTTTACCAACAAAATAACACACTGCACACCAGGTACTAAGCAACTGTGGAGTTAATTGAGGAGTTTCTAACACTACAGTTTAGTAAAGCCAAATACATGGATTTTGGTCGGAAATGTAGACTGTTTCCTCCTCGATTTTGCTAGTCTTGTCTCTTCACACATATTGGGGAAGTGGAGGCGGTCGTGGTCGTCTGTGTGAGTCTATAAACGGCTGACAATCACACAGTGTATTACTGGCTGAAAGGAATTTGCCAAGGTGAAATGTTTAAAGTGACTCCACAGAGTCAGTAACACTTCTCTGTGTGAACAGATCCTCCTTCACTGCCAGCTTGAGTCATCTGATCATTAGTGCACATTGGTTTACGTCACATGGTATCAGCTAGTAATCTGTATGCATTAGCCTCGCAGCTCCAGTGCAAAGACTACAGGAGCACACCCCAGATAGAGAGTATGTCTTTTCTGATCAACTGCATTTTCAGTGGCATTTGAAATTATATTAATTTGATTTGTTCTCATAATTACTTATTTACAAGGTGTCAGAGGAAAGCAGAGCTTCATCCTGCCTTCTTCACAGCAACTTGATGCGTTATGTCATTGTGCCTATATCATCAGCAGAAGTATTGTATTCGGCTCTTCTGTAAATGCAGTATAGGAGATTTTCACAGACAGAGCACAAAGCCCTTGAAAATCATGTGATAGGCCCTTGCCTGGTATGCAGTATGATATCCTTTAGACACACATCGTCCTTCAGAGGCTTTAAAGGGATAAGGGGATGGCTAGAGCATCCACTTACAAGGATATTAAGGTCCTTAATAACAATGTGCAACAGCTCTAAACAGACAACAATGCCCTAATATCACACAGTCTCGATTTCTGAGAAGGTCAAAATACAATGACCCGTCAAGAATCAGTTACAGGGGAAAAACGGTCTGACTTCAGATGCAGATCGGTTTATGGACGTCTGAGTGGTTACTGCCGATACCGACACCGCGTTTAAAGCTGTTTACACATACTCATTCTCAGAAGTTCACCCATCACCAACAAACTTATATCCATGTGATGTAATGCTGCTTTGCTAACGCTGGTGGTGAAGGAGGGTCTGCTCACACAGACAGACCAGTCAGACACACAGGTCACTTTGTCACCTTCTGCCAAAATACACCGTTATTTGAGGCCTTATTTAACACACTGTCACACCCGCTTCGCGGTAACGATAGTTAGTGCAGCTTCACTGAATAACCACACCCACTCACCCAGCCTTCATTCGTTCACTGTATAACCACACTCACGCACCCAGTCTTTATACCTTCACTGTATAACCACACCCACTCACCCAGCCTTCATACCCTTACTGAATAACCACACCCACTCACCCAACCTTCATTCGTTCACTGTATAACCACACTCACGCACCCAGTCTTTATACCTTCACTGTATAACCACACCCACTCACCCAGCCTTCATTCGTTCACTGTATAACCACACTCACGCACCCAGCCTTCATTCGTTCACTGTATAACCACACTCACGCACCCAGTCTTTATACCTTTACTGTATAACCACACCCACTCACCCAGCCTTCATTCGTTCATTGTATAACCACACTCACTCACCCAGTCTTTATACCTTCACTGTATAACCACACTCACTCACCCAGTCTTTATACCTTCAGTGTATAACCACACTCACTCACCCAGTCTTTATACCTACACTGTATAACCACACTCACTCACCCAGTCTTTATACCTTCACTGTATAACCACACCCACTCACCCAGCCTTCATTCGTTCACTGTATAACCACACTCACGCACCCAGTCTTTATACCTTTACTGTATAACCACACCCACTCACCCAACCTTCATTCGTTCACTGTATAACCACTCATTCACCCAGTCTTTATACCTTCACTGTATAACCACACCCACTCACCCAGCCTTCATTCGTTCACTGTATAACCACACTCATGCACCCAGTCTTTATACCTTCACTGTATAACCACACTCACTTCACCCAGTCTTTATACCTTCACTGTATAACCGCACCCACTCACCCAGCCTTCATTCGTTCACTGTATAACCACACTCATGCACCCAGTCTTTATACCTTCACTGTATAACCACACTCACTTCAACCAGTCTTTATACCTTCACTGTATAACCGCACCCACTCACCCAGCCTTCATTCGTTCACTGTATAACCACACCCACTCACCCAGCCTTCATTCGTTCACTGTATAAACACACTCACTCACCCAGTCTTTATACGTTCACTGAATAACCACTCCCACTCACCCAGCCTTCATTCGTTCACTGTATAACCACATTCACTCAGTCTTTATACCTTCACTGTATAACAACATCCACTCACCCGACCTTCATACCCTCAATGTATAACACCCACTCACCCATCTATCATACCTTTACTAAATATTTCCAGTCACCCAGCTTTCATTTTTCGCTGTATAACCAAACTCACTAACCCAGTCTTCATACCCTCACTGTATAATCAAACTCACTTACCCAGCCTTCATAACCTCACTGTATAACCACACCCACTCACCCAGCCTTCATACCTTCACTGTATAACCACACCCATTCACCCAGCCTTCATACCCTGACTGTATAACCACACCCACTCACCCAGTCATACCCTCACTGTATAACCACACCCATTCACCCAGCTTTCACTGTATAACCACACCCATTCACCCAGCCTTCATACCCTGACTGTATAATCAAACTCACTTACCCAGCCTTCATATCCTCACTGTATAACCACACCCACTCACCCAGTCATACCCTCACTGTATAACCACACCCATTCACCCAGCTTTCACTGTATAACCACACCCACTCACCCAGCTTTTATACTTTCACTGAATAACCACACCCACTCATCCAGTCCTCATACTGTCAGTGTATAACCATACCCACTCACCCAGCCTTCGTACTGTCACATAAATGACCTTAAATCTCTTAAATCACTGCATCCTCCCCAGCCCCAACCCAAATAAACACCAACCAAACATATTGCTGCTAATTTTCTTCTCTAGGTTCCCTCTACTTGGTTGAGCAGCAGTAAGCCCAGAGCTTCTATCTGCTCAAAGAAAAAGAGGCCACATCAGACCGAAGTCCATTACACAATGCATCATTAGTCTATAGGCCAAGAAAGGGGTTAGTGGAGACAGGGTGGTGGGGGGACTGGGGTGTGATTGCCCAGGAGAGGTCTGTCTGGGTTTGGGCCTTGGGGAGATTGGAACTGTGCTATTTCCAGGACCAGGATGAGCCAAGAGACCGAAGTGACACGAACAAATGAGCAGCGAAAGAGACAGAGGAGAAAAAAAACTGCACTTGAATTCCCAGCAAATACTACTACAATGTTTACTACAACATCACTGAAGTAAGAAGCGCGCTGGAATACACCGACAGCCTCTGTACACGTATTTGTAAACAGATTTAAATGAGCTTCTAGATTTTATTACTCGTGTTACTGTACTGTTTATATGTACTCACATTAGGTAACTAGATATTTAATTATATAAGCAGTTACATAATTAATTCAGTATCAGTTTGATCAGGTTAAAGCCAGGCCAGGGTTATCCGTTTGTTTTGATGTCAAAGTACATGCCACCCTGAACTTAGACATTGAATGGGCCTTTCCACCTGCCTCCATGCAAGCCTGGGTGGAGTCGCTAACATTCACCAGCTCTGTGTATTTGGCATTATGTAGTCTGTATAAATAACAAAATGTCTTCTCAATTACTAGATCAGAAATCATGGGTCTCCAGACTACTGTGTGAATTTCACAGAATAAAATGTATATATAGACAACATGACTCATGAGTCCCAACGCCACAATACAGCATTTCATAGCAACTGGCATACAGTAACAACAAAATTTGCCTGTTAGCTGTAAGATAACCTATAAGATGATTGGATATATAATACTTTTTTTTTAACAGTTTTTCCCATTCTGTTGCATCTCAAAAAGCGAAATTCACACAGTAGTCTGGAGACCCATGATTTCCAACATCTACAATAATTATATATATATATATATATATATATATATATATATATATATATATATATATATATATATATATATATATATATATATATATTTCCCCACATTGACCTTATGTGGTATCATTAATAAAAATGTAATAGTTATTTTAGCCTTTCAAAAAAAACAACAGCTTTATTTAGAAGCATGAACACGCAAAGAATATTTTGTGGGTGAGTGTTCAAGATACAGAGCCATTCATTCTATAGAGAACCATCTTCTTTACTAGCGAGCCCTTGAAGAGCCGTCCTTCTCAGAGTGTACTGTGCAGTTAGATTTACAGCACAAGATTTACTTAAACTCAATAATGAAAGTGTGGGGGAAAAAGAGAAAAGTGTCTGGGGTTCTGTGGAAACTGCGTTTAACAGATGGTGCTTGGCCAGTAACCTTTTATCTTAAATACTTAACCACTAACATCCAGCTGCTGTATACCAAAGGCTAAGCGAAAGAAAGAAAGAGAGAGAGAGAGCTCAAGTGTGTTGGCATAGCATGCTGTGTCACAGTACCAGACGGACCACTAAAACAGTTCCTACATGTGCAGTAATGTACTGTATACACACAGCAGGTTAATATCAATGTCAATTTAACTGGGAGTTAAGAAGGACTTCGGGCAGCACCACTGGGTACATCAGGCTGCATATAAAGAATTCTTGGGCCATAAAAATATTTCTTATAGGGCTGCAACAAACAACTATTTTGACAGCTAATAATTTAAGGATTATTGAGACGAACAATCAATTATTCAGATTATGAATAGCTGAACATACAACCAAACCCCCTATGTAGTCATCCATGTTTAAATTTAGCTTGAGGTTGTTTTATGCTTTTGCTAATCAACAGTGAAGAAAATAAAGATGAGCACCTTATTCACTGAATGCACCTGTGGCCTCCACGTTGACACAACAAAGCTCCGTGGATCAATGCTCCAATGCCAGCTATGGTCGGCTTTATAAATAACAACCGACAGCCTTTTTATCAGAGTCAGGCGTGAAATGCTCGTACACTTTTAGGGGGTTTTGTCCCTGAGGCTGCTATCGTATTCTGTTAAAGCTCCAGTATTCTGTGTGGTAACATTTCTAGTTAGTGCAGGAAACCCATGTGTTGACATCACCAACTAATCGATTATCAAATTAGCTCCAGAGTAATTTGGTCTAAATTGCTGAATTCTTAAAAATGTGAATAAATAATTTGATTTGGTGGTGTGTCAAAGATGTATATACATCGTGTTGCATCAGTATCTACTGAGGTCAGTTAGATGATTTAGGGACAGAGAGTCAATGAAAGGAAGAGTATACGCAACGATGACTGAAGCTTATGGCAGATAATTTAATTTACAATAAATATGAGTTTCAAATATTGTGAAATCTTAAAATTAATTGATAATGAATTTCTGTTCTACTGTGTTGTCATATGAAGATTCTTCACGCTGAACTGCTGGCTCGTTTTAGCTCCTCGGTCTCTCAGCCCAACAGCTGTTCAGGTCTCATGAAACCTCCATGACAAACATAGTGAGCAAATTGAAAGTGTGTGCCTGAGAAAGCCAGATAGTGTGCAGTGTGGTTCAGAAAGCCCAGCTCTGCAGACATCTACCAACGCTGATCCTAATCATGGCTGAATCAAACGTTAGTTCTTCTACTGTCTGTTTATTTTTGTTTTTCTTTTTAACTGACTTTTTTAAAGACACTCTTAGAAAGGAGTGCAGTGGCATAAATGCAAATGCATCTCATGTGTGGTACTACACAGTATACAGTATATATTAATGCTAATAGTATAGTAATAATAAACTATTAATAACAGTTTAGCAGGCTAGTACACACTACTTAGTCTACTTCAGTTCAACTACATAGTTTTGGGTACTTTGTCCACAGTTGGTATTAGGTGCACAACTGGACACCAGAAGATTTTTCATAAGAACTTTAATTTCAGTTAGCCCTCTTTAAAATACGATTTGTTACCAATTCCATATGCTCAGAAAAACGAGAGTGCTTTCACATTTTTCACTAGGCCTTTTCCATGACTTTCCACACAAGACCAAGGTGACTCAGTGGCTGCAACAGAATGAAGTGAAGGTTCTGGAATGACCTCTACACCACTGAGCCACTTTTTCAACTAGACATCTTAGAAACTCAGCCGGGGCTCAGTAAACCGAACTGCATGTTAAATTAATGCTTAAGCTGACTGACATGATCCATCACAATGATAGAAGCAATGGAGTGGAGAAAAATCTAATTGACTTGAGTGTAACAATGAAAGCCCGTCATCCACCACAGAGAAAGAGACATCAAAATCCACTGTGACACAACAGAAGCAGACTGTCAGATCTTATAAGGTGGATTTTGAAAGCAGGAGGCTGGAGAGTGGTTCAATAAAACAGTCCAACACAAATAAATTAGCCAGTATTAATAATCAGACAAATGAAAAGCAGGTCAAGCAAGAAGCAGGAAACTAAATGCTACAATTAGGCTACTAGTAGACAGTCACAGACCATTCTAACATTTATAAACAGTTATAAAGTATAGAAACACGATCATATCAGAATAATAAAACCATTTTAATAAAACCCTTTCTCGCATCTACAGTCACTGTTCATTTCATCAGCTCCACTGACCATATAGGAGCACTCTGTAGTTCTACAGGTACAGACAGTCCATCTGTTTCCCTGTATACTGTATTACCCTGTTCTTCAATGGTCAGGACCCCCACAGACCACAACAGAGCAGGTATTATGTGGGTGGTGGGTCACTCTGACACTGCAGTGGTGGTGTGTTAATGTGTGTTGTGCTGGTGTGATTGGATCAGGCACAGCAGTGTTGCTGGACACCTCAGTGTCACTGCTGGACCGAGAATAGTCCACCAACCAAAATTATCCAGCCAACAATGTCCTGTGGGCAGCGTCCTGTTATCACAGATGAAGGACTAGAGGATGACCAACACTACACTGTGCAGCAGCGGATGAGTTATCGTCTCTGACTGTACATCTACAAGGTGGAGAAGCAATGTAGGAGTGTCTAATAGAGTGGACAGTGAGTGGACACAGTGTTTAACTGATCCATTCACACCAGCACCACACACACTAACACACCACCACCACGCCAGTGGTGAAAGCAGTGACCTACAGCGTTGTGTTCTCCCAGTGGAAGGTTAGACAGAAACACCTTTGAACGTTTTCAGATGTTGTCCTGTCTTTCAATGATGAAAAGATGAATGTTGTTTATCTAATGGGGGCAGCGTTGGTGGTCTGCCAGATCTTGTAGGTGGCTTTTAAGAGTCCCATTTTCTCTGTAGCTATTATTCACGTGTTAAATTCCTTTTCTTTATGCAGGTGAATATATCTAATCTGCTTTAGGATATCCACTGGAAAACTGAATAAACTGCTGTTTTGACCTCTGCACAGCACTGTAGGCACACTTTCAAACGTGTAATTACTGATTCAGGAACAGGAACCTGCTAATGCAGTAATCCCGCTAATATACTTGGTAGAACACCCAGAAAAACAAACTTTCAAAACTCTTCAAAAAAAGCTGACTTTAACTGTTGCCATGGTAACCGCCCCCAACCCCTGAGTGAGGTCACGCCTGATAAGAGAATGTAAACAGCCAGTGGTGCACCCCGATCTCCGGCTCACATGCCGCTACACTTCTGAATCCGCTGCGACTAGATGAGGAGATAAAAAGGGGGTCGAGTTGAATCGCAACTAAAGATGAAGGAGGATTAAATCAAGACGCTGATTAGCAGGAAGAGTTAGTGCCACTGGAGTTAGCGCTGGCACTCGCAATCATCTATTATGCTCTAAAAGCCCTTTGCAAATTCATGAGACGAACCAAAACCCTTTGGCAACTGAACGGCTTTCAGAAGTCCCAGTTATCACGAGTGATACAAAAGCATGGTGTAAATTTATATACATTATTCAGCGCTCACGGCTCACAGAGACAAACCGAGGGACTTTCGCCCCACACCACATTCGCGTTCAAGCAGAAGCGTAATGTTCTATTATAATGAGTGTAGACCAAAACCTGTTAATACAGAATCTAATTAGTCCTACTTCAGAGCAACACCACTTCTTTGTAGACTTGTTCAACATGTATTCAGGCAGAGTGTTAATAAACAAGGCTTATATTTTTCACTAACACTTTGCGATATGTGTTGACTAACTAACACGAAGTTAAAATGAAGTAACAGACAATGCTAAACATGAACAACTGTTACATGTCTACTTAACATGTAGATAAGCAGTTGTTACAGGTCTACTTAACATTAGTTCAAATGAAGTAATATTGTAGCAATGGTTACCTAATGTTAAGCACACAGGCACTTAACATGTAAACAGGTAGTTGTTGCAGGTTTACTCAGTTAGGCATTGGAATTCATGTTTACTAATGCATTACTTTGTTAGTCAGGCAACACTTAATGTAGTGTTGCCCATACAAAGCTTACATTTTCAATAACCATTTACATTAAGTGTTGACTAACAAACATGAAGTAATGCATTACTTAACACCAAGTGTTACATGAACAATGCTTACAATGCTAATGTCAGGTAAACATATTTACATGATAAGCACATGTTTACTTAACATTAGTTCACCATTGTTTGTCACCATTAATTCATGCTAACTACTGCATTACATCATGTTTTGTAAAGTGTTTGTTCATTGATGGTGAAACAGCATCTAAACTAGAAATGCAGAGCTATGTGATATGGCAAAAACATATCGTCGCTGTCCAAAGAAAAACAAGTATCTCCAAAATGGCAACTTTACAGGAGAGGCCAAAAACCTCATTCACTTTTAATGGAAGTCAATGGAACCAGACGTCTTTCCAAACATTTTTGCACCATTTCTGTTGGTCCTTTCGTTTTGCAATTCCCACACAATGTAAATGGCAGCTGGTAAGTTCAAATGACGTATAAAAGTCAAAATGGACAAAAATGGAGATACATGTTTTTCATTGGACAGCGACGATATTAGACTGACATATGCTTCTAGAGGTCCGCACTACTAACAAAACTAGGTTCTGCCATGTTCCTAAATCTACAGCTAGCACCTAACTATGCATAATGATATATAACGCCCCCAAAGTAGGCAAAGAAGGTAGCCTGACATCGGCTGGAAGCCTCCACGTGGACAGTTGTATGAGGCAATAACACAGAGGGTAACATTTTGACCTACTCTGAGTCACAAAGATAGCTGAGACACTGTGGACCTCAACACCTGATGCTACAGTACATTTAGGTAAAACAGATATCATATAGCTAGGCTCAGGGATAACCTAGTGCTTTGAGAAATTGTCACAATACATGATATGTCACAATATTTATTCTTCCAGAGATCTGCTTAGTGGGAACAGAGAAAAAGGACCAGCAGCCCTACATTAAAAAAGACAAACACTCTCAGCTCACAGGAGATACCTAACGAAACACCTTTGTAGTCACACCTGCAATGCGTGTCATTTTGCACCTGGTACATTTATCCTTATTGTCACCACCTAAACAAAACATGTCTCTCCAAAGTGGCAAAAACCTAATTTAATATTAATGTAAGTTTCCAAAGCAGTTTAGGGCCATTTCCGTTGGGCCAGTCATCATGAAATGTTTATACAATGTACACGGCAGCTTGCGTGATCAGATGACAAGTAAAACAATTTTTAAAATGGAGATACATGTTTTTCATTGTACAGCGATGATATATATTCTGGCAGATGTGGCAGATGTTGGGATCTCCATAGTAAACATATTTTCCAAATTACTTAATGTCAACATTCCACTGTCGCTGCATTTATGTGTGTTAAATGATGACTCACTTGATGATACTTATCAGCTTTCCTGATTTAATGAAAGATGGTAATGCCAGGTTTCACAGCTGCTAAAAAAACTGTTTTACAACTTCGGATTTCCCCAAGGCTATCAGCTAGTTCTAGGTTCTAGCTAGTATCTAGCTTCCATAAGGTAGTGCTAATGGAATACTTTACAGCTAAGGATGATAAAGCCAAGCAAAGAACTGTTAGTAATTGGGAGAATCTATATGAGGAATATTATATATCTCTTGAACTATGCAATGTCTGTTTGTTCATTCTGTCTGGCTTATATTTGATTCTTGATATATGTTTGTATTCTGTGTATTATCAATCTAGGCCACTACCATCTTCCTACCCCTGTTATAAATGGTAATAAAACATTGATCACAAAAACAAACAAAGAAACAACCAGTATAAAAACTGAACACAATGGTTTTTATGTAAATCTAAATCCGGTTAAACAGGACTAATTTTGCTTTCTTTTTAATGAAGTTCATAAATGTGTATTGTGTGGTATTGTGACACAACTCATCACCATAATGATATATACTGTCACGCTGCCCAGCCCTAGTGAACTGTGTACAAAGAGTTCTGTTCAATCAGTTCCACAGGCAGTCTGACAGTGAACTGTTTGGGTGAAACGAACGAGGCGGCACCAAAGAATGCCTAATTTCAAAATCCAGTATGTTCAGAGGCTGCGCTGGGCTGCAGTCGCATGAGAGATAAAGCTGCTGTCTGTGATAAATAAGTAAGATGGGCTGCTGGTGTCCAGGTTTAGAAGGTACAGGAGAGGTGTCCAGTACTAGGACCTTATGTGGAACACTGTTGCATCTTGGAATACAGATTTTGGAGTCAAGATTTTGGAGGTACTACAGCTCTGTTGATTTAATACTGAGATGCAGCGTTCACATTTGTGTTTACTTTTATATGAATTTATTTGAATAATATATGTTTATATTCTCTTAGTTTTCTAATAAAATCTCTCACCTGTGTCTCCTAAACAAGCACTATTGAAAGAAATAAGGAAAATACCGGAAAAACGTCCCGTGTTTAACAATAACAAGTAGTGTTTAATATAGTTTAGGCTTTATACGTCATCCACATGAAAACAGGAACCAACTTGCGACTGCAGACATGCTTAATGCAACGCTCCTAGGAACAGCAGCATGGTGGGCAGCATCCTGTGAACACTGTTGAAGGACTAGAGGACAACCAGCACTACACTGTGCAGCAGCAGATGAGCTATTGTCTCTGTCTGTACATCTACAAGGTGGACCAGCAAGGTAGGAGTGTCACACCAGCACAACACACATCACGACCATGTGCAGTGTAACTGCAGTCCTGAGAATGATCCACCACTATAGGGTGTCCTTTGAAACTGTAGTCAATGTGATTTAGATTCTTTTATCTTTGTCTTCTAATAAAATCACTGGCGGTTTGGATCTTTTCAACAAGCACTGCTGTCTCCAACAGATAAAAATAAAATAAGATTCTTGGAATAACCCAAAAAAAAGTTTCATCAGCAATTCCTTCTAATTCTCCAAGGAAAATGTATCATACTGCGGTGCAAAAACACCACAGACCGTAACAGGAAATCCAGGAATTGTTACGTCCTATTAGTAAATGGTATGGAACATACTAGCCACGTTCAAGCCTTGTGGAAAGTGTGCACTTGTTCTTAGGACTCAATGAATATCTGAATATTGAATTTTGAGAGATGGCCATCTCCACAAAGGTCACTGTCTTCAATCTCCCCAGAGTGTTTGGTGAGAATGTCCATGTTAGTCATAATCGAAAAGATAACATCAGTTATTAAATGGGAGTAGATGGCTGTGAAGGTGCTGTCTTGGCTGCGTGTAGCCTGCTGTCAAATGCAGAAGCCACAGTTTCAATGTTCATCTCACCATTTCGTCCTTTTTCCTTTGCCTCAGTACCCTTCACAGCAGCTCTCCGCCAAGCTCTGATCTAATGATTACTGCTTTTCACACGGAACAGTCCGCTAGGTTTCTCGGAGCCAGCAGCAAGTAGAACAGAAAAGGCAAGACATTTCTCATTCCATATCACATCATTAAAACCTTGGTATAAAATGTGCCGACATTTTTTATGCTAAAGCTGCACTAAGTGTAAGTTATGGGATTTGTGGACCTCCCTGCACCATTCAAAATAAAATTCTGCAACATGGGCTGCGAGCTCTGAACCCCTTCACTGAGCAGATGAATCTGATCACTGAAAGAGAATAAAAAAAAAAAACTCAAAGAAAAATGGGTGAAGAACATGTCTTCTAAGAATGAGAGTGAACATTCCACTATTCCTACCATAAACCCACAAATGGGATAAATGATGAGTCACCTTGTGTGTTTAAGGTGGTAGTAACTTCAGGCTCCTGCAGAGGGTGCTGCATGAAGACTGCATGGGGCTATAAATACCTGCGGGGTGTGAGTGACGGGATTCATAGATTGAGAAGAGGTGCTACGGTGATGTGAATGTCTCGTTCCATGTCTCGTGAAAAACGGCTCCAAAGTAGATGTTAACGCTTGGCTAAAAGGAGTGACTGCATTTGGGCATCCCAAGGAGCTGTAGTTCAATTTGGGCATCCCCAAATAGCTAAATATGCAGGTAAAATCAAATCAAATCACTTTGTCACATCACATTTTCACAGGTGTTAAGGTGAGTGAAAAACTTAGGTGCGTAGTCCCTTACAGTACTTCAGTACAAACACATAAATAGACAATAAATATATACAATACTAAACACAAAATCTCTGTTACACTAATTTACAGTTATGAATAAAAGTTATGAATAAAAACTTTGATGTATGCAAATGTACACATTACCATATAGCACTATGGTAAGGCTGAGGTAGATGAGAGATGCAGGGTATATACAGGGCATAGAATATTATATATGTATATACATACACTACAGATCTACAGTGTGGATGGAAGATAACAGTAGGTCGGTCTATATGTGCAAGTGTAAATATGCTAATGTAAAGTGCAGAGTGATGATTGTCCATGGAGATCATCGTTTAGATGGTTTTGGTGAGGTGTGCTGAACCAGGTCCATATACCGGTGCATCAGCACTACTGGCTGTTCAGTAGCTGTATGGAATCGTGCGGTCATACGGGTCTGTCAACAGGGAAGTCTCCTTGGAACTGTGGCAGGGAAGGCCTCCACCAATCAAGACCAGCTATGCAACTTTTTGGTGGAGCAGGAGTGTCTGAACATTGATGTAGTCTACATCCAGAACATGCCAATTCCAGTCACAGCTGTTGCTGGTGCTTGTGGAGGTGTTACATCCTATTAGGTACATGTCAGTCACAGAGGGCTCATGTTTTGTCTGGAGAGCTTAGTTTCATCAGTACAATGTTGATTCTGTGTTGCAGACATAAAGACGCCTTTAAATGATTCTTTCAGGCTTTACATGCTACTTTTTGATTTCAACAATAAATTTTAATAGTTTACCAAATAAACAGAGCAGTAAAACCGTGCTCTCTGTTGAGGATGTGTTTTCACCTGAATATTAACTAAATATAATTTTATTGCAGCAAAAAAACATTATGCATACGACTATATATTTAGTTATATTTACTTACGTAATATAATTTGTTCTATATTGTTATTGGACAATATGTGTATCATGAAAGCTCATGTTGCAATTACAACATAAATATGACTTATTGTTAGGTTCTACACCACACAAACAAAAACTGCACATTTTTTAAAGAGAGCAATGTTATGAAGCTGTTTCGCCCGTATATGTATATTTGCTCTCATCTAAAAACACCATCAGGCAGATACGCACTGTCTTGTTTAATTCATAAGCCAGATGGAACCTACATAAACGAAGTGCCTGTTATGCTCGTAATTGCAGCAGTGCTATACATACACTTGGCCTAATTGTTTTCAGTGAAAATATAACCTGAAATACATAATGAGAAAACACAGTACCGCAGTTGCATGCAATTAGCTCTTCGCTAAACTGCAGAGAAATCTTCCATAATGAAACAAAGTGTGGACAAGCTTTGCTTCCAGCTTCATAATTACATGAAGAAAAAGAACAGAGAAAAAAACACAAGAATAACAACGCAGAAACGATTTCATCCGTTGTATATTGGTGCCTTATGGGACTGACACAGGCGAGCGCAGTGTTGGATTTTAGACTGTAAAAAACCTGTTTATTAAAAACTGATTTTTATTTCTTTACTTCTGAGCTACAGTGACCATTAGAACCACAGGCACCCTTAGTAAAGATCAGGGCTAGGAACCTCCAGCTATCTGATGATGTGACTTGATTTCATTTTAGGATGTCAAGATGTGGATATGCATATATGATGGCTTTGCTTCTGCATCCATACTGCATTGATCTTTAATAAGCAGGGCTGACATTTAAATATTCTATTGATTATTGACATTAATATTCAATTATTTAGATCATCAATCGCTCAATTACCAAATAACTCTTATGCAGCCATCAGCTTTTAAGTTTAGCTTGAGGGTGTTTATGCATTTGCTAACTAACAGTGAAGACAATAAAGAGGAACACCTTATTCACTGAACACACCTGTGTCCTCCACGTTGACACAACAATGCTTCAATGGGTCTGCTTCCATGCCAGCTACGATCGCTTGGCAAATACGACAGCTTACAGCCTTTTGTGGCATGAAATGCTCTCACATTTTAGAGGATTTTGTTCTTGAAGCTGGCTGTTTTGTTAACTCTACAGTAAGGTGTAACACCAAACCATTCAGAGAGAAACACACGTGATTATACCACTAACTAATTTGATCATCATTCGTTGCACAAGCAGTTTTTACTATGGTTTAGGGGTTATATTTCATATACACCAAAATAGTGGCCAATGTGTTTCAGTATCGGTGCCGGTATCGGGATTACTGCAGCACTACTAGGAAGTATAGCATGTTCATGCTATATGTGCATTTTTTCGATTTGTCAAATATTCCATTGTTGAATTGCATATTGTGACATTCCAACTTTAAAGCAGCTGATGTGGAGAGATTGCTAATGTGGTTATTGTCTGGTAGCTTCACAATCTGAATCAACATTTCGACTGTTGTGACCAATTGTTAACCATAAACTCCAATGTTCCTCCAATGCACAGCAGTTTTTTTACAGCTTAGGAACATGGAGCCTACAAGTGCAAGCACATCAGGCCAGACTCCACATCTTGATGCTTTTCTAAATGAAAATAACTTAACATAGAACATGTTCTACATAGAGAACACTTAAATGTGGCATTTTTCTGCTTTCATATTTGCATATTAGGGCAAAAAACATAAAATCCAAAACGTGCCAAAACTTTAACACTGGCTATTTCACAAATAACCAATAACTGTGAATTAAAATGTGCACAGGTGTGCTCTCTGTAGAGGAACGACAGCTTATTATTATTACTTAGAAGGCCAACAGCAACAACTGGGTTTTTTATTATTTATAAATATGGATCTCTGAATTACCTCTACCTCACTTCAAGAACAGCATTTCTTTCCCATCTTTACTGTGGGTGCCAATAATTTTGGAGGGGTCTGTCTCAGTTTAATGTCACTATATTTCAGTACTCAAATTTTTTTTTTACTTGGTGCACCAAGAAACAATGTGTCTAAGCAGCTGGATTACCATCTGCGGTGAAGATCCACATGGAGAGGACTGACACTATTATTCATGAACACATTCATCCCAAGAACCCAAGAACCAGGTGTAGAACAACTCAGGTTCAGGCACATCCTGCAACCACAAGCTGTGAAAGAGGACAGAGAAATCTTCACTCGACTACGAAAACCCTGAACAGGCTATTGTGACATAACGACACTTGGATCTCGACAGTCCCTGAGCGTTTTTGGTGAGCGATGGCGCTGATAGCAGAGCTTATAATCTGCAGTACCAGCATCATGTGTAAGTAAGTCTCCGTCGGGTTAGACATGAGAGAATTAGAAGCTTTTATTTTTGTTGCTTCGCGCCTGAAGCCACTGTCAGAGGAATCGCTAACTCCGAGCTCCACGTCTACTGTCTGTCGTTTTCATCTGGCTACCTGTCAAACACTTAACCTCCACTTTTCCAGCCGCAGGAATAAAAGCTAAAAGCTTCCACTGCTCCACTATAAATGCCAAGCAAGACCTTCGTTGTGCTGGGACACGTCACTGAAGGCTGCAGGTGTGCTGAGCAGAACAAAAGATAAGATCTTGTTTCCAATGCTCATTTACAGGATGGACTGATATGGTTGTGGAAGGGTTTCCAGAAGATCATTATACAGTATCACAGCCAAGTGCAAATTATATCACTGTACACTGCAGTAAGCTTTTCTGGGCATATCATAGACTTGGTTTTTAATTTCCTTGCATTTCCTTTTACCCATGAGGTCTGCTTATGCACTAAAACTAATGGACATTTGCCACCCTTATTTTACCCCTTACAACTGAAAGGATATTATTGCTACTGTGTCTTTACATTGTCAGATATTAATATTTTCATGACACCACTACAGTGTGTAAGTTCAACAATCCTATACATGTTCTCATATATTGTTGGTGTTTTGTTGCCATTTGTAAATTGATACTGGTACCATTTGTTACTCTGTGGGAAGAGCTGCATCCCCAGAACAGAACTTGCATTTACAACAGGATCTGAGTCAGGGGTATACAGCTGTAGGTTAAAGGTCAAACATCTTAATTCTGTTATTGGTTAGGAGAGTTAACCATCTGGTGAAACAACACATCGAAGTCTACACCCCTGGTGTATAATCTTTGAATCTTAAGGAGGTGAAGCGGCCTATAAACAGATACTGTCCAGATACTGTTTTCAGACAAGAGCTGAGACTAAACTGCGATCCCCTTGAAATAAACAACCCAATTCCTCAGCCTGTCTCCTGGGCCTCCCTTCAGTGCAGGAAAGAAAGAATCAACTTTAATATACACAGTCCTACGCCGTATAAAACATCACGCATACACCAGGAGGTAACTTTGCGCAGGCCACAGCTTTAGTAGTAAAACTCAACGATGCATTAACACATTGGCAGAAGTGTGTTCTCTGTAGAGGATGTGCTCTTTATTAACACAGGATTTAATTTCATGTTGGCTTGCGCCTGTATGTAATATGTAAATATATTTAAACAAGCTCTCTTCTGATTGGCTGCACTGTGCTGTGGCCCATTCACAAAGCCCTCCAGGTTGAAACATTCCTTATAACTCTATAGCTAGGTTAAATAGGCAGATATATGTAAACTTTGAATATAGAACCATGTGTGTTTGTATACAGATGAATCTGTGTCCCCTATTTAACACCCACACACACCAGTAAACATACACACTAGGGGGCAGCGCGCACCCTTGCCCCGAGCATTAGGCCACCTGGGGATCAGTTCAGGGATAGGTGTTTTGATCAAGGTTAGTTTTCTAACCCCCGACCCATGACTGGCCTACATATGACGCATGTATGTATTGGTTTGCGTAAACTGACTGCGTCTGCTGTGTAGTTTCCACATAAGGAGTGTATAGACTGTCAGTCTTCTCAAAGGATACAGTATCTCTAATATTAGCATCTGGATGTTATACAAACATCTCCGCTTCTTCTCCTGATTATGTCAATCTTTCATCCTCCTGGACCACTGTTGCGTCCAGTTGATTGTTCTATGTATTGTGGATCTCGAACATCCACCACAATCTCCTCATAGCTGCAAAGGAACAGCGTCAGAGAAGCTAATTTTAGACATGAAAACAACATCAGCCTTTCTAGAACTCCAAGCAGCTCCTGACAGGAGAAGTGATAAGGCTGTTAGTAGAACTGGTCTTTTCTTTAATCCTTCTTCGTTTAACCAATTCCTCTGCAGAACCATCCATTAGATTAGTTCAAAAATACATGTAGAAAAGATTATAACATACATTTTCAGTAAAAACAATAATGATGGGTATATATGACTCAGGTATATGAGATCTATTCTTCAGCAAAGATAAAAACCCTTCCAAAAGGGTTTGTTTAGAAGTTTCGGTTTCCAAACCATTCCAGGGTCCAGAACCACTGCATATTAACAGTATCACAGGTCGTTTGTCAAGTTATAAAGCAATATTAGAAGTTGGCCTGGTTGGTACTCATATGTGTGTTGATGGACAAACAGATGCCAAGCGCTGAGCTAAAATCATGGCGAGCTTTATTTAATAGGTTTGTAATAAACACAGCAGTAACAAGAGCAAAAGGCTATGCAGAGTCAGAGTCAAGAAACAGACGGGCGACAACAAAAGGCAAACAATCAGACCAGCAAATGTACCAAAAGGGCAAGGACAAAAGAGTAAATCAGAGAATCAGAGCAGAGTCAAAAACCAGAGTAGCAAACAAGAGTAATCCCAGAGAGAAACGCTCAGTAAGCACAGTGTGGCAATACTTTGCAATGAGCTAGTATGAGGAGTATTTGTACAAACAGACTAAATGAGGATCAAGTGTGTGTGATCAGTATTCCAGGGATGGAGATCTGGAAATTTTGCATAATTTTAAAACTTCAGCTACCCTTTTGAATTGTGTTATCATTTTATGAAGGCCAAACCCTCAGAAATGGACAAAAACTTGTTACACTGAGCTCCATTAGAGGTTAGGAACATTATGTTCAGACATACTACCATGCTAGCAGAACTACTTAGACTTAGAGCACCATCTCGCTGTGCTGTACACAGGGGACTCTCCATTTATTTAGAGCCAATACATCAGCAGTGGCCATCACAAACCTGAGTACAATACAGCGCAGTCACATAGGACCAGAAATTAAATCTGAACTCCCCCACTGTTTATTTGTCACATATTTATTACCAGTATTATAGTTTGAGACCTAACGGCAGTAACAGGAAGATTTCTAAGTCAATGGTACGTTAGCCCAGAAGCATACAGTGTTTTACACCACTGATTCTCAGTCTGGAGATACACAGGCCTCTATTGACTCTACTGTATCTTTGAGAGACTATTCCACAAAATCCCTACAGCAACGATATCCCACTGCTTTTGTCAGCTAAAGAGAGTGGGTGAGCTGAACATGCGAGGACACTGATTATAGTGAAAGAAAACGTCTGTAACTGTGGCTGCAGTAGCTGTGCAGCATCCTTCAATACCATATGAATACCAAGTGATTAGCCGTTTAGTGAACTACAAAAAATCGATTTTTGGAGTACTGGTGTGCATGAAAACTACTACCATGATCTGAAGCAGGTCATTTGGTTACTTTATACAAAAAATCATCTCTGCTGATTATTCAGTGAGCATATCACTTTAATTAGAAGTACTGTGTCCCAAAGAGGCTGTCAAATGTATGCAAATATTCTCACAGTACGTAAAACTCAATTCCAATTAAATCTAATTAAATTCAAAATATGGGCAAAAATGACATGGTCATCCCTTTTTTGGTCATTTATTAGTAACTAGTCGGCCTAGAAGGTACATTGAGCTGCAGCACAGGTAGCTTTAAGCATTCAAGAGGACATTCTACATGCAAATTCTAAAATTTACAAATTTAAAATTCTAAAATTTCTAAAATATTTTTAAAAATCTACTGATTTTCACTATTTACACTCATTTCTAGTTGCACACAGAAGGACGTGTGGGATTGCAGTGCTAGTGGGAAGGAAGATGAAGGTTGACAGGGACAATAAATGATGATGAATTTAGACTGACATGATCAATATTTATTGAGCACAACAGAAGTCTGTCTCTCAGTATGGTGTAAGACCGCCATGTTTGCTAACCCAACATGCCAGACATCTCAGCATGGAGTTGTAGAGGTTCCTAATGGTGTCCTGTGATAATCCATCCCATGCACCTTGAATATCCTTACATAGTTCCTGTAGGTCGTGCGGTAGGGGTGGAGGTGGAGGGACACCAGGTCTTCTGGGCGTGTGACAACAAACTGCTCATCTTGGTGCTGACCACAGTGCCTCCACACATGGATTCATTGGTCGGCTCCACCAAGATAAAAGCTAGACTGGTCACTGAAGAAAGATGACGTGTTATCATTTCAAGTCACTCCATGACAACCTATCACGACACCATTGCAGTCTTTGGCGACATTGAAGTGGTGTTAAGGACAGTCGTCGTAACGGTCTGCGTACATGTGGTCCTGCACTGTGCAGCCGCCTGCCAATGATGCTGGCTCTAACAGGATTACTAATGGAGGCATCAGTGCTGACTGAATGTCCACAATCGTGACTGTTGGGGTCAGTCAGATACAGCGAAGAAGACCTTCATGAATGAAAGCATGAAACTTGAGTCATTCACATGTCAAAACTACCCACCAAGTTTCATTCCTGTCGGATGATTCCTTATGATTACAGTCACTTGTGAAACTATTCTTTTGATGATGAATACATAATTACTGCAGAAATACAACCAGTTACATGATGCTGACGAACATAATGCACTTATTTTAATCACCTACCAATTAGCTTGCCCTATAACGCTATAAAAACACACTCATTTTACCTACAAATAAAAAATTTTTGTAGTTCTAAAATGAGTCATCCCATTGCTGGTAGAATCAGACCTTGAAGGCATTACCTTTTGGTTTGTCTGCTTTGCTAAAAATTTCACTGCAACAGGGCGAGTCATGTTGAGCTATCTTTCTGCGTTCGCAGCTGTGAAAAGAACGAGCGTGCACCACCACATGCTGCTCAATAACAAAAGCCTCATTAATAAGTGAAGAGCAAATCTTTGCGTTTTTTCTTGCTGAGCACGATTGGGACCCGCACTGAGGTAAAAGATGGTAAAGTAAAAGGAAGGAAGATTGGGTCTCCGTCGCAGATTTCTCAAGTCTAAGGTGAAAACCAACATTGCACTCATTGACTGTAGCTTCTGTCTCTGCTCGCAATTACCTGTGGGGTTTAACAGGCTCAAAAAATCCCAACGAGACTCTTAGGCTCAGCTTTTCTGTATGAAAGGATGGTGAGAACCAAATGCCTGGTTTATCACTGCAAAGGACTGAAAAGCTTTAGAGACGTCCTTTCACTTGAACCACAAGTATGCCAAGCCCAAGGGGTGAAATGCCAATATTCTCCAAGAAAAGCTAATGGCGTAATGCCAGTAGTTGAGCTAGTAAGGATCAAACCTACCTGTGTTCCCTTAATCCTATTCCAAAGGATCAGGAACTACAGATCAAGACTCTGGCGTGACCTGTGTTCTTCCACCCTGGGAAGCTTTGGTTTCTTTGAGTTGCTTCTTCAGGGCAGGTGAAGTACCTCCTCACGCTGCTGTGAAGGGGTGAGCAGATCGCTTTTGATTTCCAAGTCTGTTTCCAAGGGAACCAAAAGGAGATCATGACAATGGGTAGTAAGCAGGGAGAGTGTAGGTGTTGGAGGTGCTGGCAGGGATGGAACTTATTACTAGTTTGAGAACAGTGATGATGCTGGCAGGCGGCAATTTCAATCGACTCAGACATCTCATGAATACTAACTGTTCCAACGCTAGTCTGAAGCTAGCTCAGGACAAAAAAAAAGCATGGCATGCTGACTCTAGTTGTGACGCAAGTGAGGACAGGGCCTAATGCTGTACCTGACTGACTAAGACCACTAGGTACCGCAACAGCTTCTTTCCCACAGCGGTCTCGCTCCTGAACTCTGCCTCCTGACATACAACACACACCAATAACACATGGACTCAAACACATACACACACCAATAACACGGACTTACACAACACATACCGGTGCTTTCATCTGTTGTATACACTGTACATTAATGTATATACTGTACAATAGCCTACTCTGTTTATAAGTACATACTTATAGTATTTATTTACTCTGTTCATACGCCTCATATTTATAACCTGTTCATAGTCTGTATCTACTGTACATTTTACCCTTTCATATTTATAACCTGTTCATAGTCTTATTTATAACCTGTTCATAGTCTTATTTATAACCTGTTCATAGTCTGTACATTAATACCTGTGCCTACTGTACATTTTACCCCTTCATATTTATAACCTGACCATAGTCTGTAAATTAACACCTGTTTCTACTGTACATTTCACATTTTTATTACATATACATATATATATATATATTTATATTTACTAAGCACTTCTGGATGGATGCAAACTACATTTCGTTGCTCTGTACTTGCGACATGTGCAATGACAATAAAGTTGAATTCTATTCTATTCTATACAAGGTTGTTCTGATGTGTGTACTTTCCATTCGGACTCATGCTGCTGTGTTTGTAGCATCTATTGCAAACGAAGAGTGCCGCAGAAGAGTCCGAAAGGGGGCGTATCGTGGTGTGATGATCTTATCAACATATCCGCGATACCGGTCGTGCTGATATTACCACAGCAAAATGTTGCTGGAAGGGGATAGAAGTAGGCACGCACCAGCAGCATGAAGGATCTGGGAGACCTACACAAACCACAGAGACAGAGAACCAACAGACTGTCCGACATACAAGGAGTGACCCAACAGCGATGATTGCAGACATCCAGTGAGCAGACATCCATGTCCTCCATGAGTCATCCTATCACCATTGTCATTGAGTCACCATTGGCCGACAGCTGCATGATGCAGGGCTACATGTACACAGACTGTCATGGCAAGTATAGGCCTTTATCGGTAAGGAGACTAGCTCAAATGCCGATTCCCATAATTGGGAAAAATACTAAATACAGGCTCTAATTACTTGCTGGCCTAATAATCGGCCAATCCCTGGTTCTGAACCGGACTATTTAGATATAGTGGGGGGAGCTGTGGTGCTTGATTCTTATGGCATTTTGACCAAAGTGTCTAACAGACATCAAGACCCTAGAGAGAGAATTGTTCTAGCTTGTCCAAAAGGTATACAATTTCTCACCTTTAACAGGTCGATGGTATAGGCTCTTTAAGTTGCTCTTCTTACTGGAGTTTCTAAGAAAACCATCTATCCCCTGCAACTTGTACAGAACGGATCCTAACAAAAACTAAAAGGAGAGCTCATACCACTCCTGTTCTGAAAGAGCCGCACTGGCTACCTGCATCTATTAGAAAAGACTTCAACGTTCTGCTGCTGGTCTATAAGGCTCTGAATAATCTAGCACCTGCTTACATCTCAGAACCTCTCTCTGCTTATGTTCCAGCTGGTGACCTTAGATCTACAGATGCTGGCCTTCTGCCAGCTTCTATTAGACAGTCGAGCTCTGTGCTCAGATTTAAGAAACACCTAAAACATATTACTTTAACTCAGCATTTAGTTAAAACTACATTAGCATGGTATTTGATTATGTGTGTGTGTGTTTCTGTGTGTGTGTGTGTGTGTGTATGGTAGTATTCCTTCCCATTACTGATGTCAATTGTCTGTAAAGAACTTTGAGCTGCCAACGGTATGAAAGGTGCTCTAAAATAAACATTATTATTATTATTATTATTATTACTACTAAGTTAGCCTACATGCTACTGTTTTGGATATAAGGCAGGGTAAGATTAAATCTACAGTTCAGATATAACGTTTTGTGTGGGAAACATTCATGATATTAAGGCTACACCTTTAAATGTTCAGGTCTCGCTTGTGATGAATTGTTGGAGCTGCAGTTGATCTCCTCATTGGAAAACAAAATGTAAAAACTGTATTGTCAAAATGCATTGAACCAAAAATCTACAGACTAAATGATGACTAGACAGCGTTCAGTAGCAGCTCTACACTGCATCAGGTTAGCACTTCATACTTTCATGTTTAACATGTCTTATTGGATCAGGAAGAACCTGGAGAACCTTGCAATGGCTCTTGGAGGAGCGGTTTTAAAAGGTGTGGAGTAAAATCTCATATATGATTTCGTTACGGATCGCTTCCCCATGTCCTTAATAAATAATCGATGCTAACTGCTAAATTAAGAATGCATGCCAGTTGGGTATCAGGTTCAGGAACAGCCGGGCTTGTGTCTAGTGCTATCTAAACGTGCCAGCATCCTTTTGGAAACTTGGAGGCCGTGATACAGAGGCACTAAGGGCCTCAATAGGGGCAATTAGTTCATTGTTACAAGGACCATAAGGTCTAAACGTTGTTTGAATCTGATGACCACGGCAGGACACGGACAACAATGAAAAGGTCAGCCAACACTCTTGAGGTTTTAATGTCCCTGAAAGCAGAAACTGAACCATGTGATGCCTGACAGAGAGAGCTCTTATGGTTTCTCACTCTCATTATAATGATTCATCAATGCAACAACTCTGTTCATCCAAGCTTGGCCAATATTACTGTTTTCCATTATCACAGCCCATCTGGGAACATGATCCCAAAAGAAGACTTAGAAATCCTCCTCATGTACAGTTTAGTGGCTGGACACATCACAGGATACAACCACCAAATACGATTCTTAGTAAAACTAAAATTAGCCGCAACACTCTTTAACACAGTATGAAAGTATGCCAGTGATTTTGCAAGATTGTGGATTTTGGTCCAATATTTGTCCCCAGAGATTTTATGTATATAGACATATGTATGCATATATGCGTGTGGGTGTGGGTACATGGATTTGTAATTGCTGTGAGTTTAAAAAAAGATACTGGCTTTTTCCTTCTATAAAATGAATCATTAAACCCAGATTTTATTAACCCTGTGCAAAAAAAAAAACGAATCACATAAACAATGTTTATTTCATTGCAACTTTTTTTTTTTAAATCCATATATCTCCATGTTTTCAAGCATAATGAAACATTTAATTGTTTTCTCTGAGAGCCTTAAGGGTATCAAAAATAAAAGGATTTATGAAGATGATGTTGCAGGTTGGTTGAAAGGTAATGTTTATGATGCACTGAATTCAGGTACGCCTGGACAGTTTTCCACTTGTGAGAAGCCGTATGTATTGTGCAGGCAACGTTTTTGGTGTGACAAGAGCACATCAGTCAAGTAGTCACTGCCATCTCTGTAATATTAGATATCTATAGTTATTGTGCATGAATCGGTCATAAACATTATAAACAGTCTGTAATAAAATAACGTTACTCCACAATTTAAAACTGATCATGTCCATATAGCACTTAATAAGTAATTACATAGATTTTTAAGCCAGTTGTAAGCTACCTCACCTTTATGTAACTCAGTTTCTGAGATGTAAACAAAGTCATTCAGAATGGTCTGATGCCAAATCGTTCCCTAGAGGCAAACTTACAATCTCAAGATTTCTTTACAGTGGTGGTGATGATGTAACTATTTTATTATTATTAGTGAACCTACATGTGTCTTCTGAGCATTTACACATAATGCTGATTTTGGTAAAATAGAGATAATAATTTTTAAGGGGCTATTTTGCATCACAATGCCCTGCATGTATATCTACACAATGAACATATTTTTTTTAATTAAAAACAAAAAACATCTAAAATTATATATTTAAATTATAAAATGATACAATTATAATTTTATATTTATTTATAAAACCTTCTTTTCAAAACTAGAATAAAACATTGTCTCAGATATTAGGGAAAGTTATTTGTCAACATTGCCCTCAACAACTGTCTGTGATTTGAGCATTTGTAGGCATCAACAGTGCAACATGTGAGATTTTTAGCCTAAACCATTTATAAACAAACTAAAACTATTCAACAGTATGTTTTGATGGTATATCAAAATTGATACATATTCTGTTGCAGAGATGTTTACTGAAGATAGCATGTTAACCAGCTAGCCCCAAAACGTCCTGTCTCATAATACCACTTGGCAATACTTATCAAGCTACTATTATACTGACCACCACAACTCCTTCACGACAAGAATTCACAATCAGCAGAAAACTGAAGATATCATAAATAGGAGCTAAAGAAGAGTTAACCCCCAATGCTGCTATTGGAGATGCTCTTGGAGAATAGAGCATAAGCAAACGGGCATTTAATCAACAATTATTCTAATTATGAATCGCTCAATAACCATATTGCTTTTGATGTCCTCAGCTTTTACATTAATCTTGAGGTTAGACGATAAAAAATTACTGTTTAATTAACTTTCCTGTTGACACAAACCACTCATGCATTAAACAAGCAGACATTCTGAAAAGTCTGTACAATTTCTTTTTAAAATAGAATGAATGCAGAGAACATTCACATCTGGCAATGGATATCGTTAGAGGCCACCAAGCTCAGAGTGGATGCTGTACCTTTTTGTTTTATTTGACAGATATGGCTTTGAGTTGTCCTCTCACTTCCAATAAACAGACCTATTTAATGATTTACAGTGGCGGCTTCTCACCGACCTGTATCCTCCTTTAGCTGAATTATTGAATATCAGGGTGCTCTTACAGGTCCTTCCTTTCAGTTCCAGCACAAAAG
The DNA here is from genome assembly GCA_024036415.1 of Prochilodus magdalenae. Lineage (NCBI taxonomy): Eukaryota > Metazoa > Chordata > Actinopteri > Characiformes > Prochilodontidae > Prochilodus > Prochilodus magdalenae. The sequence continues at coordinate 255,458 of JAMWET010006310.1, forward strand.
CCGACCACGATGCAGAACAAGCCTCAGAGCTCAAAAACAAAATCCTCAGAAAACCATCCAGTAACAACACAGCTAAACCCAAGCAAAGACAAGGGCCTCATTTAATGTAGCTAAGAGCAGTTAGATGGAGCTGACTATGGCAGCACATTAAAAGAAACAGGATCTATTCTCTGTATATACAGTTCTTTTAGTTCTTTCTAACTGATTTTATATTGCAGATTTTTCCGAGAAAGAAACTCATATTTGACCTTGCATCTCTCCAGGACCAGCATTGGCCAAAGCCTTATGCTGTAGCAGAAGCTCCTCAGGTTTAGGTTACAAGAAAAGCGATCCCCTACAGAAACAGGATGTCCTCTGCTGCGTGACAAAGAACCATGCAATTTTAGCTCTCTCTAAAGGGCTCAGCTTGACCTCTGCAATGCCTCGAAACTAAGTTTCACCGTACTGTCAATTGCATTTGCATTTATCAAAGAATTTTCAGCCTTGCTCGAAAAGGAAAGCGCAAATCGAAATGAGATCTCTCAATACAATCAGCTCAGGGACGGGTGCGTAACGCGCCTCACAGCTGTTGAGCCATAATTGAAAGTTCATTGATTTCTGCGGATGACCTTTGCTGCGGCTAATTGCTTTGTTTGACGGACTGCATAAACAGATATACTCGAAACAGCAAAGACTTTTTGTTTTCGTGGTCTTTTCATTGGCATTTCAGAATCGCATTACATTCAACCCACTGTCAACATCCTGGCAGATTTTTCCCACAGAATAAACTTCCACCCAAAAAACGCCTAGCTAACAGCCTGCACTGGCCTTGAAAGCGCTGTAAGGAATGCCTGACCTGTTATTGAAAAGTCTTCTGCAGAGCTGATGCAAGGCTGGACTTCTGGAGGTCTACAGAGATGCTGCATTGACTAACGAGAGTGCTGATTCTGAAGGACACAAAGACAATCATCATTCCCAACATTCCCTGCTGACACAGGCTTTTAAACAGGACTGCATTTTAAACAGTATCATGATGTTCTCAATGCCTGTCCATATTAATGTCCTCACTTGTTTATAACATCTTGACTATAGATACTATGAGAAATGGTCTTGTGTAGGCACACTATTTGTTTATCAGGGTGAAACTAATTAAATCTCCATTCAAAGGTAGAATAATAAGTTCTTAGCTCCAGCTGTGCTCCATGAATACGTTTTTACAAGCAGAAAATGTACATATTTGTACCTTTTCATTACCTTTGATCCAAGCAAATGAAATAAGAGTGTCTGGAGTCAATACAACCAAAAAATATAAGTGCAATTGAATGTGTTACAAATGTTTCCATAAACAAAGGTACTGAAGATACTGAAGGTACAGTACCAGTCGAAAGTATAGACACACCCGACTAAATGGATGTAGTTGGTGGTCCTAAAGACTCTACAGTCTTGCATGTAACAGCTCCAACTGATGAGAGTCTGAACCAGTCCATATCCTGATATACCCCATATACTCTTGATGTACCACAGTATGATGTTCCTCCATATCTCCACCTCTAATATATATTTAGTGGTGTAAAAACTTTGATCTTTTTCTGCACAGTGTAAAAGCTCTAGCTCTCCTTTCAGGTTAGCGAATATTCATGATGGACCGACCAATAGAATCACTCCAAACCTGCTTAGAAATAACCTTGTTTTATCAGCTCCACTACAGGTTAAAACTAGAGGTGTTTAAGATGGACTATATAATTCCATGAGTGCTATATTATAGTTTGATGCTTTCACTTTTTTTCTAAAGTAAAGCATTAAGATAAACATAAGGAGAACCTATGAGTAGTCGTATCTAAACTTTTGAATGGTACTTAATCTTTAAGGAACCTGCCCCAATGATAGTTTAGCACTTTTTTCTGACAGTGCTTAATCTACATGAATTAAATGTATCAGGATGTTGTATGTGATTAAACTGTGGTGAGTCGACACTGTTCCTGCCAAAATAAGTGAACATCAAATTTACTCACATCCAATTGATGTTGTGAAGATAAAGGAATTATCAACTTGAACAAAAACCTTCTAACTTCATGTGTCCTTCTGATCAGCTCAATAACTGTACGTAGAGAGCTTCATGGAATGGGTTTCCACGACCAAGTGAAACACAAGGTGTCAAATGCAGTGGTGTAAAGCACCACCACTGGACTCTAGGGCATTGGAGACATGTTCTCTGGAGTGATGAATCACGCTTCTTCGTCTGGCAATCCAATGGACGAGTCTGGGTTTGGCAGTTGCCAGGAGAATGATACTTCTCTGACTGCAATGTGCTGAGTGTAAAGATTGGTGGAGGGGGGATTATGGTGTGGGGTTGTGTTTCAGGAGTTGGGTTCACCCCCTTAGTTTCAGTGAAACGAACTCTTAATGCTATGTAAGACCAAGAGTCCCTGGGTAATTTTATGCTCCCAACTTTGTGGGAACAGTTTAGGGATGGAGCATTCCTGTTCCAACATGACGGCGCACCAGTGCACAAATCAAGGTCCATAAAGACATAGATGAGCGAGTTTGGTGTGGAAGAATATGACTCAACCCTCCTGACCTTAACACAATAAAACACCAACTGCGAATCAGGCCTTCTCCTCCGACATCAGTGTCTGACCACACAAATGCGCTTCTGGATGAATGTTCATAAATACCTGTAAACATATTCCTAAATCTTGTGGAAAACCTTCCCAAAAGAGTTGAAGCTGTTGTAGCTGCAAAGGGTGGGCCAACATCATATTCACCCTCATGGGTTAAGAATGGGATGTCACTCAAGTTAATATGCGTGTGAAGGCAGACAAGCAAATACAGCCTGTTGGTACAATTTGAAAAATGGAGCAAAGAGGTTAAAACTAAAGCAAGTGACCACCCACAAGTCACCACTATCTTTCTTCAGCAATGGCAAGACCAAAGCCATTACACATACAGTGGGGAAAATAAGTATTTAGTCAGTCACCAATTGTGCAAGTTGTCCCACTTAAAAAGATGAGAGAGGCCTGTAATTGACATCATACTTAGACCTCAACTATGAGAGACAAAATGTGGAAAAAAATTGAGAAAGTCATTTTGTCTGATTTTTAAAGAATTTATTTGCAAATAATGGTGGAAAATAAGTATTTGGTCAATAACAAACAAGCAAGATTTCTGGCTGTCACAGACCTGTAACTTCTTTTTTAAGAGGCTCCTCTTTCCCCCACTCATTACCTGTATTAATGGCACCTGTTTGAAGTCGTTAACAGTATAAAAGACACCTGCCTACAACCTCAAACACTCACACTCCAAACTCCACTATGGTGAAGACGAAAGAGCTGTCGGAGGACACCAGAAACCGAATTGTAGACCTGCACCAGGCTGGGAAGACTGAATCTGCAATAGGCAAGCAGCTTGATGTGAAGAAATCTACTGTGGGAGCAATAATCAGAAAATGGAAGACCTACAAGACCACTACTAATCTCCCTCAATCTGGGGCTCCACGCAAGATCTCAGCCCGTGGGGTCAAAATGATCACAAGAACGGTAAGGAAAAATCCCAGAACCACAAGGGGGGATCTAGTGAATGACCTGCAGGAAGCTGGGACCAACGTTACAAAGGCTACCATCAGCAACACACTACGACGCCAGGGACTCAGATCTTGCAGTGCCAGACGTGTCCCCCTGCTTAAGCCAGTCCATATCCAGGCACGTCTGAAGTTTGCTAGAGAGCATTTGGATGTTCCAGAAGAGTATTGGGAGAATGTCATATGGTCAGATGAAACCAAAGTAGAACTATTTGGTAAAAACACAACTCGTCGTGTTTGGAGGAAAGTGAATGCGGAGTTGCATCCAAAGAACACCATACCAACTGTGAAGCATGGGGGTGGCAACATCATGCTTTGGGGCTGTTTCTCTGCAAAGGGACCAGGACGACTGGTCCGTGTACATGAAAGAATGAATGGGGCCATGTATTGTGAGATTTTGGGTGCAAACCTCCTTCCATCAGCAAGGGCAATGAAGATGAAACGTGGCTGGGTCTTTCAGCATGACAATAATCCCAAGCACACTGCCAGGGCAACAAAGGAGTGGCTTCGTAAGAAACATTTCAAAGTCCTGGAGTGGCCTAGCCAGTCTCCCGATCTCAACCCCATCGAAAACCTTTGGAGGGAGTTGAAAGTCCGTGTTGCCCGCCGACAGCCCCAAAACATCACTGCTCTAGAGGAGATCTGCATGGAGGAATGGGCCAACATACCAGCAACAGTGTGTGCCAACCTTGTGAAGACTTACAGAAAACGTTTGACCTCTGTCATTGCCAACAAAGGATATACAACAAAGTATTGAGATGAACTTTTGTTATTGACCAAATACTTATTTTCCACCATTATTTGCAAATAAATTCTTTAAAAATCAGACAAAATGACTTTCTCAATTTTTTTCCACATTTTGTCTCTCATAGTTGAGGTCTACCTATGATGTCAATTACAGGCCTCTCTCATCTTTTTAAGTGGGACAACTTGCACAATTGGTGACTGACTAAATACTTATTTTCCCCACTGTATGTATACACAAAACAACAGCGACCAACAAAAAAAGGTGAGACACAAACAATTATGATTTAGTTCTTGTCCATCATTATTCAGATATTTGGGGACAACGTCTTCAGTTAAACTTCATAAAAATGCCAAAGCTCAACTAATGTCTGTGTATTTCTACTCGTATCTAAATGAAAGTTTACTTCTATGAAGCTTGTAACTAGAATATCCACACGTGTATTTCTGATGACAACGCTCAAACAAATGGTACATTTTGTTTGAGATCTCACTAAGGCTAAATTTTCTCTAAATCAGCTTTGCTTTACATTCAAGACCAAAAACATTTTTAGAAAACAGAAATATGTTAATTCCTCATCATAATCCTAAGGATATTTCAGAAGCCAACATCAGAAGCCAGCATTTTACAGCACAAAAAATAGACACATCTCCCATACTTAGATCAGGCCTAATCTTTGTCAAAATGAGATAATGATAGAAAACCATCAGCATTGCAAGTTAATCTGTGACCATACCTAATCCATGTCCAATAAACCCACTCAATTTGATTGTACACTGACATACCAAAAGGGACATCAGTATGTAATCAGATCATGAAGTGGGGTTACTTCAGTGGACAGCATGGGAACGCCCACACCTGTATAAGTTGTGAAGTGTTTTGTGAGTGAGGCTGAACACTGGCCAGCGTGCTCATGGCAAGGTGATGTGAATTATTGTTATCGAGTTAAAACAAGGCATTATAGTAGAATGCCTTGTTTTAACTCGGCTCATGTTGGCTAAATGTGCAGGCCACACTATTTGTCAGAACTCTCCAGAATGCTCCTTGATCCACTTCTGGACAAATTGGACTGCAAATGGTCACCAAACCATGCCATGAGGTCACACCCTACACCAGATTGAAACAACCATCAGCCTGCATAGTGGCTTCTTGATAACTAAGCTCCATGGCTTCATGAGGTCTGCATGGACACACAACACGAGCATCAGCCTAAACTATTGATACCATGTTACCATTCCTTACCTACCATCACGTTAGGCCTCTAGGGTCCAGTTAGCACCCTCAAAAGTGTTGTGGTGTTAATAGAGGCTCTATTGGTGGGTCTTCTGATCCTATGGAATCTAAAAACGCTGTACTGACCTTCAGGATATTGATTGACTGAACTGAATCTGGAGTCGCTTGTGTATTTACACCGACAGTTCTAGCCAGATGCCGCTGATCATGATCATTAAGCACCCGTGGGTGGACACTCCGCTGTCCACTGTGGGTCGTAATGCCTTCCATGACGAATTCCGGGTACATACGTGATACCATGGTTGGAGGAATGTTCAATGCCTGCACAAATTCACAAATCCCATCCTTCTGGCACCAATTATCATACCTTGTTCAAACTCTGATAATTCACATCACCAGTTAACACCACACAACTTGTACATCTGTTTTCAAACCGCCCCTCTGAGGTAACACCACTTCCTAATCAATTTACATACTGCTATCCCATGACTTTTGGTATGTCAATGTGTGATTTGAATATTACATATACCATAAGGATTAGTCATATAGATTGTACAACTGAATGTTTTAAATCTACAGCAAAACTCAGGACTTGCCAACATCTCAAAGTTTCTGATCTTTTTCACCAAGTATTAATAGCAATACTGGGAGTCAGTGGGGTGTTCTGGATCGAAGACGGGAGCTCAAAACAAGCCGTGTGCGTGATAACCTTGAACTATATGATGAGAGGTACGACTGAACAAGAGAAAGCGTGTGCTCATTAGTTTTAGCCCATGGCGAGCTGCAGCTTTTTGAGAGAATCCGACAGAGTAGAAATTAAAGCTCTCCGCATATCAGAGCGGAGGCTGGGGGCGATGGCGGCTCTGTAGATGCTCACGCTTTCAAAAACAACAAAGAGAGACGTGGGAAACCGGAGAGGAAGAGACACTGTTAACATGTATTCGGTACCAAACAAGGACCTTTTTTCACAGGCATATAAAAAACCTTCTTAGAGCTGAATCAACCTCGTAGTAAAAGGTTCTATACACAGTAGCTCAAAAAACTGAATCGTGTCATAACTCACATGACAGAACACCCGAAAGATGTTTCGACTTTTTACAGGACTGTGCAAAAGTCAGAGACCACCCTTCATTTGTTTAATTTCCAGTCAAGACAGCGATTAGGAAAAATTTGTTTCTCTAACAATGTTTATGTTACTGTTCAAAAGTTTTAAATGTTTGCTAATGCTTGCATTAACATGAAACCGTTTTTGTTGAATATACATATACAAATTCTTTTTATATATAATTCTATAATGATGCTACTGATTTAGGTCTTCAGTGGGCAGGAAAGCTGAAACACCTTAAAACCACCTTCTGCAGTCCAACCAACAGTATTTTGATCTCCAACATATTTCCAAGCTTACTTTTAGGCTAGTGTGTGAATTTTTCTGAAGTTCATTAAAGATGGGTTTGGCAGGGTTAATGAACCATTCAGAAGACTGATAAGGTTTTATGTTCCCATAAGATAGTAGGTTTTGTAATTGACATTTTTGCAACTCAATAAATGAATCGTTCGTGGTGCATATCTTAACACAGATTGATTACTAGCAATATGTGAATGCTTCCTTGAATGGTTACAGAATGGCTATCATACTGAGCGCTATGCATGGAGCTCAGCCAAGTTGCTGTCCATGTAACGTGCAACAGATAAAACACTTTGTACTGAGTGAAACTTGCCTCGTTTTCTGAGCTTGCCTCAGTTAAGTTTGGCAATATCTCAAAAACTAAATCAATACGCTCTGCTGATGGGCTTCTGACAGCACCTTACACTGAGCTATACTTGCATTAAGGTGTTTGCTTTATATCTTAGTCACTGCACAACTGAAACTGACAGCAACGCCTCGGCAAAGCGTTTCTCCAACAAAGCACTTAGTGCCAACTGCGCAGCGAGGGGCACTTTAGCACACCGAAATGGACTGGCTGATTGATGAGCACATGTGGGAGATCAGTAACTGAAGGGAACGTTAAAGTAGACCTTAAGAGACCAATTAGTGTCCTTCCAACCAAGAATAATGCTTTAAACTCAAATCTGAAATCAAGTCTGGATCCAAATGAGACGCAGCTAAGAAGGTGACAGAGTGTAATGTAACACAGAAGAACCTTTACGTTTCCTTAACTGTCACGTGCTGGCAGGCGATCTGAAGCCCTGACCAAACAAATAATGCCTCTAAAGAGAGCAGTGCTGACCGCTGACACAACTACGACACACTGTTCATTGTGTCAAAAGCCGACTAACCTGATTCAAGGAAGGGATGGAGCTTTTAATGAGGAACAGGGTGAGGTTAATGAAGCTCTGTGAAGAAAAAAGGAATTCTTTCGTCACTACAGGTTAGGGAACAAGCATTACCATAGAAACACAGGCAAAAGCAAAAGAGTTCGTGTTCCCGCTGGGGACTGACACGGAGGGGTTGGGAGGGCTGGTGTCATCTGCAACACTTTGACAACAACTACCGATTATAGACCAGTGTCTTTTTCTAAAAATGAGGTTTGTTTCCTACAGCAAGAGAATCAGGATCCTGTCAGGATGCGCCTGCCGTGATTTGCCTCTGAGGTGGAATGAGTGGGAGGTGGACAAATACAGCAAACCCTCAGAAACTCCAGGACAGCCGTGTGGAGTAGAAAGGCTGGTGGAACAACACTTTTTCTTTTAAGTGATGAATAATGAAGAAATCTCATTTTAATACTCTAGATTCATACGTTTAGGTTCTGTGCTTTTTAAGAGTGCCACAGAATGAACGGTACACAAACCCGACTCGAACGCTGTTGCTCCTGCGTCAAATAAAAAAATCCCACCTTTACAAAAGAGTAAAGAATGAAATGAGATGCTGAATCCAAATGCTGAACTGCTACATAATGGACTTGACTCACTAGTATTTACACTCCCAAAATTTATAAACAACAGAACAAGAGTAACAGAAAACAGTGGACTATTGGAGAAACCTACAGTTCCAGTAGCAAAGGCAATGTCAAATGTTTAGACACCTTCCAAGAACCATGAGCGGGCATGATTGATGTTCATCTTTAAACAAGGCTAAAGCTGCTTCCTATTTACCAGCTTCTTAACCCAGTGTTCTGTTCCACCTTAAATGCTGCAGCTCATACTGTGGCAACATTTAAGGTGTAAAATCTGCAAAACAAGTTGGTAGAAAGCCAACATCTTTAACAAGATCCCTGACAACTTTAATGTCGTTCAGGATCTTGTAAGGTATTAGTTAGTCCTGCACATTTCACTCTGGACAGTTTCTCAAACCTTGAGAATATGGAGCAGAGCTTTGATCAATTTAACACTGAACTGTCTACAGAGAGAAGCAGTTCCACCTTTATTAGCATCACAACCCCAACAGCAGCCTGTAAGTAGCAGCCAAGCTGGGCGAATCAGGGAAAGCACTCGTATGGAAATCTGGAAATCTGTAGAGATGTTTTTCTGCACCTTTAGAAGCTGTCCTAGAAGCTAGCTAGCTTTTTCTATTTCTCAGCATCCTAAGGATTCCAAATATACTCACTGCTGTTGGGCTCTGGACTGGTCAATCCATGGTTCTATGAACACCAGCAGCTACTTTGTTTGGTTTGGTGTCCTTTTTAACTTATCATTCTTCGATCTTACATATCAGCTGACACCAATATTGATGCATAAAAGAAACCAGCCTTGCTCCAACATTCTGCTCCTCCAGAGTACAGTAACTACATCACCAAATACGCAAAATACTGTTCAAATAGTATTTCACCGTCTAATACTGCTAATGTTTTTAGACCAGTACCTGTCAATAATGACAATAAAAACTACAAGACATGGTTCAGCCAGGGAAACAGCTCGACATAAATACTAACACAAGTGTTATAGAACAATGTTTACAATCTAAACATCTGGATTTAAAGTGTAATTCAGTCAGAATCATTGTGTACAAAAAAAGCAGGATAGATTCAAATAACTGGTCGAAAAATCAGCATTCTAAAACAGGGGCAGGCAGAGACAAAAATGTTCAATGCAACCTAAAAGAACAAAAGAAAGAAAGAGAGAGAGAGAGAGAGAGAAAGACAGAGAGAGAGAGAGCGAGAGAGAAAGACAGAGAGAGAAAAAGAGCGAGAGAGAGGGAGAGAGAGAGAGAGAGAAAGAAAGACAGAGAGAGAAAGAGAGCGAGAGAGCGAGAGGTACTCGCTGTCATTCACACAATTCTGTAATACCTCACACACAAAACACTTTAGATTAGTGCCAACCTTGGGACATAATTATACTTCTATTATTGCACTATAATCACCTGGCCGAGGTAAAGTGGTCTTTTAAACGAAAAAATCCACATGTCAGCTCTTTCACATAGAATTAATGTCAATAGAGAAATCTATCCTAGCATTATGAAATACGACTGTTTTTGTGCAGAATCAAAATGATGTTACCATGAACGCAGCTCAGAGCATAAATAGCCACTGACTGAAAAAGACGAACAAGGCCGGTCTATCAAAAATAGCCAACCTGGGTTCAAATGGTGAGTGATACACTCATGGAGCTGAGACATCCAATCACATTTTTGTGAAAAATGACTTGTCCCCTTCCCAATGTCTCTCACATATGTCATTTATTAAAGAAAACAATATATATTCAAAACCTGTATCACCCATGTGAAAAAGTAACTGCCCCTAAACCTCCTTTTTGGGTCAGCAATGGTCTGCGCCTGCAACTCTCTCATGGATGCCTTTTTGGCAAGCGTCTTACTTATTCTGGAATTGGGTACACTGACCTTAAGGCGAGTAAGGTCTGCAGTTTATTAGATGTTCGCCTGGGTGCTTTTGTGACATCCTGGATCAGTCATTAATGCACTCTTGGAGTAATATTGTAAGGCTGGCCACTCCTTGGAAGGTTTACCGCTACTCCAAGTTTTCTCCATTTATGGATAATGGCTCTTACTGTGGTTTGCTGGAGTCCCAGAGCTTTAGCAATGGCTTTTAAACCCTTTCGAGACTGGTAGATTTCAATGACTTTGTTTGACATCTGTATTTGAATCTCTTTAGAATGTGGCATCATGTACTGGTCTTTGCCACCTTTTAGTCTGCTTACCAATATCTTCCACAAAAACATCTTTCACAAATCTGACTGGCTAAAACGCACCAACAGTGTAAGGCAAATCGGAGCCAGCTTGAATGTCCCTGTAGCAGGGGAGAAGGACAGAATTATTCGAAAGTGCCACTGAGCAACCACTGTGGCAACCGAGAAGAGGGAGTGTTGAAAAAGAGAGATTCTCTATCATTTTGGCTATGATTGGATTGGAAACCTGGCTAACTAGTAAAAGCCTTGTTGTTGATGGTCCAAGCAATGTAGGTGTCAAATCAAGGTGCCAGTATCACAGTTTATCATGTTTGAGGCACAGCTAAACAAAAACATATATATGTTAATAGTTAAGGAATAAATTCCTTCTTTCTTTTGTCTTATTTTATCTTAACCTGGATCCCACACTTGATGTAAAGGACCAGAAAGCAATCATCACCATCACCACTGTCATCTCACTAGAACTAGAGCAGAATCCTGCTCTGTTCAGGACTGGAAAAAGAACCACCACTGAACCCTGAGAACCCAAAAGCCTAACCTTTTAGGGCCTAACATTCAGCATGTTTTATATTGTTGACATTTAGTATTTTGCCAGCCGTTAAACCATCTTAAGAGGTCATCATACATTTGACTTTGTCTGAGTGCCCACTTCCCTCCATGCAAGTCAAATCAAACGAAATGTTAATTCTGATGATAATTGATTGATTCTTTGTTTCATGTTTGAGTTTTTGAGAAAGTTACATTTTTAAGATATCTGACCCATTCTCCAAAATCACTTCAGCAAACAAGCACATCCAACCAGATCTTTTCAGATTCACTGCAGCGCATTCTTGCAAATGAGTTTTTCAGAACTTGCATTATGATTGGCAATGGTATCCTTAGTATGTAATTTAAGGATTTGCGATTTTGACTCGGTGAGAATGCGTCAGAACCAGCATTAGAATGGTGTCTCTGATGAAAATATTTAAAAACTTTTTTTGGGATTAGACTTGGTATCCATCGTGAGAATATATCAGAATTCATTAATGCATTATTACCACTGATATTCTGTGAACCTAGTTTTGATGCCCACATATCTGCACTATTTTTACAGCAGGAATTCAAAAGCCTCTTGTGCTTGATAATGAGTGAAAGTAAGAAAGGTGGGACATCAGAATAAGGTCATCATGATTTGTAAGTGACTTCATGTTGCAGAAACACTGGAGAAAAAAGCTATGAGAGATGATCACAGCTAAAGTCACAATATCACAGCATTCCTCAGCAATCCTCCCACACAGCAGTCAAGCATATGCCAACACTCTTGCTGGCAGATCATAGGTGTGTGTATGTATTTTTAGTCCTTTTTCCTGACCGTGGAAAGGTTATTAAAGACAGATATGTGAACAGAGGTCCCCCTGTGGGGGCATGACAATATGTAAATACATCTGCCACAGTGGTGTCAGCCATGACTGCTGTGACCAAGGAAAGTAAAGAGGCCTGGTGTGATCTCACAGTGTGACGAGACAACCAAATGCGGTGATATTTTTGCTGACTGACGTACGCTCTGGCATGAAGGAAAAAACAGCCAGTAATGTTTTACCCCACTGGCTTCTTATTCAGCTATTAATCTTAAGACTTTCCATTCAGTGACTACATTACTCAGCACCCGAGAATGCTCCGAGTTTTAGGGACTTTTAGAAGTGTAAAAGGCGTTTGAATTCTGCAGTTAAAGATGCTGCAGGTTTATGGGCCATTAAACTCCATGCTGAAATCTTATCACTGTTTCTGTAGCCCCAGGAAATACTGATCATTAGAACACCAACCCCAACTAGGGTTATTGTATTGTTGCTTTGATTGTTATTTTTGTTATACTGTGTTAACTGCCTGTTAATGTGTGTTAATGGAAATAACGTTTGAAAAATGTACAACAGTGCTCAGATGTTTTTCTAAAATACACCTAATTACAGTGAATTTTTTTTTATTCAAGCACGTAGAAAAGTTTCACATGAATGAAACACATACATTGAAACATTTATTCTAGTGGAACTGATGCACATATGTAAATCAAGCACATGCAAAGCATTGTGTTTATATACACTTATCATCAAAAGAATAGTTGCACAAATAGCTGCACCCAGAAGGAATCAACCAACCGGAATTAAATTTGGTGGGTAGGTTTGACACTGTGAGACATGCAAATAATTTAAGTTTCATGCTCGGCCGTGCATGTGATGTAAGCAAAGAGAGGCTTTATTGCTGTACCTGACTGACCCAACAGCCACGATTGGGGACATTCGTTGAGCAGTGATGTTTCTCATGAGTCATCCTGTTAGTGCCAGCACTATTGGCAGAAGGCTGCACAACGCAGGACTACATGCACGCAGACTTTTACAACGACTGCAACTAACAACATGTCCACATCACCAAAGACTCCAATGGTGTCACCACAGACTGTCATGGAGTGACTCAGAATGGCAGCGGGTCATCTTCAGTGACGAGTCCCGCTTTTGGCTTGGTGGAGACGACCAACAAATGTATGTGTGGGGGCACCGTGGTCAGCACCAAGATGGTTTGTTATTCTGGTTTGTTATTACACATCATGTCCAGAAGGTATGGCGTCACTCCACCTCCACCCCTACCGCACCATCTGCAGGAACTGTGCGAGAATATTTAAGCTGCATGAGATGGATTATCACAGGACACCATTACGAACCTCTACAACTCCATGCCAAGATGCCTGGAATGTTGCCTAAGCCATACTAAGAGACAATACTTTTGCATGTGTAGAACAATCATTTTTGCCCATATCAGTCTAAACGAATCATCATGTATTGTTCCTGGTGACCTTTATCTTCCTTCCCAACAGCACTGGAATCCCACACTGCCTTCTGGGTGCAGCTATTCCTTTGATGGTGAGAGTTAAATAAATTACATTTACTTTCAACTTACATTCTGTATCCATAGGTTTGTACTTTTAAGTTCTCTGCTTGTTCCAATGAGTTAAAAGTGAGGACAAATGAACAATAATAAGAATATGTTTTGTTCCCAGCAGACAAGACTGTAACTTAGGGGTTAAAACAAGACAATGCCTTTCAGGTGTGGCCAGTACACCAACACGTTCGTCCTTCAAGCTGGAACCGATTGCTCATAATTGTACTTCACGGAGCTGTTCTATTTTATCTCGGCTCTAAACGTCAAGCGCAGCTCCCAATTAATCCCGTCTATTAGACCCACTTTATCAGCGGCGCCACTCCAAATATAGCCCCTTTCCTGAACCGAATCTCAAAGCTATTCTCAGACAGCTATTCCGTCTGTGCCTAAACCCTAATCATTGTCATCAGAGAGACCTACTTTGGGGCTCAAGTGTGCAGTGCAGCTTGAGAGGCTGCGATAAGCATCCCCCTCTTTAAACAGTGAACGTTTTTTGCTCGAGTTCATTAATCCTGTTCCAGGCGTACACAACTCTCGCTTCCTTCCAGTGTCCTTCCCATGGTTTTGTGTCTTTCCGCAACTTTCAGGGGACACGCTCTTCAACATTAGACAGCAAATGTACATGTAATTACATCTGCATTTAATTTATGCTTCTGTGCAGACGGCAAAGACCACTCGTGTTATTTCAGCTCCCAACAACCATTAGGTACGACACATTCAATTTCCAGGAGATGTTTCTGAGGAGATTAGATATAATCCACTTGCATATGCATGAGCAGAATCACATGGAGGAGCAAAATCAAAAGAAGTAAACAAACAAGTGGACCTGGCCATAGCAGATATACAGCACTCTCAAAGCTTTCATCTTTTAGAGAGAGGAGAAAATCCAGCTAGGAAAAAAATCAGCTAATAACTGATATAAAATAACGGCATGCTTTTGTTATCACCAGCAATAACTACGACTTCTGAAGGTAAAGTTCGGAGAGAGGCAAAAGCAAGGTCGGTTAGAGCTGTGATTAATGAGTGGTCAGAAATGAATTGGAGAACAACAGATGCAGGAGTTTGGGTTAATTGATTTTAATAGCGAGAGGCACAGGGTGCCTTGCTTTGGCACTGACAGGCACTCTAACTGGCATGTGGGATAAAGAAGTGAAATGAAGAGTCACTATTATGTTTGCCATCTGTCCAGTTTAGCGTGTGGGTGTTCGCATCTACAGCCTGAAATATTGTGGAAATAAGCTATTTCAAGTGTGCAGAAATGACAACGAGCAGGACATTCAGCTGCTCTGCAAACCTAGGCTGCATGCGACGCATGTTTCTCCTCTCATCAATGCCAAGGTCAGTGAAATGCTTTCAAACCAGACACGAGTAAGGAATCTCCACAGTTCCACTGCAGGTTCTAAAAGTCCGGGCTGAATGAGAAACGTGCCTTAAAAGCACAGATGTGTTGTATCTTATTGCGCCCATGACAAATTGCGGAATTGTGAATCGTGGATATCATCAGCACTCAAAATACAGTGCATGTTTGATCAAAACTTTAGTCTGGCTTAATTGGATTTAGTGCAGTACAGCATGTGAAACGCTGAACTGAAACCACTGTATTCATAGTTTGAGGCCAATTTTTAAATTTGGCATTACCAGAGCATTGTGTTGTCAAAGTAGAATCATGTGTACCATGAAAAAGTATTTGGGTATCCTATTTTGCCATATAATTGCTACTTAGAAGTCTGCGATCACCAGGGATAACATCAGCCTGCTGTAGTGTTAGTTATCTTTTTATTTTTTCACTCATAGCCAAGAAAGCAGAAACTATTATGTGTAAGGTACAGATTCTAAGCGTTCAATCTACAGTGCTTGCGTTCTTAAGTAAAAGAGGAAATATTTAAAATGTTTTAAAAGATATTTGACAATTTGCTTAAATTGTTTTAGACCCTACGTTTTGGGTAGCAGTTACAGTTCCACAATTTAAATTTCAGCTTACAGCTTTAAATTTGTCCGTGTATTTTTCATAAAAAAAGTTTACTCAAGCCACCACTGCTCAAAAGCTGAAATACTACTAGACATATTTAATTAAAGCCGCACAGACGATAAAAAACAGAAGTGTCAATATTATATTCAGTCTGCTAAAAA
Source organism: Prochilodus magdalenae (assembly GCA_024036415.1). Classification (NCBI taxonomy): domain Eukaryota; kingdom Metazoa; phylum Chordata; class Actinopteri; order Characiformes; family Prochilodontidae; genus Prochilodus; species Prochilodus magdalenae. The sequence goes on from JAMWET010006310.1 coordinate 271,111, forward strand.
CAGTCAGAGGACAGATTAATGCGAAGATTTAAACTTTGATGCAATTTGTGAATATGGCAAAGACGAGAACGCGGCACCTAGAACACCACATATAATTTTACCATCATCTCAGCAAAACTAATCATATTTTGGTACAAGCAAACACAGTTGGGATACTTGTTTAAACAATATAAGCTTTGCAACCTGAAAAAGAAAATACTACAATTAAAATATATAAGACTAGCATTTATTACTTTTAACTAGCATATTACTTTTAAATAAGCACAATCAAGCTGAAGTATACTACATTTACTAGGCATTCATAGTACATTTCAGGCAAATCTGAGCAACACTGTATGAAAATGCTTGGTCCATGTGACAAAACACAACACTGGTGCTCACACTACACATGAAATGCAGCCCCTACAGACAATTTCCACTGAAGCTGTTTCATAACAAACAGAATGCTGCACATTGAAGTCCTGAGCAAAACACTGGTCGAAACTCCCTGCACCCTACCGTGTACCACATACACCACGGAAACACAACAGTGGCTCCTGCACCCCAAACTGTGCACCATATGTCTAATACAGAGCCATTAGGGTTTCAGACATGTGTGCACAATTCTTGGAACCTGGTCCACTATACAGCAAATCGTGCTACATCGGTATTGCTAATGTGTGCCACAGAGTGCACTAAACCGAAAGCCAAGAAGTCTACAGTTATACAAAAACAAATATAAACCCATCATGTTTACATATAACTCACAATTCAATTCAGTCAAATGGGGCAAAACCGGCACTTAGTGCTGCAAATGTTGACTTATTTACTCTTGTTAAATGTGTTAAGTCCCTTAAGTCTGGTTATGTGTGTTCAGCTGCGTAGACGCACTGGTTGTGACCGTTTGTGTGGTTTTGGGTGCAGCTTTGAGAAATCAGTTTGTGAGACTGCTTAAGCTGTGAGACTGCAACCAAAATGACCAAAGCAACCAAAAATGCAGACGTCAGAAAATTGTGCAATCGTCCAAAGCTCGTTTGGCCAGCTAATTGGGCACTGCTTCTCCTCCCTTGCTGCAGAGCCAATGACAACAGAAGTTAGAGTTAGTCCACTCCCAGAAAAAAATGGCTAAAATTGCACATGGTATGCCTGGTGTAGGAGCAGGTGAAGGAGCTACAGGACTTAAAGATGACCAATAGCACATTTAACTCAACACAAATTACCCATGTAAAATGACATTTTAACCCCGTATCAGGATGTGTCCTGCTCTTTCGTATGAAAACTTGACCATGATGTGAAAACCTACTGCAGTGTCCTGTACACAATTCAAACTATATAAGCATAGAGTCAACACAGTGAGCATATGTATAAAGTCTGTACGGCTCTGTCGTCTGCTTCATAAGTCAGGACAGGGTACATTTACTGTAGAAACACAATACATATATTTGTGTATCATATCAGGTTAAACCTCTGCTGCCTTATAAGTAAAGAACAGAGCATGTGCTTAAAGTTCCAATGCTGCGTTCACATGTTTGCAATGAAAAAAAAGTCTGTTTGCTGTTTATATTGAAAGGACAAACAGAAATGGCCCAAAACTGCTTGGAAATAAGTTCCACTGTCTTATATAAGAATTAAATTAGGCTTTTGCCCCCTCCTGTAAAGTTTGAATTCTAGATATACTTGTTTTTCTTTCGAAAGCATCGAGATATAAGATTGTCTGGAATTCAGCCATGAGACTGTTGGCGCCCATGGCTCCCAACAAAAACATCACCATCATTCCACCACTGCGGTCAACTGAAGAAGTTGGGAAACTGAACTCTTGATGGAGTGATTAGCTCACTGCTGCAGTCTGTGGCACATTGCGGATTGCAGTGGCACAAACTTACATCACAGCTTGCCTGAAAACGGAAAAATTAATATCTGGTTTGCTGTTGCCCATCCACTACAAACATGTCACCGCAGCATAAGGGTTAATTAATTAAGGGCATTAATCACTATATATAGCAGTGCTGTTTTTTTTACGTGTGTGAATCCCACTACCAGCTACATACATCATTAAAAAATAGAATATAGCCTGAAGAAGTTTTACAACAACCAATCTGATTTCCTTTACTATCTCAATGACTTAACCAAGTCAACATTTTAGGAATCTAAAGGGAGAATTTTTTTAGGTACTACACAGTCAAGTCACATTATTATGACCACATCCTACTTTGATGGACAGAGTACATACCTCATGAAGGAAGTCAAAAGGTTTGTGTGCCATTCCCTGGGCCCACTAATCTGTGTGGAAGATGCTCTCAACCGATGTGGATATGAATACTGTACATCCTTACAGATCATGTACACCCACATATGCTGACCCTCTTACCTGGGGCGTATGGGATCTTCCAGCCAGACAATGTCATATGGCTAGAAATGTCTGACATTGGTTGCAGGAGCATGACCATGACTTCCAAGTTCCACCCTTGACTCCTAATCCCCCAGACTTGAACCTAATTGAGGATCTGTGGTACCACCTCAATCACTGTGTTCGCTCTATGGATCCTCCCCCACGCACACCCCAGCAGCTGTGGGATGCACTGACAACCTACCAGGACCTTACTGCAACGCTCCCAGCCCGTCTAGCTGCTGTCTGTGCTGAACTCGCCGATTACTCTGGACGTTAGTCATAATACGTGGTCATAATAATGTGACTCGACTTACCTGCATGTAGCTCTCCACTAAACACACATTTTAGGCCAAAACCTTATATCTAAACAACATGTTAGACTGAGCATTCATTACATAAACCTGCAACTGAACACAGAATGTGCTTTTTCAACACCAGAAGCGTGAATCCATCACTGCAAGAGTTAACACAGGTGTTAATTAGGCACTGGAGGTGTTAATTCAGCAGGGTAGGAGAGAAACACCACTGAATTATTTCCACTGTGAATGAATGTGAATATATAAGTCTGTGTCTACACGTATGACCTGCAGGATTCCAGCCCTCCTCCTGGAGATCATCTGCCTTCATGCAAGCTTCACCTCCAGACTAAACCTAACACGCCTCGGTCAGGTAAGTTCAGGCAATAGTCAGATGGATCAGGTGGTGTTGGATTTAGGGCTGGAGCTGAAGTGTGCTAGATGGCACATCTCCTGTATCACCCATTCAACGGAAACTGGAGTTGGCTTTTAATTCTCCAGCATCTCTTTCGAATTCCCCGTTCCACCTTAAATACTGCCTTCACTGTAGCGCTACGGGCGTGCGGGCGTTCAGGTGTACCATGTAACCGCAACACCATTTAAGGTGGACCTGAAAATTCGACCGAGTAACAAATTTCAGCCTCGCGTAATTCAAAACTGTGAGTGAATTCAACACTGCCAATGTAAAGTGAAACTTTAAACACCTTGTACACCGAAAAAGGAACTCACAGCCAAAGACAAACAGACAAACACAGCTGGTCACATTAACTGGCGGTGTTGGCTGTTTCTGTGTAAACCTGGTTAACGTTAGTTAGCTAAGTTAGCTTTCTGGATAAGTGACCGTTAGGCAGCCAAACAAACGCTAGCTACACCGCGCGACACAAACGGACACCGAAAGCCGGCAAAAACAACAGCTTCTGAGTGTTAAAACCGGCTTTCTGTGGGTGTTGTCGGTGTGTAGTGTTGGTGTGGTGAAGAGAAAAGGCTGTTTTCATTTCTACCTGGTCGTGGTGTTGGGGCTCTGGAGCCGCGGTCATCTCACAAAGCTGAGGAGGAGAGTCTGAGGCTGGGAGCGAGGAGAATTCACCAGCAGCGAGATTCACCCGCATTCACATAGGCCACGCCCGCTACGCGCTGATTGGAGGAGCACCCAGGAGCGTGGGCTTACAACCAATCAGAGCGGAGAAGGGGCGGGAGATGTGAGCGAGGTACTGAGAGGACTTGGAGCAGGTAGGAGAGCGAGGGTGTACTGAACTGTACAGAAGTCAGAAACCACTCTGTAGTTATATACAGACTAGATGTATATTTATAAAGCCCCAACAATTAATAGGAGAAGAAGTAGTAAAGTAACATCAATAAGACCTGAGAACATCCACAGGTGTTTCTGTCCATCCTTCCACTGCGAGAAGACACCTCAACACTATGGATCTGAAAGGATGTGTAGCTGTTTATAAAGCCCCTCACTGAGTAAAGGAGACTAAACACCCCGAAGGATTCATTAAGGGTTCATTAACTTTGGATTTTCCAGACATAATGATATTATATACTTCATGTTTACTAGTGTTATATGCTCTAGGTGTATTAGCATTATATAGTCCAGGTTTACTAATGTTATATACTCCATCATTATATACGTCCAGGTTTACTGACATTATGTGACTTTCAATCCGTACCAAATTCATGTTTGTGAGTAGAAGATGAGAAACTCCAGGTCTGCCTATGTGATGTAGCCCAGGTCTACTAATGATATATATGGCAGGTTCACAGCTTTACTAAAGTCCTCCAGGTTTATTAACCTTATATACTCCATGTTTACCGATGCTATATACTCCTGGTTTAAATATGTTATATATTACAGGTTTACTAAATACATAAATAAACACTAGGTTTATTAAAGTTACATACTAGAAGTTTACTAACAGCATAAACTCCAAGTGTACTGATATTACACACTCCAGATTTACTATGTTTATATTCTCCAGGTTTATTAAAGTTATATACTGTAAGTTTACTAACAGCATACACTCCAAGTTTTTTAAAATGATATACTCCAGGTTTATTAATGTTGTATACTGAAAGTTTATTAACGTTATATACTGTAAGTTTATTATTGTTTAATAATATAAGTTGACTAACACTATATACCCCAAGTGTATTCATATTATATGCTCCAGGTTTAATAATGTTGTACACTCAAAGTTTATTAATGTTATATACTGTAAGTTTATTATTGTTATATACTATAAGTTGACTAACACCATATACTCCAAAAGTATTTATGTTATATACTGCAGGTTTAGTAATGTTATATACTGTAAGTTTATTATTGTTATATATTATAAGTTGACTAACACCATATACTCCAAAAGTATTTATGTTATATACTGCAGGTTTAGTAATGTTATATACTGTAAGTTTATTATTGTTTAATATTATAAGTTGACTAACACCATATATGTCAAGTATATTTATATTATATACTCCAGGTTTATTAATGTTGTATACTTAAAGTTTATTAATGTTATATACTATAAGTTGACTAACACCATATACGCCAAGTGTATTTATATTATATACTCCAGGTTTATTAATGTTGTATACTTAAAGTTTATTAATGTTATGTACTGTAAGCTTATTAATGTTATATACTGTAAGTTTATTAATGTTATATACTGTAAGTTGACTAACACCATACACTCCAAATATATTTGTTATATACTGCAGGTTTAGTAATGTTATATACTGTAAGTTTATTAATGTTATACACTATATGTTGACTAACACCATATACTCCAAGTGTATTTATATTATATACTCCAGGTTTATTAATGTTGTATACTTAAAGTTTATTAATGTTATATACTGTAAGTTGACTAACACCATATACTTCAACTGTATTTATATTATATAGTCCAGGTTTATTAATGTTATATCCTGCAAGTTTACAAATATCATATACTCCAAGTGTACTAATATTTTATCATCCAGATTTACTATGGTTATACTGTATACTCCAGGTTTATTAACGCTACTAACATTATATACAGCTTTACCACCATGCACGCCTCCTTTAAAATTGTATTAGAACCTGAGTTTATTTTAATTTGGTAAAAAGTTAGAAGTGCACCATTACATCTGTCCATAAACAGTGCAAATCACATGTAAATGGAAATGATCATGCAGCTAACAAAGTACTTCAGGTGAACAGTAATCACTCCAGACCTAAGACTTAAGATGTGGGGTTAATGAGGGAGAGGTGAGTGTGTGACAAGAGAGATGTTTGGTCACGTCACATGGTTTGTCAAACGATTTAGAGTTGGCAATAAAGTGACGATTACTTGGCTCGGTGGTCTGGTAAATAATCCCCTATGGTGATGATAAGCAACCAAGATATGGATAAACCACCAACACCCCGTAGATCTGCTGGAAATGCACAGCACCCTTCATCACAAACTGGTTATGGGCAAAGTCAGAGGGGGAAAGACTGCTGAGGATGAGGCTATACATGTTCACACACACCCCTCATTTACACAGCTCATTAAAATGGAATCAAAAGTGACAATGGACTTTTCTAATCCTCTGATGAGCACATCATGCAGAGCAGAAAGAGCTCGATGGACTAGGTTTATAGATCGGCCCCTAGCAATCCAACTGCCTTCACTGACGAAAATAATGTCAGATTCATATCGATATCACAGTTCATTCGGCCTTTGAGTGAAACAAAGCCGTTCTAAATTACAGCACTATGCTTACAGCATTAGTTATACTTCAGGTTCACTAACATTATATACTTCAGGTTCACTAACATTATATACTTCAGGTTCATTAACATTATATACTTCAGGTTCACTAACATTATATACTTCAGGTTCATTAACATTATATACTTCAGGTTCACTAACATTATATACTTCATGTTTATTAACATTATATACTTTAGGTTCACTAACATTATATTCCCCAGGTTCACTAACATTATATTCCCCAGGTTCACTAACATTATATACTTCAGGTTCACTAACATTATATACTTCAGGTTCACTAACATTATATGCTTCAGGTTCACTAACATTATATACTTCAGGTTCACTAACATTATATAATTCAGGTTCACTAACATTATATACTTCAGGTTCATTAACATTATATACTTCAGGTTCAGTAACATTATATTCCCCAGGTCCACTAATGTTATATTCCTCAGGTTCACTAACATTATATTCCCCAGGTTCACTGATGTTATTTTCCCCAGGTTCACTAACATTATATTCCCCAGGTTCACTAACATTATATTCCCCAGGTTCACTAACATTATATTCCCCAGGTTCACTAACATTATATTCCCCAGGTTCACTAACGTTATATTCCCCAGGTTCACTAACATTATATTCCCCAGGTTCACTAACATTATATTCCCCAGGTTCACTAATGTTATTTTCCCCAGGTTCACTAACATTATATTCCCCAGGTTCACTAACATTATATTCCCCAGGTTCACTAATGTTATTTTCCCCAGGTTCACTAACATTATATTCCCCAGGTTCACTAACATTATATTCCCCAGGTTCACTAACATTATATTCCCCAGGTTCACTAACATTATATTCCCCAGGTTCACTAACATTATATTCCCCAGGTTCACTAACATTATATTACCCAGGTTCATTAGCATTTTATATTTCAGGGTTCATTAACATTCTATACTTCAAGTTCACTAAAATGATGTGTTGCAGGCGTACTAAAGTTATACCCTCCATCTTTACTACATGTGTTAGGTTTATGAACATTATACACTTGCATTGTTCTTCAGGTTTAGCACAGCTATCATATATGCTAGGTTTACTAAAACCATATATCTATGCTACATTCACTCCTGTTATATATTTACGCTGTCTAACATTATATACTCCAGGGCAATCAATGCTATATACCAAACCAGCGATAAGAAGCTTTCTCAGAAATGAGTCCAGCATCAGTCCTGGGGTAGACCCGAGCATTGGGGACTAGTTAGAAAATGCCTTTCTAGGAAATCTTCATGCCCATGTCATTTACGAAACTGGCGGTTCCCTCAAAAGTTCCTTTAGAGGACTAACAGTGGTTCAGTGGTGACATCATCAGCCCCCAACTCTGTCTGGCACCTTCACTATCAGGGTATTAATGCTGCGTGTGCACAGAGAACAGGAGCTGCATGTACGGTGAATACGCAGAGACATCCTATAGACCGAACACGCGTTCATTTTTCATCATTTGTCCGCCTGGATTTCGCAGCTACAGCCAACCAGAAAAACCAGCCATAGACTGTGTAACGCGTTCAAACATGCTAATTGAATCACACGTTTTTCTCCTGGAGTGTACGCTTCTCCCGTTTCGGTATGATAATTGAGCCTTAATTTCCTTTAATAGAAACATAGTTCATTTTCTCCTCTCTCTCACCCGGCCCTCGCTTTGCGAGGACGGTTGCCGTGGCAACTGCAGCGCGGATGCCTAGCCTGTGTTTCTTTTTTTTTCATGTGGCTTGGCTAACGGTGCTGCTGCACGGAGCCGGCGAACAATCGCTTCCACCTCTTCTCTTCTCCTCTCCACTTCTTTAGTTCTGCCACGCTCGTTTAACTCAGGCCCCACAAAGGAACGCTCTAATGGGAAGACTTCAGTGCTGCTGGTGGCGGAGCAACAAGAACACAGGGATGTTGGCAAAGGACAAAAATCCAGTCGGATCACAGGACAATTAAGTTCTCTGTGTCAGTTCAGCAACACTATCAGCTCTGTGATGATAGCAGGGCGGCACCGTGGCACAGTGGGCTGCGCTGCCACAGCAATAAGGGCCTGGGTTGGACTTCCAGCTGGGGCGCCCAGGATCCTCTCTGTATAGAGGATGCATGTTCTCCCCAGGTCTGAGTCCAAACACATGCGGTCAGGTGAACTGGAGATGCTAAATTGCCCCCCCTAGGTGTGGGTGGATGTGTGAGCGTCTGCCCTGTGATGGACCGGTGGCCTGTCTAGGATGTTCCCTGGCTTTTTCCCCCATTGAATGCTGGGACAGACTCCAGTACCCCCACAACCCAGAAGGATGAAGCGGTTTAAAAGATGAGTGAGTGATTACAGTTCTAGATATACCTTAGAACCAGTCTTTCTCGTCATGGACCCGGTACTGAAAGGGGTCCAGTGGACTGTAGGAGGGACTTTGCCAAAGAGGGACCATAGTAGCTAAAGTAGCTGAACCTGCAGGTTTACTTCAGGTTCACTAACATTATATACTTCAGGTTCACTAACATTATATACTTCAGGTTCATTAACATTATATACTCTAGGTTCACTAACATTATATACTTCAGGTTCACTAACGTTATATAATCCAGGTTCACTAACATTAAATACTTCAGGCTCACTAACGTTATATACTCCAGGTTTACTAACATTATATACTTCAGGTTCACTAACGTTATATACTTCAGGTTCACTAACGTTATATACTTCAGGTTCACTTACATTATATACTTCAGGTTCACTAACATTATATACTCCAGGTTCACTAACATTATATACTTCAGGTTCACTAACGTTATATACTTCAGGTTCACTTACATTATATACTTTAGGTTCACTAACATTATATACTCCAGGTTCACTAACATTATATACTTCAGGTTCACTAACATTATATACTCCAGGTTCACTAACATTATATACTTCAGGTTCACTAACGTTATATACTTCAGGTTCACTTACATTATATACTTCAGGTTCACTAACATTATATACTTCAGGTTCACTTACATTATATACTTCAGGTCCACTAACATTATATTCCCCAGGTTCACTAACATTATTTTTCCCAGGTTCATTAACATTATATTTCCCAGGTTCACTAACATTATATACTTCAGGTTCACTAACATTATATACTCCAGGTTCACTAACATTATATACTCCAGGTTCACTAACATTATATACTGCAGGTTCACTAACATTATATACTTCAGGTTCACTAACGTTATATACTTCAAGTTCATTAACATTATATACTTCGGGTTCACTAACATTATATACTTCGGGTTCACTAACATTATATTCCCCAGGTTCACTAACATTATATTCCCCAGGTTCACTAACATTATATTTCCCAGGTTCACTAACATTATATACTTCAGGTTAACTAACGTTATATACTTCAGGTTCACTAACATTATATAGTTCAGGTTCATTAACATTATATACTTCAGGTTCACTAACATTATATACTCCAGGTTCACTAACATTATATACTTCAGGTTCACTAACATTATATACTTCAGGTTCATTAACATTATATACATCGGGTTCACTAACATTATTTTCCCCAGGTTCACTAACATTATATTCCCCAGGTTCACTAACATTATATTTCCCAGGTTCACTAACATTATATACTTCAGGTTCATTAACAATATATACATCGGGTTCACTAACATTATATACTTCAGGTTCATTAACAATATATACATCGGGTTCACTAACATTATATACTTCAGGTTCACTAACATTATTTTCCCCAGGTTCACTAACATTATATACTTCACTTGTCTGATACTACTTGTCTGAACACTGATGTGGCCTTCATCCAGAAACCATGCAGTCCATGTCAAATCCGACCCCAGCTGTTACTGGTGCTCGTGGAGGTGTTACACGCTGTTAGCTGTAGTTTCCGGAATGTAAACCCACACAAACTTTAAAAGCAGGCCTCAGGGAGGACAATAAAACGCAGGACACTAAAGAGGAAGCCCGAATAATGGGCGAACATACGGACACCATGTTTTAGAGCCTCGGAGGACAGTGAGGGCGGACAGCTCCGGTGCTGATTTCAGCACTGCGGCAATGGACAGCTCCAGGAACAACCACTGCTCGGAGCCACCGAGGCTAACTCCAACCGGCCCAAATCATGTTTATGGAGGCAATAACAATATGTGAGCAGATGGTTCACCACCAAGAAAGCCAACCCAACACTCTGAGGGTGGAAAGAAAAGTACAGACAGCAAGAAAAGTGAAACCATCAAACTCTGCTGAACCCTCATTCAGCCTGGAGCTCCAGCTCCAGCTCCAGCTCCAGCTCCAGCTCCAGCTCCGGCTCCGGCTCGGATGAAGCGCTCTGTTATAAGTGCCTTCCTCCGGATAATTCCAGCCCGAGGCTGAAGACTGAGATAACCCTGAGAAGAAAAAGGCTTCCACACATTCACTTTTCATCTTAAATACATTTGACTTTTCCAGGGTATTGTTCCTCTGCGTCATGTGGGAACGGCAAGAGAAGCTCCAGCAAACCGGGAGAAGTAAGTTTCAATCATAGACAAGTTCATGGCGTATTAGACCTTCTATAGACACCGTATACTGAGAGGATGAGGTTACCACACTTAGAGCTGTGTTCAGGCTGTGTGAGGGTGATGCTAAGGTATCAGGTAAGAGACGTTGGGTTGGGGATTTGGGTAAAATATGTAATCAGGGTTTTCTGGCCAGTATTATGATTTACATGACTGTGATGAATCCTATGAATGGAGGTCCAGGCTGTGGTGTTCACTGTTTCTGGCTTGAGGCCAGTTAACACCCCAGAACACTAGTTAATGAGGGACTGCACAGCACGGTTACTGTCCCATCTACATTCTCCCTCTTCTCCTCCCTCTTCTGTTTCTTCTTCTGCTTCGTCTGCTGCTTCTCTTTCTTCTTCTACTTCTGATTCTTCTGTTTCTTCTTCTTCCTTTTCCTCCTTCTTTCTCTTCTTCTTTCTCTTCCTCTTTTTCTTCCTTTTTCTCCTTCTACTTCTTCCTCTTCTTCTGCTACCTCTTTCTTTTTCTTCTTCTTTTCTTCTTATTCTTTTTTCTCTTCTTCTTCCTCTTCTTTTTCTTCTTCCTCTTCTTCTGTTTCTTTTTCTTCCTTTTTTCTCCTTCTACTTCTTGATCTTCATCTGCTTCCTCTTTCTTTTTCTTCTTCTTCTTCGACCTCTTCTTCTTTTTCTTCTTCTTCTTCTTCTTCTTCTTCTTCTTTGTCCTCTTCTTCATCCTCTTCTTCTTCTTCTTCTTCGTCCTCTTCTTCTTCTTCTTCTTCTTTGTCTTCTTCTTCTTCTTCTTCTTCTTCTTCGTCTTCTTCTTCTTCCTCTTCTGCTTCGTCCTCTTCTTCTTCCTCCTTTTCTTCTTCTTCTTCTTCCTACTCATCTTCTTTGTCTTCTTCTTCTTCTTTGTCCTCTTCTTCTTCTTCTTTTTCTTTTTCCTCTTCTTCTTCTTCTTCATTTCTTCTACCTACATAAACCTAAATGTGTCCGGGTACTGACAGCCCTTAATGTACCCCTCCTCCCTCACAGACGCTTTTACATGAATGTTATTAGGGATAGATTTGAGAGGGTTTTGAACATTCATGGTGGAGGGATACATGCAGGTATGGTGAAACAAAATAGTCCCTAGCGTAACCTCTTTAAGCTCGTCCATCATCAGTAACACATACTGTGTATACACCTACATGTAGGGTCACCAGTGGTTTTGTATGGCAAATACACTGGCTCTAGTGTAGGTGCAGACATGGCAACCCCTGGGTCCCATCACCACCTCTGTAAAGAACATCTACAATGAATGGCTTCCCACCAAACCCACTCAGAGTGACTCCTTTCACCTCTCATACACGCACTATGCAGATATTTTGACTGGGGGTAAATAAATGAAGGGTGGTCTCTGACCGCTGCCCAGTACTGTACGTTGTCTCTAGTGTTTCTGATTGAATGGAAAGGAAGGGCGGGTGAATGATGTGGGTCAAGGCTGATCCATAGTGTATTCTTTTGGCTGATGCTGAGCTAAAGATGTGCACTTCATTTTGCCCAAGAAATGTGGTCTCCTCACCACAGACCTGCAGATTGATCACGCTTCCTGTCAGCGCTAATTCCGTTTGTACTGTGCTGCCCTCCGGCAAACCTTAGAGTGAGGATCTGAGTGAGGGCTGAATAGTAATGGATGAAAGGAAACATGAGGTGATATATGCATGAAGAGGTGCGGATTAATGGGTCAGCTGGCATTTCCATAAAACTATATATATATGGGGGTTTAAAAGGCCCATGGGCTACATAACTTTTAATCATATTTCATGACCACATGACCGTTTTCAGCCTCTCTTGTTTATGTTACTGCGCCTTCAAAATATGTAAATGACCTCTGTTCTGACTGGTCACTTCAAGAAGCAAGGGCTAAAGGGGCGGGGCTAAGCAGACACCTACAGGGGTTGGACAATGAAACTGAAACACCTGTCATTTTAGTGTGGGAGGTCTCATGGCTAAATTGGACCAGCCTGGTGGCCAATCTTCATTAATTGCACATTGCACCAGTAAGAGCAGAGTGTGAAGGTTCAGTTAGCAGGTAAGAGCACAGTTCTGCTCAAAATACTGCAATGCACACAGCATTATGGGTGACATACCAGAGTTCAAAAGAGGACAAACTGTTGGTGCACGTCTTGCTGGCGCATCTGTGACCAAGACAGCAAGTCTTTGTGATGTATCAAGAGCCACGGTATCCAGGGTAATGTCAGCATACCACCAAGAAGGACGAACCTCCACCAGCATCACGTAGTGACCTGGCCACTATCCTGCAAGAAGAATGGCTTAAACTCCCTCTGACCACTGTGCAGGACGCAGTATATGTCATTCCCAAGACCAACTGACGCTGTATTGGGTGCAAAAGGAGGCCCTACACCATACTAATAAATGATTGTGGTCTAAAACCAGGTGTTTCAGTTTCATTGTCCAACCCCTGTAGATGTCTGAACAGACACCTATATGTAAATGCATTTGTACTTGTGTCCATAAAATTCCTGGGTTGCATATATGGACTGCAGAATAAACGTGCTGAAAAGATTTTAGCAATGTTTACATACCACACACAATTCTGTTATCAAAACTAAATTCTGTTTTCCATGATATGGGCTCTTTGGGTCCTCAGGATTGGGTGATGGTGGTAGCTGCAGCTTCCTCCACCTGTTTTAATCTCCAAACATCTGATCCAGCACCTGTTCAGTGTGAATGGGTGGAGCTAAACTGATATACACTGAAAAGGAGGGTATATGTAAATGCTGTCATGTTTGTGATGTCACAACACAGAATTAAAAACTGACTGCTTAGACTCCTTAGATTGCTTAGGGACCGTGTGGATAGTATTACAACCTTAACATACTATCTGTAGTAAGTAACTAAGTAACATTCAGTTTTCCATGATATGGGCACTTTAACTAAGGCCTCAGTAAGTATTTCAAGTATTTCAGCATTTAAAGGGCCCATATCCCACTTTTCACTATTTTGTATTACCTCACACCAACAGTGAATTCAAAGCAGATTGCATATGACAGCTGTATAGATTGGATTATTAGATGGTTGTGACATCACAACAACAGCTAGTTCAAAACAGGCCGCTTAGATTCCACACAGAGACTGTATAGATGGCATGATTAGATGGTTGTGACATCACAACAGAGAATTAACAATAGTCTTCTTAGATTTCATATCGGGATTGGATGACTAGATGGTTGTGACATCACAATAACAATAATTCTAAAACAGCCTGCTTACATTTTATATAGAGACTGTATAGATGGATGATTAGATGGTTGTGAGATCACGGCATCAGTGAAATCAAAACAGCCTGCTTATATTCCAGACAGGGATTGTATGAACTGAACGATTAGGTGGTTGTGACATCACAACAACAGTGAGCTCAAATCAACCTGCTTAGATGCCACATAGGGACTGTGTGGACAGTGTTACAACTTTAACTTTAATATACAACTTTATTTACAAACTGCGAAGTCAGTTTTCCATGATACAGGCCCTTTAAGTAAGGCCTCAGAGTGTTGGGTCATGGGGCCCTGGGCCCTGGAGTAGCTGCAGTTTCCTCCATCCGTTTTAATTTCCAAACACCTGATTCCATTCCAGCACCTGCTCAGCTCAATAGAGGCCGAACTACTTCATTGGAGGCCATGATTGGGTAAATCAGGCGCTTCATTGGCAGACTAAAGCTGAAGATTGCCAGAGTAGACCTATTCCCTCTCCAACTATCCGTTCGCATCAGCGTGGTGTTAATGGGGGTGTTTACCACTCAAACTCTATTAAACTATCAAAATGAAGAATCCCTGGAGAGAAGGGGCCTGGAGAGTCAATAATAAGATTACTCATTAGACCCCTTTGACTCTACATGCAAACTGGGCGAGGGGGCCGTCGGGGCCTTGGAGTAATACTGGGCCAGTGTGATTTAAAACCCAATTATTCAGCCTGCTGGCTAAACGAATTCAGAGGCAGGCAAGAATGGCTATTGATTACATGGCGACCAGAGTTTTTAATATCAGTGGCTGGGATGAAAAGATTTGAAGTGGAAGAGCGTCAGAGAAGGTGCATCAACAGCAAAGACCAAGCAGAACAACAGACGTGTCACGTGGGGGTCACAGGACAATTCAGACTAAACAAAAGCAAAGAAACCAGAAACACTGAACCGGGTAACACAACAGACCGTCATGGAGACCAACAACCAGCAGGGAGACAAAACACCAAGCCAGAACACAGGGGACTACAGGGAGTATAAGGGAACAAAGACTAACGAGGAACACCTGGGAAGGGGCGGAGCTACAAACCAAGGACAGATCAGGGGATTGACAAGGGGATGGAGAAGGAGGGGCCAAAAACCAAAACAAACAGAAGCACATGGACATGACAAGACAGAAACAGAAAGCCAGAGAAGACAGAGCAGGACAGGGCAGGACGTGACAAGACGAGATAGAGGAGAACGGCAGACGTTCATCTAGTATACATATCGCGTCACTGTCTGGCCTCACTCTGCTAAAGGTGACCATAGAGATTAAGATTAAGTTGGCATATGAAGTATTCATGTTAGGTATGCACGGGCATCGCTGGGCAGATACCTTCAGGTTCTCACAGCCTGTCTCCCACCTGGCATAGCCACTGCCTCTTTCCTGAGTGCCCCCTAGTGGCTATACCACCTGAGGTATGGAAACAGAATCGGATATGTACAACGTATACGGTCAACAAACATGCTCTGTCCCAATGAACCAGGCCCACGCTCCGCTACGAGGCGAGGAATGAGGGTTCAGTACTAACATGAATGAAGCATAACCTGCCAACCCCGGCCTTGACTGGATCCCGGTTTGCAAGGTGATCAGCAACCAGCACCGGCCCGGAAACACCGCACAGCCCAGGAAAGGGTTCTATGTAGTTTTGCATGCTTCAGTGGTTCTTTACATGGTGGAATGGTTACAAACCTGACGTTATAACAACACAAGAACCCTTTTTGGTGCTATCTAGAACCATGTCCATATGAGTATACTGAGAGCCCAAGGAAAAAACACCTAACAGAGGAACTACTATAAAGGAGGAACAGCCATCTTGTGTTGGGCTGGGTATTAAAGACGCCTAGGCAGGAAGACTGGAGGCCTTCTGTGGCGTATTCCAACCTCCACTCACTTACGGATTCACCTGATGCTTTTTATGCTGGAGAGCCGTTTGTTCTGATGCTCATTGCGAAGGCTTGGAAATGGCACTCACTGCCTGTAGGTCAGCACAAAGGCAGACGGCCATTACAAAATATCCCTGAGCATGCCCGGTAGCATAGGTTCGGGCTTTAAGGTTGAGAAATGTGCACTAACAAGGTGCTCTTATAACAGAACCAGGGAAGATCGAGTACAAGATGGCATGATTAGAGCTTACCCCTCACAGTTATGGCAGGCAGTAACATTTACTATGTAGATTAATATGACTTATGTCTCATAATGACTCAAAAATCAGAGTAACTGTGTGAAAAGGTTCAGACCCTGCCTCCAATCCATATGGCATTTGTGTTCATAGTAGAGGATCTCACAAATTACATCATGTCTCCGCAGTCTTGTTTCATGGAGGGAAAACTCAAATTAGGAAAATAAGAAACTGAGACCTAAACCTGATTTAGACTGGACCTGTGAAGTGGCCAACAGTTATTAAGCTACACATACAGAAGTCTGTCTCTCGGTATGGTGCCGGGCCGCCATGTTTGCTAGCCCAACATGCCAGAGGTCTCAGCATGGAGCTGTAGAGGTTCCTAATGGTGTCCTGTGATAATCCATCCCATGCAGCTTGAACATCCTCACACAGTTCCTGCAGATGGTGTGGTAGAGGTGGAGATGGAGTGACACCAGGCCTTCTGGGCATGTGATAACAAACTGTTCATCTTGGTGCTGAGCACGGTGCCTCCAGACACGGACTCGTTGGTCGTCTCCACCAAGACTAAAGCGGGACTCATCACTGAAGATGACCCGCTGCCATTCTGAGTCACTCCATGACAGTCTGGCAAGACACCACCGCAGTGTTTGGTGACGTAGATGTGGTGTTAAGTTCAGTCGTTGTAATGGTCTGCATCCGTGTAGTCCTGCATCATACAGCTGTCTGCCAATGGTGCTAGCACTGCTCACCGAATGCCCACAATTGTGGCTGTTGGGTCAGTCAGGTACAGCGATAAGGCCTTGCTTACATCACATGCATAGCCGAGCATGAAACTGGAATCATTGGCATCGATGGTCTCAGGATGTCAAACGTACCCACCATGTTTTATCCCTATTGGCGGATTCCTTCTGGGTGCAGCTATTTGTGCAGCTGCATCAAATCATTACTGCAAAATGCCAAATATCAGATTTGATCAACAAGAAACGTGTGAAATTATTAGCGCATATGTTCTCCTATAGCACTGTTCTCGTTGCGTAAGCTCCTAAAGGAACCCTTGGGACTCTCATTAGCTTGGTTCTTCCTCAGTGAGCAATGGACAGCTGTCCTTTCGTCCAGAGCAGGGAGGGTTTCCGCATCCCCAGTGAGTCCGTCCTCTCTCCAGCTGGCTGGCACCATCCTCGACCTTCACAGCGTTCCACAAAGAGGTCTAACGTGGAAGACCTTCCAAATGGTGGAACACCTGCTGTGCTAATTGACTTAGCATGAATTAGCTCATTATCATGGCCCACTGCTCACATTTTAACCTAACAGACGCAGACTTGAGCAGTGAAGGTTAACCATGCCGGCGAGCAGCTACTTGTAGCAGTCAGGGAGCATCCAGGATCCAAACTGGCTTATATCCCAGTTCTTTCTGGTTTGTATAATCTAAGTTTATATATATAAATATATAAATCTACAGAGTAACTGTCCTAATAAAACCAATGCATGACTACAACCCACTTAGACATACAAATGAGATGTTGTGGGAATAAGATGGTCATAATTTAGAAGGCTATGGGAATGACAATTATCTTGTACCCTCACCTTACTGAGTCATGGCCAGTAAAGCAGAGCACTTTAAATAATTCCCATGCCTATAACAGCTATCTCGTTCTAACCCTGTGCTAAGCTGTGGCTACTACACTAACTCGTACTCATGCCTTAATTACTGTCTCATTTTCGTGTATTACTAAATCTAATACATTACAGGTGGACATGACTGTAAAATCTTATCTTGTTTGCATGACTTGCTAAGTTGTGGCCACTACTTAACTAATTTGTTTCCAGGCCATACTAAGTGGTGGCAACAATGTAACTATAACAGCTATCTCATTCTCATACCGTAATAAGTTGTCACTATTGTTAAATTGACTTTTTCCTCATGCCTTACTATGTGGTGGTCACAAATTAACTATAACAACAT
The DNA here is from genome assembly GCA_024036415.1 of Prochilodus magdalenae. Taxonomy (NCBI): domain Eukaryota; kingdom Metazoa; phylum Chordata; class Actinopteri; order Characiformes; family Prochilodontidae; genus Prochilodus; species Prochilodus magdalenae. The sequence goes on from JAMWET010006310.1 coordinate 289,434, forward strand.
CGATCTCATTCCCACTACTTACTAAGCAACTTATAGTTTCCATGACTTAAGTTGTAAGTTGTAGCCACCATTTAACTAAAACAACATAACCATCTCATTCTCAGGCCTTACTAATTTGTGGCCACTATTTATTAACATGTTCAAACAGATTACTAAGTAGTGGACATGACAAATATTAAAGACTTAAGTAACTCTTCTGCATGCCTTGTTAAGTCTAGGCTAGTACTTAAATAACCTGTTTTCATACCTTACTAAGTGGTGGCCACAATTTAACTATAACAGCTATCTCGTTCTTACATCATACTTATAGTCACTTCTAGATCCCATGACTTAATAAGTTGTAGCCACCATTTAACTAAAAGAACATCACTACCTCATTTTCACACCATACTTGCTTACTTGTTTAAATGGTGGACACAACTTAATTATAAAATCTGAATTGTCTTGTTTGCATGCCTTGTTATGTCATGGGCACTACTTAACTAACTTGTGCTTATGCCTTACTAAGTGGTGGGCACAATTTAATTATAACAAAATCATTTCGGCTTCATATTACATCGTCATGCTTTCCCTATTTCGATTCCATGCCTTAACAAGTATTGGCCATGACCTAACAATAACAACTTAACAATTCTGTTCCAAGGATTTCTTAAGTGGTGGCCACAAGTAAACTAACTTGTTCTAATGTCTTACTAAGTTGTGGGAAAGATCAGTTGTTAGCAGGCATAATGTGCATCAAGGAGGGATTTCACCAACAAGGCTATGGGTGAGGTAGGAACATACATACGGCATTTAAAGGGGATGTCAAGGTTGTAATCTGTAACATCTGCAATGAGGGGCTTTAAGGTGGAACTGAAGATTGGTGGTATTTCTTGTTTGCTCTCGTAACCCAAAAACAAACAAAACAATCAGTCAAAAGTGCCAGAATCATGTATAATATTAACAATGGGGTCCAGCTATAATAGCAGTGTCCACACTGGGGTCCGGCATGCATTGAACAACCCTGGAATGGATTCTAGGATGGGCTGGATCTGCTCTACGCATCCTAAATTGGCATTACCTAGCCTCAGGCCTCAAAGGGATGGCAAAGCGCTACGACAATCTGAAAAGAAATGAAGGCAATCTTATAAGGCTGTGTTATTCAAAGGTGCTTTCTTTAACAATTCTCAGGTGTGCCCATGAGCCTGGCTTCTTCAAATTGCAAAAGAGAGCAGAAAATTGGCTGAGGGATTGGTGAAGGTGACCAGAACATTCACTGCTGAAATTCCAGAGAGAGCACGTCTGTGTTGTCCTTCACAAGATAACCGAATGCCTCAAATCCTGGAGACTCTACATTCTCCCCAAAGAACCAGCAGAGAGAAGCAGGTCTGTTCTTTGCAACTACACGTCAGGCTTATGAAATATGATGCTTCATCCAAACCCAAGGGCTCACCAAAATGCAAAGCTTCTGAAGAATGTTGTAATTGCTAAATGAACTTGGTACAGAACCGTTTGCTGTTTTAAGTGAAATACATTCAGTCATTTATTTAGCTTTTAAGGTCAATCAAGATCCACTCTCGATTCAAATCTGAAAACATTTACACTTGTTTCTGTCCATCCTTCCACTGTGGGAAGATACTTCAATGCTATGAAGGTCTGAAAGAATGTGTAGCTGCTCAAGAAGCTACTCATTGAGGAGATTTGGTCATCCCAGATCTCTGACCTTCCATGTGCCGGGGGTTGTATGGACTGTAAAAAGCAGAAAGCCCAAACAACCTCCAGGACTGAACTTTGAAGGTGTGGAAAAATATCCCTGTAAATTTCTTTTAATAACGAAAAGAACAGAAGCAGCAACAAACAGGAATATAATATATATATGTATAACATTGCCATGCTTGTCTATTATCTGCATTAATTTCTAAATTCTGAATCTAGGTAGATTATGTACACTGAATATTCATGTTCTTTTGCCATTTGATTGAAATATCTGTTTGATGTTTTCTGTTACTGTTTGTTGACCATTTTCTTGGTTTCTGGAGTATTCCGTTTGGCAACCTCAAGAAAACCGGGCACATAAAGCTTGCCGTAGTTTCTTAACATTAGCCAGATGTGCAAAGGCCCTTGGACTGAGCCCTGAGGAACACTAAATATCAAAAAAAGTTTGCGGCCATTTCTATCAAAGTAGGAGCTGTTCCGGGCTTCCCAGCCAAGTGAAGTCAAAGCCGGGAGCCGTGAGGAGGAGTCTTTTTAAACATTTGAAACATTCGCCCCACCCTGAACTTCGGATGATTCAGCACTCATTAAAGTATCATTAGACCAAACGCTGCTGTCGTGCAATTCCAACGATTTATGAGTCTTCTGAACTTTACTCCTCCCAATTAATTTCCTCCTTGATGGCAATAAAACTGGGGGAAAAGCGCTTTGAAATAAAAGTTATTAATAGTCCCTGCCGTAACCATGGATATCTACCACAGAGCATGACCAAAAACAACAATAAAAGAGGAATTATCGACAGCAGGGCCTCCTGCAGCAAAGTCGATCTGCAGAGGAAGTAGAAATCCCATTAATAAAGTGGCGAAAAAAACAGAACCAATGAGGAGGAGAAGAAGAACTGGAACTATCATTTAAAGAGGCGTTAGAAAAAGAAAAAGTGAGCGGGAGACTGAAAAACTTCTGTGGAGGGATAAATGAAAAAAGACAAAAATAATCTCAGTATTTCATTAAGCAAGGCCGGTCCCGCAGGAGGGTAACTTTTCTTCTGTTCAACACATGAATCTGCATCTGACTTAACTGACATGGTTATCTGAAAAATAAATCAGCCAACCAACCAACCAACCAATCAATCAATCAATCATCCAACAAACTAACTAACCAACCAATCAATCAATCAATCAATCCACCAAACAACCAACCCACCAATCAATCAATCAACTAATAAATCAATCAACCAACCAATCAATAAACCAACCAATCAATCAACCAACCAATCAACCAATCAACCAACCAATCAACCAACCAGTCAGTCAGTCAGTCAGTCAGTCAATCAATCAATCAATCAACCCACCAATCAATCCACCAAACAACAAACCCACCAATCAATCAACCAATCAACCAATCAACCAAACAGTCAGTCAGTCAATCAGTCAGTAAGTCAGTCAGTCAGTCAATCAATCAATCTATCAATCTATCAATCAACCCACCAATCAATCAATCATCCAAACAACTAATCAATCAATCACCCAACCAACAAACAACCAATCAATCAATCCATCAATCAGTCAGTCAGTCAATCAATAAATCTATCAATCCTCCAAACTAAACAAACTAACCAACCAATCAGTCAATCAATTCACCAAACAACCAACTAATCAACCAACCAAGCAACCAACCAGCCAATCAATCAATCAATTAGTCAGTCAGTCAGTCAGTCAGTCAATAAATCTATCAATCAATCCTCCAACAAACTAACCAACCAATCAGTCAATCAATCAATCAATCAATCCACCAAACAACCAACTAATCCACTAACCAACCAATCAATCAATCATCCAACCAACCAACCAAAAAACCAACCAATCAACCAACCAAAAAACCAACCAACCTATCAATCAATCTGTTGTATATACATTCTGAAAGTACAAAAACCTGAAATAACTGCTTACTGAATCAATAACAAACAACGAATCGCTGCTAACGAGTATGAATTAATTTTCCTCCCTTCCCTTTGGTTTGACCAAATTCCCCTTGTAGGTACTATATTTGTGAGAATTGCAATGTTTCATTCAGCACAGCTCTAAACAGCCCACACCGTCACCCCGACAACTCAATACCACTCCGGCTTCCATTCGGCAGCTGCAGTACAAAAGACTTCCAAAGCTCAAGCAGGACTCCCCCCAAAAAGATCTCCCAAGGCGGATTCACGCTGCAGAGAGAGGCTTGAGCCTTTTGTGGTGGTCCGATCATTAAAGGCCCCTCGACAGCATCTACAGGCCACAAAAGGGGTTTTTATTTTTCAACACTACTCCATCCCAAAGGGGCACCAAAATCCAGGCCTCCTTCTTCTGACGTGGTGGCATGCGGGCTTTCCTGACTTTCATCACTGACGCTGCAGTCTGCAACAGCAGGGCTCCTGACAGAACACATCCAAACATGACAGAACCCTGCAAATCAGCCTCAACCGAGCAGGGACAGAGAGAGAGAGAGAGAGAGAGAGAGAGAGAGAGAGAGAGAGCGAGAGAGAGAGAGAGAGAGAGAGCGAGAGAGAGAGAGAGAGAGAGAGAGAGAGAGAGAGAGAGAGAGAGAGAGAGAGAGAGTCAAAGACGGTCTCATTGCAGACACAGTGTGCAGAAGGAATCAATGAAGAGTGCGGCTGAGGGTCTGTTGGCACTGTGAGTCAGGGTGAAGCAGGAATGAACGTATTCTGTGTCTTATTAATCACCCAGCCAAATTTAATAATAATAAAATAGACTTCAAGATCACCAGGGTTCTCTGCTTTAAGGTGCTAGGGGTGTGTCCCCTGAAGGCACTGAAACCACATCCAGACCTTTCGAATGGAGTCCAGTAAAATGGTGCCCAAAGGTGGTAGCGTAGCACCATTAGCCTTGCCACATGTTTCACAATATCAAACCTACCCACCAAGTTCATTCCTGTGTGTTGATGGACAAACTGATTGGGACGAGCGCTGAGCTAGAATCAAGGCGAGGTTCATTTATCGGGTTTGTAATCAGCTACAGCAGCAACAAGAGCAAGGCGGACATAACAGAAGGGCAAGGCTGGGTCAGAGTCAAGCAACAGGCAAACAATCGGACCAGCAAAGAAACCAAACAGGCAAAAGAGTGAATCAGTAAAACAGAACAACGTCAAAACCAGAGTAGCAAACAGAGAGAACCACTCACTACGCACATAGAGGCAATACCTCACACCGGGTCAGTGGGAGCGAGGACCATACTTACAAACTGACTAGATTAACTACAGGTGAAAACAATACTAGGGTGATTCAGATCTGGAGAACGGAATTGGGAGATGGCAGACGTGAGAGTGACGTCATTGGGTGGTGGGTTATGGGAAATGGGGTCCGGGAGATCAGGGGGTGAGAAGAGAGCCAGCAGGCGTGATATCCTGTTTGTTGATTCCTTCTGGATGCTATTTTATTGATGATGAGAGTATATACCATTTGTCCTTCTTTACAGAGTACTCAGCATTAATACTGTAATTGTTAATTGTTATTACTTGTAGTCGGGGAAGTACCGCAGAGTAATAACACCATTAAGCCATGTCTCAATGTTAAACACACATTCAGAGTTTAACAAGTTCATTTCTGATGTAATCTTACTGTTCTATGGAGAGTGAGGCTCTGACCTTCTGACTGAAATAAGTGGCTTCAGAGATTTCCTTTAACAACGACAGCAGCTGAAGGAGGCTCAAACTCGTGCTGAAAGCAAACAAAATAGGGCCATTTGAACTCTGAGGGCCACTTTAACTTCCCTGGAGAATGTTTGGGAGATAAAGAACCTTTTCTGCTTTGTCTCGAGTTCGTTGACAGCTCTAGTATCTCACTGTGCCTTTTTGCCCCAGCATTAATGAGAATAAGCCACATGCAGACTGCAACTGCACAAAGCCATGTGTTACTCCATACACACCCATCAGCCATAACAGGGTGGAAAACCACCTCCTCGTATCTGCACTCACTGTCCACTTTACCAGCGCCACTGACCATATAGGAGCTGTGGCTGATCCACTCACACCAGCACCACACAAGTAAACCTTTTGGTGCCAGTAGGCTGATTTCATGTGTACTGGTCCAAAACGAAAGGTTTGTGTGCTAGTCATGTACAAGCGTTTTTGAGTTCTGTGCAAAATGAGCCAAAATTGTCACCACCATAACAGTTACTACATTAATAGTCACCACAGTAACTATCAACACTGTAACTGTCAGCACTGCAACAGTCACCACCGTAACAGTCACCACAGTAACTGTCACCATAGTAACAGTCACCACTGTAACAGTGACCACAAACAGTCACCACTGTAACTGTCACCACCATAACAGTCACCACAGTAACTGTCACCATAGTAACAGTCACCACTGTAACAGTGACCACAAAACAGTCACCACTGATACTGTCACCAGTGTAACAGTCACCACCGTAACAGTGACCACAAAACAGTCAACACTGTAACTGTCACCAGTGTAACAGTGACCACAAAATAGTCACCACTGTAACTGTCACCATAGTAACAGTCACCACTGTAACAGTGAGCACAAAATAGTCACCACTGTAACTGTCACCAGTGTAATAGTCACCACCGTAACAGTGACCACAAAACAGTCAACACTGTAACTGTCACCACCGCAACAGTGACCACAAAATAGTCATCACTGTAACTGTCACCAGTGTAACAGTCACCACCGTAACAGTGACCACAAAACAGTCAACACTGTAACTGTCACCAGTGTAACAGTCACCACTGTAACAGTGACCACAAAATAGTCACCACTGTAACCTTCACCATAGTAACAGTCACCACTGTAACTGTGACCACAAAATAGTCACCACTGTAACCTTCACCATAGTAACAGTCACCACTGTAACAGTGACCACAAAACAGTCAACACTGTAACTGTCACCACCGCAACACTCACATTGCAACAGTCACCACCATAACAGTGACCACAAACAGTCACCACTGTAACTGTCACCACTGTAAGAGTCACCACCGTAACAGTGACCACAAAATAGTCACCACTGTAACTGTCACCAGTGTAACAGTCACCACCATAACAGTGACCACAAAACAGTCACCACTGTAACTGCCACCACTGTAACTGTCACCACCGTAACAGTCATCACCGTAACAGTGACTACAAAACAGTCACCACTGTAACTGTCACCACCGTAACAGTCATCACCATAACAGTGACTACAAAACAGTCACCACTGTAACTGTCACCACCGTAACAGTCATCACCATAACAGTGATCACAAAACAGTAACTACCATAACTGTCAACACTGAAAGAGTCACCTCTGTAACAGTCACCACTGTAACAGTCACAACATTTACATTTACCTACATTTACCATTTACCAAATACTCCGCAGGTATTTATAGCCCTATCATCCTCGTGCAGCTCCATCTGCAGAAGCCTTTAGTTACTATTACCTTAAACACACAAGGTGACTCATGTTTAGTCCAGCTACCTGCTTCTTTAGCACATAATTCAGGGGGGAGGGGGCAGAATGGCCAGGTCCCTCTCACTTGCTGAAATATTGTGATTTGTAAAATCATAAATGATCAATTTAATCATATTCTGTAAGCCTAAAGCTTTTATATTTGCACTTTCTGTTATTAACATCATTTGACCTTACAGCATTTATTAATATTGACATGTGTTTAGCTAGTTACATCTATGAAACCAGCAACCTATACGGTGCCTTTGATGTTGCACCCCCAGTTTGTCAGATCAAATCTGAATCTGGATGTGGATACATGTGCATAAAGAGCACTGTGCAAGCCCAAGTCACAAGGTTTCTGCGGGATCCGACAGTCGTCCAGGCTCATGGCATATTCCTCTGAAGGCACCTCGTGGAACGTCCTGCTGTGTGGAAGATGAGACGAACACCCTTGCATGGTTCAATCCTGACAAAATGCTGCAAGATGAAACAGCTTTGGTAAGCAACTTGCTGCGGACGTGACGAAAATAGAGCTGCTGCTTGGCTGATACTTTGAAAGGTATCGATGTCAGGCTGTACACTCGGCCCAGGAAAAAAACCCAACAGAACTGAGCACTGGTGGACCACTGACTACCACACGGCATACGCGCAAGACCAGGGGCACAGAGCCTGAACAGAGCAGTGATAGCACTCTGCATGCTAGACTGGTACTACTGCAGTGTGACCTACCCTCTGTTCAGCAATGCTGCCTCAGGGCAACGACCCTGGTCCTGGAACCCCTGCCTGCCCAGCACATTCTCTAGGGCTTGTTGATCAGCTAATCTGGCTGGCTGGTTTCTCAGAAAGTCAATCAAGTTATGTAGCATCTATACGAGTCAGATTCAGAGATCAAACACTGCATGACCGCTGCGATCATTAGAGCAACTGAATGCAACAGCATGCTTCTTTGAGTTCACTGGGTGCTTTGGGTGTTTGGTCAGTGTGGGAACTCCAGGACCTGCTATCAGCCAGTCCAGTCAATCATACGCATCCCTAGTGTTTCACAGTTTGCCGATATCCAGCAAAGACAGTTACGTTGTGACAGTGTATTGTTTTGGTGTCTCCAGCGTTATCACAACGTTGAAATGTAATTGGTCAGAAAGTTGTGACAACGTTATCTGAGTTATCGGCGCGTTGAAACAACATGACGGCGATGTTGTCAGTGCGCTGTCACTACCTCTTAGAATCCTTCATCCCTTCCATTGTTGTTCATGAAAGTTGCCAACAGGTAATCATAACACCGAATGACATTGAGGTTAACAGTGAGGTTGTGATAACGTTGTTGAGACAAAGTAAACAACACCACCATTTGGCGAGGTTGTAGCAGCACTGTACGGAAGAACACAATGTTGTGACGAGGTTGTGTGTTTACTGGATACTGTATAAAAGAATATGTGATGTAAAATTTAAACTGATTGATTTACTTTTCTTTCTATCCAGCAAATATGTAGTGTGAGATTTTATAATCAAAATCAGGGGCATTGGATATGCAATTGGATGGCAGGGACATGTCCCTACCAATATTTTGGATGATAAAACAGGCTCTCCCGATATTTTGAAAGGACAGAATTACCTTTACCGATATATTGGGAGGATAGAGCTGTCCTTACTTTTAATTTGTGATGACAGAACTGTTCTTTTCAATAGTTTGGATAATAAAATTGACCCTAACAATATTTCAGAAAGACAAAACTGACCCTACCGATATTTCAGAAGGACCAAATTGACCCTACCAATATTTCAGAAGGACAAAATTGACCCTACCGATATTGCAGAAGGACAAAATTGACCCTACCAATATTTTAAAAAGACAAAACTGACCCTACCAATATTTCAGAAAGACAAAATTGACCCTACCAATATTTCAGAAAAACAAAATTGACCCTACCGATATTTCAGAAGGACAAAATTGACCCTACCAATATTTCAGAAGGACAAAATTGACCCTACCAATATTTCAGAAGGACAAAATTGACCCTACCAATATTTCAGAAGGACAAAATTGACCCTACCAATATTTCAGAAAGACAAAACTGACCCTACCGATATTTCAGAAAGACAAAAGTGACCCTACCAATATTTCAGAAAGACAAAACTGACCCTACCGATATTTCAGAAGGACAAAATTGACCCTACCAATATTTCAGAAAGACAAAATTGACCCTACCGATATTTCAGAAGGACAAAATTGACCCTACCGATATTTCAGAAGGACAAAATTGACCCTACCAATATTTCAGAAAGACAAAATTGACCCTACCGATATTTCAGAAGGACAAAATTGACCCTACCGATATTTCAGAAGGCTAAAATTGACCCTACCGATATTTCAGAAGGCTAAAATTGACCCTACCGATATTTTGTAAAGACAGAATTGTCCCTGCCGATATTTTGGGAGGACAAAAGTGTCCCTACTAATATTCTGCATGGACAGAACTGTCCTTTTCAATATTTTGGGAGGACAGAATATTTATATGCAACCTTATATACAATGTCTTAAATTAAACCTAGCTTTAGATAATTCCAGCTTCAGACCATTTTGATGTGCTTCAGAGAGGCCACGCCTCCAATACAACAAATTAAGTCATGTTACTGTTTAATTGGCTGAAAGGGAGGGAGCTATCTGACAGATCACGTACTTGCTACCAGACACAGAGGAGGTCAGAGTTGATCAGTGTGCTAATGGGGAGTTATCAGTGCTGTCAGTCCATATACCTCAAGCATGAGTGAAAATGTAGTCTACTCGACAGCTGCAGTTTTGGTAGTTGTTAGATGAGGTGGGTAATGGGTGGGCTGCTGTGTCCCAGCAATGCTGCAACCACACCTATGTCTAAATGCCACATGATGCTGAAAAACTAAAAGTAGCAGAATGGCAGTACACTGAATAACTGGGTTACTGAGCTGATGTCTTTATTAGATTTCATGGTATGTTGTTGACATAGTCACTTGATCAATTTGGTGACCACCATAATATATATCACAATATAATTATCAAAACAAACTCGCCATTGGCTTGACAAAGCCAACTATGATGCTTAACTGATAAGCATTATCATATGGCCAGTTATTATAGCCAGTTACTATGATATCTCTTGGATGTGGTATTGCTAAGGCGTGCGAAACACACAAACTGTCTATGCCTTGAAAGAATGACTGTCCCCTAGGACATGTTTGGGGAAAATGTTATACTAACCGTTAAACACAGAGGTGGATACTTTGGGATTATGCGGCATTCCACAGCTGGAAGGACGAACACATTCCACTAAACATCAGCAAATACTGGAAGCAAAGGTGACACGAGAGACTGAAGGATAATGATCCTAAACACAGCTCAAAATCTATCATAAACTACTTCAAGTAGAGATATACTTTATTACCGCTGCATATATGGATGCTATGGATTCGTTTGCAGGGGAGACGCTTCAATGTGTATGCAAGGTTCCCGAGGCAGTAATGGGGAGCAGGGGAAACCTCCTGCCTGTCTGCCCGATACAAGTCTGGACAACTCATTAAAAAGTTGGACAAGGCTGGGTGCTCCGAATTGATGGGTTGATGCATTCCCCTGTATTATGGCATATTGACCTCCATGCATTTACCAAGAGCCGCAGTCCAGCAGATTTCAGAGGCAAACGGCTGACCGTGCACGTCAAGTTTTCTTTTAAATACTTTGTGCATTAAGGCGAGGCATTTTCCCCCCGCCATGAGCTGCAGTAAGTGTGTTGATGCGGGCCATTATTGAATATTCCTGAGAGCTAATGGACGCTGGGCTACAGCGAAATGAAGCAGGGATGCTCAGACTCTCACACTCTGTCTTCCAACGCAAACACAAACACATTTACGGTGAGCGGACCATAACGGCGCTGGAAGCTCCAAAGGCTTTCTGTTCAAACGACAGCCCCCTGTTTATCTCTCTATCGTAGCTACACAGAGACAGGCTTTGTCCAAATTTGCTGAGGATGACTAAGTATGAATTTGACGAACGGTAAAGGCATAGGAGATAGACGTTAGGTCGCTACGACCATAGCTTGACCACAGCTGTCATCTGTATAGCCCCTTAGCTCCACAAAGCGCATGATACCAATACCGAGGCCAACTCAATAACCAAATGACCAACTGTGGTCTGTGGAGGACAGCCCTCAACAAGTATCTGGTAAAGCACTGGCAAGTTCTAAACTACACAGACTGTCCCATTCCCCTATGGACATGCTGCTGTTCAGACCCCATACACCCTTCACATGCTTGGACATAGACATTACATGTCAGAACAAAACCTCGTTTCTCCGTTTTCTACTTTAGTTACCTTCACCTGAGCCTCAAAATGACAGAACTCCAAATTTCACAAAGAACTGACCCACACCAATGCTCCAAACTGACCCAGAATGAAATCATCCTATATTAACTTTCAGTAAAAGTTGTTCTCCGGCCCCTTTAAAGAAATGAGAGCAGCCCACACCAACCCAATCCAACCAATCCAACATACATCAGTTCTATCACCGGTCAGTACATACCAGTGGTCCATCCCAAAGTAAAGAAATTAGCTTACAAGCCACAGCCGCTCCACTCTGGACAGCTTGCGCGTCTTCATGCCGGGCGGTCGCCGAGTGCACGAGGCAGAAAACTGGACCAGCTTGCGGACCGAGGATGGGTTTTTATGGAGCCGCCTTTTAAGTGCACCTGATCCTGATCCTAACCACACGCTGAGACTCAGCATTCTGCCTGCCAGCAGCTCACATTAAGACTAACCCACTCTGTGTGTATGTGTGTGTGTATGTGTGTGTGTGTCTGTGTGTGTGTGTGTGTGTGTGTGTGTCTGTGTGTGTGTGTGTGTGTGTGTGTCTGTGTGTGTGTGTGTGTGTGTGTGTGTCTGTGTGTGTGTGTGTGTGTGTGTGTCTGTGTTGGGGGGGCACAAAATACTCTCAAGACTTTTGAAAAAAAAAAAAAAAAAGCTAATCTACTGACATGGCAAACAGCAGTCTCACAACAGTTAGTGGATGTAAATCTTTAAAATTGAAGGGATTAAAACTTTCTTTTTAGTTCCTGAGGTTAAGCTTAGGTTTAAGCATTAAACTGCCTAAAATTATATATTAAATATATATATATATATATATATTAAATATCGTCGCTGTCCAATGAAAAACATGTATCTCCATTTTGGTCGATTTTTACTTTTATGCATCCGTTGATCACACAAGCTGTTGTTTACATAGTGGGAAAATGTAAGGATGAATGAACCAACAGAAATGGCCAAAACCTGCTTAGAAGGACGTCTGGTTCCATAGACTTACAATCAAATCACATTAGGTTTTTGGCTGATCCTGTAAAGTTACCATTTTGGAGATACTTGTTTTTATTTGGACAGCGATCATATACACTCATCAAAAGAGCAGCTGCACCCAGAAGGAAGTGTGGTATTACAGTGCTACTGCAAAGGAAGATATGGGTAATATTTACTGAGCTACACATACAGAAGTCTGTCTCTCGGTATGGCGTCGGCCTCCATGTTTGCTAACCCAACATGCCAGATGTCTCAGCATGGAGTTGTAGAGGTTCCTAATGGTGTCCTGTGATAATCCATCCCATGCAGCTTGAATATCCTCACACAGTTCCTGCAGATGGTGCGGTAGGGGTGGAGGTGGAGTGACACCAGGCCTTCTGGATGTGTGACAACAAACCGTTCATCTTGGTGCTGACCACGGTGCCTCCACACACGGACTCGTTGGTCGTCTCCACCAAGACAAAAGCGGGACTCATCACTGAAGATGACTGGCTGCCATTCTGAGTCACTCCATGACAGTCCTCGTAACGGTCTGCATGCAGCCATTAGCCAATGGTGCTAGCACTAACAGAGTGACTAATGGAGGGCATCGCTGCTCGTG
>JAMWET010006310.1:307500-385000 GCA_024036415.1 Prochilodus magdalenae
TTGACCTCAAGCCTAGATGGGAAGGTCACGGCAACTCTTGTACACAGTGAAACGAACATCACAGCACACGAAAAGCTCCACACGCTAAAACGTGCTGCGGCGGTCAGTGTGGACACGCCCCTTAACTGCATCGCCAAATTCCCAGAATGGGTCACCGTAACACGTGACCTCGACTGAAGTTTCGGAACATACCAGTCCTTAAAGTCCATATAGGGAAACTGAAAATAAGGGTTATTTAGAATTCACCATGGTTACGACCTCACAAACAAGGTGAATCTAGTTGAATAATGTGGCTTAGTTAGACAGATACATAGATAGATAGATAGATAGATAGATAGATAGATAGACAGACAGACAGACAGACAGACAGACAGACAGACAGACAGACAGACAGACAGAAAGAAAGATAGACAGACAGACAGACAGACAGACAGACAGACAGACAGACAGAAAGAAAGATAGACAGACAGACAGACAGACAGACAGACAGACAGACAGACAGACAGAAAGAAAGATAGACAGACAGACAGACAGACAGACAGACAGACAGATAGATAGATAGATAGATAGATAGATAGATAGATAGATAGATAGATAGAGATAGATAGATAGATAGATAGATAGATAGATAGATAGATAGATAGATAGATAGATAGACAGACAGACAGACAGACAGACAGACACACACAGAAAGATAGATAGATAGATAGATAGATAGATAGATAGATAGATAGATAGATAGATAGATAGATAGATAGACAGACAGACACACAGACAGACACACAGACAGACACACAGACACACAGACACACAGACAGACAGACAAACAGACAGACAGACAGAAAGATAGATAGATAGATAGATAGATAGATAGATAGATAGATAGATAGATAGATAGATAGATAGATAGATAGATAGACAGACAGACACACAGACAGACACACAGACACACAGACAGACAAACAGACAGACAGACAGAAAGATAGATAGATAGATAGATAGATAGATAGATAGATAGATAGATAGATAGATAGACACACAGACAGACACACAGACAGACAGACAGATAGATAAATAGATAGATAGATAGATAGATAGATAGATAGATAGATAGATAGATAGATAGATAGATAGATAGATAGATAGACTGGCACAAAATATACTCAAGAACTGTCAGCACTTATTCATGTGATCTGCTCGTTCGCCATTTACACCACAAGTGGGCGAGAGCATGTGCAGCTTACAGCCAGAGAACAGAACATGCTGGAATGCTTGACCTCAAGCCTGAATGGAAAGGTCATGGCAACTCAGTACAAAGTTCCTCTCTCTGGTCATTTTTATCCAGGAATGACTTGATGGGTCCCGGGGTGGTGCAGATCATATGCTACGGCCTTCACAATCACCAGGTCTCAACACCTACGGCAGACTTTGGCCCGATTGTGCTCTCCAGCCCCATCATCAAAACACCAAACGAGGGTACATCTTTCGGAGGAATGGTGTTTCAACCCTCTGCCACAGTTCCAGAAACTTGTGGAGGTCCACTTAGCCCATTTTCACCAATGTGGAATCAGTTCGGTTTCGGTTCAGGCATCAATTTTTTTATTTCCACCAAAAATTCTGGCCACACTTACCGTTCCACTTAACTGTCCACTTAATCAGAAACACAGTAACGCAAGCCTGGTCCCTGTACAGCACCCATGTTCTAGCAGGACTAAGAGGAACCAGTTTAAGAACCAGGGCTATTTCCGGTCGAATAGGGCTACATGAAGTTGCACTGGTGACTGAAGGTGGCCCAACACTTTACTAAAAAACTGCAACTGGCCACTTTATTAGAAACACCTATCTTGTGTATTCACTAGCTATGCGTTTCATTACAAACATAATAACGCAGGCTGGTTCTCCGAACAGCACCAATGTTCTAGCAAGCCTAAGTGGAACCAGTTTAAGAACCAGGGTTATTTGAAATTGCACCGGCAACTGAAGGTGGCCCAACATCTTACCAAAAAGCTTCTACTGGACACTTTTTTGGAAACACCTACCTTGTGTTTTCACTGACGGCCAACTTAATTGGAAACATAATAACTCAGACAGGTTCCCTGTACCAGAACCAGGGCTATGTTTTTGGTGGAGAAGGGCTAACTGAAGCTGCTACAGCAACTGGAGGTGGCCCAACATCTTTCTAAAACTGCAGCCGGTCACTTTATTAGAAACAGCAACATAGGCTGGTTCCCTAAACAGCACCAAGGTTCTAGGAAGCCTAATCTGAGCCAGTTTGAGAACAGGGCTATTAACAGTCGAAAAGGGCTAACTGAAGCTGCTCCAGTAACCAAAGGTGGCCCAACACTTTACTAAATAAACTCGACTTGGCCAATTTAATAGAAACAAAATAACACAGACTGGTTCCCCGAATAGCAACAGGGTTCTAAGAAACCTAACTGAACCAGTTCGATAACCAGGACTATTTTTGATTGAAAAGGACTAACTGGAGTTTTTCAGTGACCAAAGGTGGCCCAACACTTTACTAAAAAACTCCAACTGGCCACTTTAACAGAAACATAATAACACAGACAGGTTTCCTGAACAGCACCAAGGTTCTAGGAAGCCTAAACTGAACCAGTTTGAGAACCAGGACTGTTTTGGTTGAAAAGAGCTAACTGAAGCTGCTGAAGTGACCAAAGGTGGCCCAACACTTTACTAAAAACTCCAACTGGCCACTTTAACAGAAACATAATAACACAGACAGGTTCCCTGAATAGCACCAAGGTTCTGGAAAGCCTAATCTGAGCCAGTTCGAGAACTAGGGCTATTAACAGTCAAAAAGAGCTAACTGAAGCTGCTACAGTGACCAAAGGTGGCCCAACACCTTACTAAAAACCTCCAACTGGCCACTTTAATAGAAACATGATAACACAGACTGGTTACCTTAATAGCACCAAGGTTCTAGGAAACCTAAACTGAACCAGTTCAAGAACCAGGACTGTTTTGGTTGAAAAGGACTAACTGGAGCTTTTCAGTGACCAAAGGTGGCCCAACACTTTACTAAAAAACTCCTACTGGCCACTTTAATAGAAACATAATAACACAGACAGGTTCCCTAAACAGCACCAAGGTTCTAGGAAGCCTAATCTGAACCAGTTCAAGAACCAGGGCTATTAACAGTCAAAAAGAGCTAACTGAAGCTGCTCCAGTAACCAAAGGTGGCCCAACACTTTACTAAAAAACTCCAACTGGCCACTTTAATAGAAACATAATAACACAGACAGGTTCCCTGAACAGCACCAAGGTTCTAGGAAGCCTAAACTGAACCAGTTTGAGAACCAGGGCTATTAACAGTCAAAAGGGGCTGACTGGAGCTGCTCCAGTGACCAAAGGTGGCCCAACACCTTACTACTGGACTTCATGTTAGCTTTTCCTTTCATTTCTTACCCGTCTGTGCATAGCGGACCCATAAGGTAGGTGTTTCAAATCTAGCGGCCAGCAAGCTCACTGTTAAACAAACCCGCCAGCCTGCTTTCAGCACCTGCTCATGTAGGTCTCGCTAAAAGGTACGACATGTTAAATATGAATGTGCTGCGCATTATGTACTACACTGTAACACGTCAGCCAGAATCAGAAGAGTCCAGCAGGAGGTGCTAGACCGAATCAGACTTTTTCTGTCCCTGTGGCATCCCGCTATCATCTCCGAGTCAATAAACCACAACCTCAGTGACACGACACATTACTGCCACATGTATTCACTTCCAGAGAGAAACAGCAGGACTCTCACTTTAGCAGCAGGCCGACGCCTCCTTCTCCTCCGAGAACGCAAAGGAGAGCGCTGTGCGGGCCTGAAGGCCGTAAAGGTTAATCAAACTTTAATGTGGTTCTAATGTATACGATCTGCATTGCTGCCCCTTAAAGTCGAGGAAGGAGAGAGAGGGAAAACCGCTTTGGATGTGGTTGGTGTCATATTGTGCCTCGACGGCATTACAATGATCTTGCCAGTGCTTAACGCGTGGAGCTTTAATCCCTACAAACGGAGGGCTTTGGTAATAACTCGCTGGAAAAGGGCAGGTTATTGATATGCCGCTGAAGACATTCATATCAGCAAAGTGATATGATAAGAGTGAAATCACATTCGGGCCTCTGACGGAGGATTATTCTGCCCCCTGCTGCTGGCATACCAGTCGTTCTTATTGCAGCCTCTCAAAAGACCCAGGAAAGCTCTCTTTGACTGAGAGCTGGCTCACTGAACAGTCCAGCGCATGCCGTCGTGGGATCGTACCGGCTGTTTGTGGTGTACAGTGAAGATTAACTGCACTGATTCTCCAACAGCCCTGTAGAATTAAACTGCTAGCATTCAAACACAGCTCGGGTGGGTGATCTGATGTGCCACAGTGGGGGTCATAGGAACCAGACGTCTAAGTTCATGCATACTAACACTGCCGTACAGAAAGCTATTACTGCTAGTGGCTGTGACTCTCTGATGTGTGGGACTGTAGAAACACCCCACCATCTGCTTTCACTAACTGGCCACTTTATTAGAAACACCCACCTTGTGCTTCGCTACCTGGCCACTTTATTAGAAACACCCACCTTGTGCTTTCACTACCTGGCCACTTTATTAGAAACACCTACCTTGTGCTTTCACTACCTGGCCACTTTATTAGAAACACCTACCTTGTGCTTTCACTACCTGGCCACTTTATTAGAAACACCCACCTTGTGCTTCCACTAGCTGGCCACTTTATTAGAAACACCCCCCATCTGCTTTCACTAACTGGCCACTTTATAAGAAACACCCCCCATCTGCTTTCATTGGCTGGCCACTTTATTAGAAACACCCCCCATCTGCTTTCATTGGCTGGCCACTTTATTAGAAACACCTACCTTGTGCTTTCACTCACTGGCCACTTTATTAGAAACACCTACCTTACGGACTGTAGGTCATCTGTGTGGATCTGAGTCTGTGCTCGTTGTCATGCAGCAAATCTGCATAAAGCCGCATGCCAGGATGCAGGCAAATGCAGCAGAGGGAAAATGATTTTCAAACTGGAGCAAGAGTGCCCCCAGTGGTCAGACAGCTCAACAGCACACTGAGGATGTTCAGCTGAAGCACTCTGTGCACTTCTGAAAGTACCACAAACACACCGCTCGAGCACATCCTGTACAGTAACTGGGGGTAAATGAGGAAAAGCCCCCCATTACAAACAGTGGCCATTTACGGTGAAGCTGTATCTGTGCTTGAGTTAATCATGTAGAAGAAGATAGGGTACAAGAAGCTGGAACATAACCTGGGACAGCAGGCAATTTGACCCCCCGCCCCACCTAGGGTAAAAAGACCCCATCCCCTCAGTGAATAGGTATCAATTTCATCTAGGCATCTAGATAATATATATTCTATATGTCTACAATCTAAAGCTATAGGTCAATGAACACAAAATATGATATATCAGTATGTCCTGTGAATTTATTATAAAACCTCTGCAGCAGAACTCTTAGTGACCTCCTAGTGACCTCCTAGTGACCCCTCGCTGTCCAAAGAAAAAATATGTATCTTCAGTTCTGTGGATTTTTGGTTTAATGCTTGATTTGAACACAGCAGCGGCTGTTTACACTGTGTGTAAATTTCACCAGACAAATTACGTCTTGGTGGAATCATAAGAGTAAGCATACTGCGGGTGTTTCTAATAAAGTGGCCAGTTAGAGTAAGCATAAGGCGGGTGTTTCTAATAAAGTGGCCAGTTACAGTAAGCATAAGGTGGGTGTTTCCCATCCCAGTGGATAAAGCCCAGATCTCAGCCCATCTAAAAGACTCCTGCAGAGGAACACCAGGAACTCCTGGGAAGCTCCTGTGCTTGACGGACAGGGCCCCTGATTACATGTTGGGGCTTAGCTAACTCATAGCCGGGTCTGGAAATCTGCTGACTCCTCTGTTCACACCAGCCTGCTGTAATCAGCTAACAGTAGAGAGCAACGTAATGACTCCACAGCTACAACACTGCTGGACGCCCAGCGCCACCCAATCAAAGCCATTTGTAATAACTCCTGACCCAAACTCATTCCTCACAGGCATGTGCAGTGTTTACCAAGCTTTACCGGGTCATGAATTTTTCAGCCCCGCTGAGTTTGGCTTTAAAGGAAAGGAAGGCGAGGGGGCTGCTCATTCTAAACATTAATAAAAAATAGATCGTTGTTTGTTCCAGGTTACTCTCGCGTACTCTCGCGTACTCTCGGAACCGGTAAGCCGTAAAGAGGGCACCGCTTGCGCTGGCCCACTAAACTTCTGCTGGAGTTCGGACTCAAAGTGAAGCGAGAAGTGGATCAGAGTAAATACTGCTGGCTATTCTTAGACTTAGAGAGAGAGAGAGAGAGAGAGAGAGAGAGAGAGAGAGAGAGAGAGAGAGAGAGAGAGGAAAGGAGAGGAGAGAGAGAGAGGAGAGAAAGAGAGAGAGAAAGAGAGAGGAGAGGAGAAAGAGGAGAGAAAGAGAGAGAGAGAGAGAGAGGAGAAAGAGGAGAGAAAGAGAGAGAGAGAGAGAGAGAGAGAGGAGAAGAGAGGAGAGGAGAGGAGAGGAGAGGAGAGAAAGAGGAGAGAGAGAAAGGAGAGGAGGAGAGGAGAGGAGAGAGAGAGAGAAAGAGAGGAGGAGAGAGAGAGGAGAGAGAGAGAGAGAGAGGAGAGGAGAGGAGAGGAGAGGAGAGAGAGAGAGAGAGAGAGAGAGAGAGAGAGGAGAGGAGAGGAGAGGAGAGGAGAGGAGAGAGAGAGAGAGAGAGAGAGAGAGAGAAAGAGAGAGGAGAGGAGAGAGATAGAGAGAGAGAGAGAGAAAGAGAGAGGAGAGGAGAGAGATAGAGAGAGAGAGAAAGAGAGAGAGAGAGAGAGAGAGAGAGAGGAGAGGAGAGAAAGAGCAAAGGAGAGAGCGAGAAAGAGAGAAAGCAAGCAGAGTGAGAAAGAAGAGAGAGAGGGAAAGCAGAGGGACAGAGCAGAGTAAGAGAAAGTAGAGAGAGAAAGTAAGCAGAGACAGAAGGAAAGCAGTGAGGGAGAAAGCAGAGAGAGAAGGAAAGCAGAAGGGAAGAAAGCAGAGTGAAAGAAAGCAGAGAGGGAGAGAGAGAAAGAGAGGGAGGAAGAGGGAGAGGGAGAAAGACAGAAAAGGGACATGCTCCAGAGAAACTTGTCCAACTTCAGAGAGCTTGGGGACGGGAACTGGCTTATAAGAGAGAGAGAGAGAGAGACAGAGCAAGAGAGAGAGTAAGAGAACGAGAGAGAGCACGCGAGAGAGAGCACGCGAGAGAGAGCACGCGAGAGAGCGAGAGAGGATTAGGAGCTGCTGTAGAAGATTTATCACTCCAAACCAAAGACCCAGTAAAAAGCCCTCACTGAGGCTCCAGGACAGAACCGCACACTTCAGCCTGAACTAGAAACACCAGTGACGGAGGGCGGAGCACACTCGTCTCTACAACACCTCAGCAGGCCTCCACATCGCACCCCCACCCTCACCTGGGCCTCAATACACATCCATACACCCAAATCAGGCCCTTTCTGAAGAGCCTCGGAGGAGCCGCGCCGAAACGGCCCTTACTGCGCTCCTCTCCGATATCCGGTACCGCAGCGGATCTGCAGATACCATCCCGATACCACATTCCTGATATCAGACCGGGACAGAAACCAGACAGCGCGGAGGCGGCTGCGAACACGGCCTCTATCTGAGATGCACTTTGTCCGTGTTTAGAGAAACACCGCACATCTGTTTACACCTCGCACTAACATGTTCCACGTCCGGATCCCATCTGGATATATATACACATGGACTGCACTCCTGATGGTTCCTCTAGGGTTCTTCAGTAAAGTCTGTCCATGGTCAAATGGTTCATCAGACTGATGGAGAAAGTGAGATATGTGGTTCTACAGAGCACCATGTTGCGCTTGTAACAACAGCAGAACCCTTATTGGTTCTATAGATTATACATACATCTATTCATCTGAAGAACCTTTGCAGAGAACCATGAGAAGTTCTAACAGAGCTTCCCCACATGCCTGATTTCCATTCAACCTTACGTTGGCTGTTTCCCCCGGCGTGGTAACCCGACACTGACACCGCCGTCGGTCCACTGGTTTGGGAGAACATGTGCTGAACCGGGAGCTACGTCAGCGAGCACGTCTGGCTGATGGTCTATATTTGGTATATGGAGTGAGGGGAGCGAGCTGTATGAGCTTGAGTTAAGGCCAAACTACTTCCATTTGTGGTGGGGCTGGAGCAGCTTCTCGTGAAGCAGGCTGAGAACTTACAGAGCCCGGCCAGCTGCTGAAGTACAGTGTGAAGATTTAGGCAAGTGTAAATATTCACACTGTGATCCACATCTGGGCCGTGTTTAACGTCATCCCAACATCATCTCGCTGTAGAACACGTCTACGACCTCAGCTGGGGAGGAGGGGAGCTGGTGGGGGCGTCTGTGGTGATTGGGAAGCTGGTGTTGGAAGTTGTGGTGGGCTAGCAGCTGGTGACGATGGTAGTGGGGAAGCGGATGGTAGTGGAGGGGTAGATGGTGTGGTGGTGGTAGTGAGGGAGCTGAAGGTGGTGGTGGCACATGGTGGTGGTAGTGTGTTAGCTGGTGGTAGTGGGGGAGCTGCTGGTGATAGTGAGCCGACGGTAGTCGGGGAGCTGGTGGTGGTGGGGCGGCTGAAGTTGGTGTAGGGAGCTGGTGGCAGTGGGTGAGCCGGTGGAGGTGGTGGGGAGGGGTTGATGGTGGTGTGGGAACTGGTGGGGGTGTGGGAGGTGGTGGTGGTGCGGGAGCTGGTGGTGGGTGAGCTGGTGATGGTGGTGGGGGAGTTGGTGGTGTGGGAGCTGGTGGTGGTAGGGGAGCTGGTGGTGGTAGAGAGCTGAAGGTGGTGTGAGAGCTGGTGGTTGAGTGGGAGCTGGTGGTGGTGGAGGAGCTGGTGGCGGTGGGGGAGCTGGTAGAGGTGGTGGTGTTAGGGGAGCTGGTGTTGGTGGTGGGTGGGAGCTGGTGGCAGTGGGTGAGCTGGTAGAGGTGGGTGGGGACCTGGTAGAGGTGGAGGTATTAGGGGAGCTGGTGGTGGGGTGGGAGCTGGTGGCAGTGGGTGAGCTGGTAGAGGTGGTGGTGTTAGGGGAACTGGTGGTGGTGGTGGGGTGGGAGCTGGTGTCAGTGGGTGAGCTGGTGGAGGTGGTGGGGGACCTGGTAGAGGTGGTGGTATTAGGGGTGGTGGTGGTGGTTGGGTGGGAGCTGGTGGTGGTGGGGGAGCTGGTTGGGGATGGTGGTATTAGGGGAGCTGGTGGTGGGGTGGGAGCTGGTGGCAGTGGGTGAGCTGGTAGAGGTGGTGGGTGAGCTGGTAGAGGTGGTGGTATTAGGGGAGCTGGTGGTGGTGGTTGGATGAGAGCTGGTGGTTTGGGGGGACCTGGTAGAGGTGGTGGTATTAGGGGAGCTGGTGGTGGTGGTTGGATGAGAGCTGGTGGCAGTGGGTGAGCTGGTAGAGGTGGTGGTATTAGGGGAGCTGGTGGTGGTGGTTGGATGAGAGCTGGTGGTGGTGGGGGAGCTGGTAGAGGTGGTGGTGTTAGGGGAGCTGGTGGTGGTGGTTGGATGAGAGCTGGTGGTTTGGGGGGAGCTGGTAGAGGTGGTGGTATTAGGGAGCTGGTGGTGGTGGTTGGGTGGGAGCTGGTGGCAGTGGGTGAGCTGGTAGAGGTGGTGGGGGACCTGGTAGAGGTGGTGGTATTAGGGTAGCTGATGGTGGTGGTGGGGTGGGAGCTGGTGGCAGTGGGTGAGCTGGTAGAGGTGGTGGGGGACCTGGTAGAGGTGGTGGTATTAGGGTAGCTGGTGGTGGTGGTGGGGTGGGAGCTGGTGGAGCGTGGTGAGCTGGTGGAGTGGTGGTGGAGGTGGTGGATTTGGTGGAGCTGGTGGAGGTGGTGGTTTGGGTGGGAGTATTGGGGAGCTGGGGGACCTGGTAGGTTGTGGAGCGGTGGGGGGACCTGGTAGAGGTGGTGGTATTAGGGGAGCTGGTGGTGGTGGGGGAGCTGGTAGAGGTGGTGGTGTTAGGGGAGCTGGTGGTGGTGGTGGGGTGGGAGCTGGTGGCAGTGGGTGAGCTGGTAGAGGTGGTGGTATTAGGGGAGCTGGTGGTGGTGGTTGGATGAGAGCTGGTGGTTTGGGGGACCTGGTAGAGGTGGTGGTATTAGGGGAGCTGGTGGTGGAGGTGGGGTGGGAGCTGGTGGCAGTGGGGGACCTGGTAGAGGTGGTGGTGTTAGGGGAGCTGGTGGTGGTGGGGGACCTGGTAGAGGTGGTGGTATAAGGGGAGCTGGTGGTGGTGGTTGGATGAGAGCTGGTGGTGGAGTGGTAGCTGGTGGTGTTGTGGGAGCTGGTGGTGGTGGGGGAGCTGGTAGAGGTGGTGGTATTAGGGGAGCTGGTGGTGGTGGTTGGATGAGAGCTGGTGGTGGTGGGGGAGCTGGTAGAGGTGGTGGTGTTAGGGGAGCTGGTGGTTGGATGAGAGCTGGTGGTTTTGGGGGGAGCTGGTAGAGGTGGTGGTATTAGGGGAGCTGGTGGTGGTGGTTGGATGAGAGCTGGTGGTGGTGGGGGAGCTGGTAGAGGTGGTGGTATTAGGGGAGCTGGTGGTGGTGGTTGGATGAGAGCTGGTGGTGGTGGGGGAGCTGGTAGAGGTGGTGGTATTTCTTTAGTTACATGGTGGTGGTGGTTGGATGATAGAGCTGGTGCCTAGTATTCCAGGGGGACCTGGTAGAGGTGGTGGTATTAGGGTAGCTGGTGGTGGTGGTTGGATGAGAGCTGGTGGTGGTGGGGGACCTGGTAGAGGTGGTGGTATTAGGGGAGCTGGTGGTGGTGGCTGGATGAGAGCTGGTGGCTTGGGGGGAGCTGGTAGAGGTGGTGGTATTAGGGGAGCTGGTGGTGGTGGTTGGATGAGAGCTGGTGTTGGTGGGGGAGCTGGTAGAGGTGGTGGTATTAGGGGAGCTGGTGGTGGTGGTTGGATGAGAGCTGGTGGTGGTGGGGGAGCTGGTAGAGGTGGTGGTATTAGGGGAGCTGGTGGTCCTGGAACCAGAGTGGTGGTTGGGGGAGCTGGTAGAGGTGGTGAGAGCTGGTTGGATGGAGAAGCTGGTGGTGGTGGGGGAGCTGGTAGAGGTGGTGGTATTAGGGGAGCTGGTGGTGGTGGTTGGATGAGAGCTGGTCTAATGGTGGGGGAGCCCTATGGAGGTGGTGGTATCCCTTAGCTGGTGGTGGTGGTTGGATGAGAGCTGGTGGTGGTGGGGGAGCTGGTAGAGGTGGTGGTATTAGGGGAGCTGGTGGTGGAGGTGGGGTGGGATCTGACCCTGAGCGGGGTCCGGCAGTGAAGCGGCGGCGGGGACATTAGTCTGCCGAGTGAGAAACGACCTGCCTGCCGCGCTCACTCATTTATTGACAGCCTGTCAACAGCTCTGGAGGGGGTGGAGCTTCAGCGCTGACTGATACAGGCCCCCTGTTGCCAGAGGCGGGCTTTACGGGTGATTGATGGCTGTATTAAACAGCTCTGGGGGGGAGGAGGGGGAATCAAAGCGGAGGAGAAAACAGATCGATGCTCTGTGACACAGAACCCGCAGAGGCCGGAGTCACGGCGGATCTAGACAACACACTCACCCGCACACGCTTGGCCTGCTGAGAATACCAGAACGTCACAACCAATCAGAAACGACTGTAATAATAACCCATCACTCATTTCTCATTTCTTTATGGCCATATTGTGCTAATATTAGATATAACCATCATCAGAAACAGATCCTGTCTATATTCCAGTCCTGCGTAAGCAGCTCCTCCAGTCACCTCAGTGAGCTCAGGGTATTTACACTAAGGTGAATTCAAATATGCTAAATTAATATTTCAATGAGTCATAATGAACCACGAGATCTGAGGCCCAATCCACAGTACCAGTCAAAAGTTTATAGAAGGTTCTGCTTATTTGCCATAGAATAAACATGAGGCATCATGGAATTATGCAGTCCACCTTAAAACCCTCCACTAACATTTTAATTAAATAAGAGAGCACTCCAGTTTCTTCCTAAACCAGCATCTCCACATGTACAGCAGGTTCTAGTGAGGAACCAAAGGTCGGGTTCTAGCTTTACTGGCAGATACAGTGAGCGCCTGGTTCATAAGAACAAGGTCCAGCAGCAAACACACAGGACAACACAGCTACAGACTGGCAGAGGGCCCACTCTCTACTGACCGTGATGAGGGCCACCTCATTCCAATGTCCCTTACCCACCGTAAGATGACCTCGAGTGACCTACAGAGAGACTGGCGAGCGGCGGCTGGGGTGAGACGCACAGCGAGCATGGTTCTAAAAACAGGCTTCTGGAGGTCATTAGTGATTTTCTAAATACACAGATCTAATACAATATCTGATCTGGAGTTTGGGAGACATGGTTCCAGTAGTGTAGAGAATCAAACAGAACTGAGGGATTCTGGTCCAACACCAACCCAGAACCTACAACTAGAGACACTGATCATTTAGTGGTGGGCTCTTAAATTTTTTCATTCATTATATATTCCCATGAGGCACCCTGTTTGTGCCAGCACCATTGGCAGACGCCTGCGCAACGCAGGACTACATGCATGAAGCCTTCACGACGACTGCCCGTAAGTCGCCAAAGACTGCAATGGTGTCGTACCAGCCCGTTACGGAGTGACTCAGAATGGCAGCGGGTCATCTTCAGTGGCGAGTCCCGCTTTTGTCTGGGTGTTGGCGAGCAGTGAGTCTATGTGGTGGGGCGGCTGAAGTTGGTGTAGGGAGCTGGTGGCAGTGGGTGAGCTGGTGGTGGTGGTGGTGGGGGTTGAAGGTGGTGGTGGTGCCGGAGCTGGTAGTAGTGAAGGAGCTGGTGGTGGGTGAGCTGGTGATGGTGGTGGGGGAGTTAATGGTAGTGTGGGAGCTGATGGTGGGTGAGCTGGTGATGGTGGTGGGGGAGTTAATGGTAGTGTGGGAGCTGATGGTAGTGGGGGAGTTGGTGGTGGGTGAGCTGGTGATGGTGGTGGGGGAGTTAATGGTAGTGTGGGAGCTGATGGTAGTGGGGGAGTTGGTGTTGGTGGTGGTAGAGAGCTTAAGGTGGTGTGGGAGCTGGTGGTGGAGTGGTAGCTGGTGGTGTTGTGGGAGCTGATGGTGGTATAAGGGGAGCTGGTGGTGGTGGTGCCAAGATGAATGGTTCGTTGTTACACATCACATGTCCAGAAGGCCTGGTGTCACTCCACCTCCACCCCTACCGCACCATCTACAGGAACTGTGTGAGGATATTCAAGCTGCATGGGATGGATTATCACAGGACACCATTAGGAACCTCTACAACTCCATACCGAGACGTCTGGCATGTTGGGTTAGCAAACATGGCGCCCCGACACCATACCGAGAGACAGACTTCTGTATGTGTAGCTCAATAAATATTGATCATATCAGTCTAAATAGATCATCAGTTATTGATCCTGGTGACCTTAACCTTCCTTCCCAACAGCCGTGCAACCCCACACCTCCTTCTGTGTGCAGTTAACAATAAGCTGAAGCTGGTACCACTAGCTCACATCCAGTACCAGAGTAACGTACACCACACTGTACTCCACCCAGCATGGAAGTGATGCAGTCAGAGCATGTTGCACTTCTGAGATGAAAAAGCCCCAAAAAAACACTAATCCAAATCCCTCTCTCCCTCTCTCTCTCTCTCTCCATCCCTCTCACACTCACTCGTTCCCTAATCTGGATCGATTCACAGAGGCAGAATGCTGATGATGTCATCGGTTATCCTGGCAGGTTGTGGCTGTGAGTGTGTGTGGTTGCATCATCCTCGGATGGCAATCTGTCCCGAGAGGGAGAAAAAACCCAGAGAAGGCACGGCTCACGCAGGATCCCGCCTCACCCTTTCAACCTCTGAAACCATAGCAACAAGCCCCAGATGGAGCATCCAGAGATGACCTCTCAGACTCCACCTGATTAAAAAGAGGGAAAGGAAGGAGGACGAAAGCCCCAGGCTACGCTTGGTGCCAACTTAAAAAAAGAGAAAGCAACGGCTAATGCACGCTCGCTGGCCACTTTATTAGAAACACCCACCTTGTGTTCCACTCACTGGCCACTTTATTAGAAACACCTACCTTGTGCTTTCACTACCTGGCCACTTTATTAGAAACACCAACCTTATGCTTCCACTAACTGGCCACTTTATTAGAAACACCCACCTTGTGCTTTCACTACCTGGCCACTTTATTAGAAACACCCACCTTGTGCTTCCACTCACTGGCCACTTTATTAGAAACACCCACCTTGTGCCTCCACTCACTGGCCACTTTATTAGAAACACCCACCTTGTACTTCCACTCACTGGCCACTTTATTAGAAACACCCACCTTATGCTTCTATTCAGTAGCCACTTTATTAGAAACCCCCACCCTGTGCTTCCACTAACTGGCCGCCTTTTTAGAAACACCCACCTTATGCTTCTATTCAGTGGCCGCTTTATTAGAAACCCCCACCTTGTGCTTCCACTCACTGGCCACTTTATTAGAAACACCCACCTTGTGCTTCCACTACCTGGCCACTTTATTAGAAACACCCACCTTGTGCTTCCACTCGCTGGCCACTTTATTAGAAACACCCACCTTATGCTTCCACTACCTGGCCACTTTATTAGAAACACCCACTTTGTGCTTCTACTAACTGGCCAGTTTATCAGAAACACTGCATACTATAAGTACACTGAAACATTAAATGCCAGAGGAACAGCTGTGCCAGCTCTTTAGCCCGGAGAGACTCAAGTGGGTTGTTCTTTGTGAGGAGATCCTGCTCTGAACAGCAGAAGACATTTTCTGCTGAGCATTAACTACATAAGGATCTGCTCTTTGCCACTGGAGCGGAAGCAGAGCAGACAGATGCTGGCTCCTCTCTAACCACTGGTGAATAGAGACAGTGATTTCTGTGTCGTTTAAATTGGTTCTGCAGAGCCCGCCGGCCCAGAAGTACATCCTGCAGACTTGGCATGGGTCCTAGACGCCAGTGTCCAGTGACCTGGTTACACATAGTGGACATGGATTACACTGGACAGGATTTTCAATAGACCTTCACTATTTATCATACTGAAGATACAGTCAAACCCAGTATATGCAGGATTAATGCTGATGATAATTACCCTACAACATACATATCATGTACCGTCTAATTCAGGTTCCGTTCCCTGTGCACAATGCTAAATGGGAATGCATAATTCCCATAATTCCCATTTGAAAAAAAAAACAGGAAACAGAAATTTGAGTGCACTAGTCGTTCACGCGTGAAATCAAGCACCTCATTTACATACCACTTACATGAAGCCCGTCCTTCTTCACGCAGAGGCTTCGGCAGGGAGCCAATAAGGCCAATACGGCTTCCTCTAACTGGCACTTTATTAGAAACACCCACCTTGTGCTTTCACTAACTGGCCACTTTATTAGAAACACCTACATTGTGTTATACTCGCTGGCCACTTTATTAGAAACACCCACCTTGTGCTTCCACAAACTGGCCACTTTATTAGAAACACCTACATTGTGCTTATACTCGCTGGCCACTTTATTAGAAACACCCACCTTGTGCTTCTATTCAGTGGCCACTTTATTAGAAACACCCACCTTGTGCTACCACAAACTGGCCACTTTATTAGAAACACCCACCTTGTGCTTCCACAAACTGGCCACTTTATTAGAAACATCTACATTGTGCTTATACTCGCTGGCCACTTTATTAGAATCACCTACCATGTGCTTCTATTCAGTGGCCACTTTATTAGAAACACCTACGTTGTGCTTCCACAAACTGGCCACTTTATTAGAAACACCTACCTTGTGCTTCTATTCAGTGGCCACTTTATTAGAAACACCTACCATGTGCTTCTATTCAGTGGCCACTTTATTAGAAACACCTACGTTGTGCTTCCATTAACTGGCCACTTTATTAGAAACACCTACCTTGTGCTTCTATTCAGTGGCCACTTTATTAGAAACACCTACCATGTGCTTCTATTCAGTGGCCACTTTATTAGAAACACCCACCTTGTGCGTCCACTAGCTGGCCACTTTATTAGAAACACCTACGTTTTTTGCTTATACAGCAATTGTTGTCACACGTCCAAAAGGCCTGATGTCACTCCACCTCCATCCCCATATGAAGGAACTGTGTGAGAATATCCAAGCTGCATGGGATGGATTATCACAGGGCACCATTACAGCTCCATGCCGAGACGTCTGGCACGTTGCCTTAGCAATCATGGGGGCCCGACACCATACTGAGAGACAGACTTCTGTATGTGTAGCTCAATAAATATTGATCATATCAGTCTAAATGTATCATCAGTTATTGATCCTGGTCACCTTTACCTTCCTTCCCCGTAGCGTACTTGCTACTGCTGCTGGATTTGCTGAACAAGGTGCAGGAAAAACGTGCTGATCTCAAGAAATTAGCAAGCGTGAAAGTGGACAGCTCAGTGCGTAGATCCTCAGGAGGCCGCCTGACCGTGGCGTGCTCGAGTGTGTGTGTTCGCAGTCGGCGGGGAGCGCTGGCACAGCCGGACTGAAGTGTATCGCATGACAGATTTGCTTTGAAACGACAGGCTGGGGCCGCTGTTGCCTGGCGTCTGTCCGAAAGCCATATTTCATAATGACTCAGCCCGGCCAGCGTACGCCCATCAAACTCCACTCAAACTCACTCACACTGTGCCACTACCGCTCGCAGTGCGTACAGCTCGGCCCGGACGTGACAGGAAACTGAAGCCCGTGGGACTGTGCAGTGGCCTCTATTTATAACTTTCATTCACATATCAAAGTTGCAGATCTGAGGGATTTCGTCTTGATGGCCAGGCCCATCTGCGACTTGTGACATTTCCTTGAAGCAGGAGAACAGTGGAAGCGTGATGAAAGGCAATGATCCGCTTTGATGCAGGATCTCAAACACCCAGCGCCGAGTCCCAGCCTCCATTTACATACAGCGGACTCAAAGCCTCGTCACAAAACAATGGAAAGGGAAGGAGAGGACGGACAAGAATAGCAGGATAGCATTTTCCCTGAGTTGTCGCCTGGGACACTACTTCCCTCCCATCGCCGCAACGCTGGTGAGGCCTCTCACACTTCTCTGCCGGGATCCAAACCGTCTCTCGCTCACATCACACCTCGGTGAACGCGAATACAGGTGCTATTACGTGGAGGGGAAAGACGAGATCTTTCACAGGTGATAATTGCCATCGGAGCTGACAACTGTCATCGGGTTCAACCTCCGTGATCCCTCCCCTCTCCTTTACCCACTACCCTTTTAGGGCCAGCCCTCCAACAGCGTAATCCCCCAAACCCCACCATTCGTGAGCACGTGCGAGCACTCTCCAAGGTGCTGAAGCCACCTTTCAGCACCTGTGTTGGGGACAGCCCAAACCACATGGCTACAAGGCGGAGCCAGACAACCGTATATGACTGGTCGCTGTTAATCTGCCCCAGCTGCCGGCACTCACCCCGGCGTCCATCTAAACATCAACTTCCCACCGAAGGGGGTTTCTCTGACTCCACATGGTTGCATCGTGAACCTCTCACACACAGCTAAAGCGGCAGCCACCGAAAAAGCCTGACCCATACGCACCTCCATCAAGAAGTCCTTCACCAATGCCAGAGAAGAAAGTGTAGAGGGCGCTACTGAGGCTCCACAGTTGCTCGCTTGAGCCGGAACCCCCCAGTGTATGTTGGGAGTTGCTTTTTCCTTTTTTTCTTTGTTTTGGTTCAGGGACATGTTACCCAACGTCCTGTGCGGTCTGTTCCGCGTTATACACTAGCACCCCAAGTGTCACTGATATCAGTTCGATGGCCAGCTTGACAGTTTTAGGTCAGGTCAACATGTGGGATGAACAACCAATTAAAGAGCATCTCAGCGGGCCGCTTCTTCTTGCTTGACTTTGGAAGAGAACAAATCCAAGCCAAACGGGAACCCGGGAATCTTATCGGACGTCTTTCCGACTTTAGGGAACCCTTGGCAGCCATGCCTAGATCCTTGGTCATGGTGAAGCTCCAAAGAGCTGGAGAAATTTAGACCTCCTTAACTCTCCTAAGCTTAGCAGAACATCATATGCCCTTTCCGACCAGTCATGGACGGCACTGCTAGCCTTGGGGAAGATAGGCACCCTAAAACCACCAGGCTCTTCACCCATTGCTCCTCACACACCAGGCGACTCCAACCATGCTCCCACTGGTCCGGTCCAGGTTTCCAGGTTTCAGTTCTATGTTTTCTGGTAGCTTTTCTGGATTGCTACCAACTGGACCTGATACACTTGCCGCTAGATCTAACAACAATTCCAGGTCTTTACTTTAGAAGTGAAACAGCATCCCCCTACTGGTCCACCCTCGGACCACCCAGATTATTCTCCTGCATAGAAGATCAAACAAAGTTCTGAATATCATCCAACTGATACTGAACTGTGCACCCTTTAATTCTGGCGACCCTCCCGAAAAATGCTGAGGAACGAGCCAGTGGACGGTGGTGGACCAACGGTGGCCCGGTATCCTCTTGCTATCAGGGACATGGTGCTAAGCTAAGGAGTCAGCAAGCTAGCTGATTAGCCAAATTAGATTAGAACCATTTTTGCCAATTGTGTCTACACACCCAGAGGATTTCAGTACACATCTGGGGGCAGTGCTCACTCCCCCGGCACCCAGAGAGCGTCTGGGGTAGGTGCCTTGCTCAAGGACACTTCAGTCACGTCCTACAATTCAGGGAACCAAACCAGCGACCCCAAGGCTGGCTCCTTAACCTCCAGCCCACGACACAAAAAGTCCAAACTCAAATTTTAATCGCAGTTACTGGAACTAACGTGACGCACTACTGAAGTTCTAGTCCCTTTCCCACCCACACCCGCTTCCTGCAGGTGGGAAATGGACTAGAACCTCAGTTGTGCATCATGTCAGTTCCAGTTCGGGCCTCTACGGCAGTAGCAGTGCTTCTCTGTAAGCGGATACATTCGGAAACGTCTGGAAAACCCGAGCTCATCCCTGAGAAATATCATGTAAAGGACAGATAGGGATGAGGGAGGATGAAGGGGATTTTTGAAGCGCCAGGTCCGTGTACGAGAGTCTCTCCAGCCGAGCGGACCGGGCTGCACCGGGTCAGCGGGGCTTAGTGCAGAAATTCTGGCTATCATCCTTTATTGTGAAGAATTATCCACAGCAGCTAAGCAGGGATTTGCAGTCATTACCGACACAATTGCTCGGCGCGTTGTGCGGGCATATGAGGTTCCTCAGCAGCAGAAATTGGGTGCGTTGGGTTAGCGCACCGTTAGCATGCTGTACTTCGCTAACTGAGGTGCCAATTACATTTCATTATTCATGGTGGGGAAAACAAGACACGGGCCGTTACGGTAAACAGGACGCGTCATCGACATTACTGCCAGGGAGCGAAAAGCGCTGGGTGTCTGTTGTACATATGTTGGGTGAGTCGGTTGATCGACTGGTCTGTGGTGCTTCTCTTTGGTAACACAGTCCAAACACGGTGTGGTTATACAGCCTGAGTCGTGTGTGGCTTGGTTAGTTATTCTTATGGCTCATGGAGGTCAGTTATCCATGAGCTATACTCTCTGCGCCAGCCAAAGCAGATAGCAGTCCTACGTAGCCAGCAGCTAAGGGCTAGCAGCAGACAGATCCAGGACCAATTCACCAGTGTAACCTGGGTGGTCCCGTTAGCATGTCCATAAGCATTTCACTGACCAATCACAAGGCTGATGTCTCTCTCTTGCCCCGCCCACACAAAACAGTACCAGTGTCCGAAAAACTTAGCAAGCTAAAGCCAACCAGCATAACCAAAATTCCTTTATCCACACACCAACACTGTTCCCTCATCCATTCATTCCTTCATCCACACACCAACACTGTTCCCTCATCCATTCATTCCTTCATCCACACACCAACACTGTTCCCTCATCCATTCATTCCTTCATCCACACACCAACACTGTTCCCTCATCCATTCATTCCTTCATCCATACACCAACACTGTTCCCTCATCCATCCATTCCTTTATCCATACACCAACACTGTTCCCTCATCCATCCATTCCTTTATCCATACACCAACACTGTTCCCTCATCCATTCATTCCTTTAACCTTCACCAACACTGTTCCCTCATCCATTCATTCCTTTATCCATACACCAACACTGTTCCCTCATCCATTCATTCCTTCATCCATACACCAACACTGTTCCCTCATCCATTCATTCCTTCATCCATACACCAACACTGTTCCCTCATCCATTCATTCCTTTATCCATACACCAACACTGTTCCCTCATCCCTCCATTCCTTTATCCATACCCCAACACTGTTCCCTCATCCATCCATTCCTTTATCCACACACCAACACTTTTCCTTCATCCATCCATTCCTTTATCCACACACCAACACTTTTCCTTCATCCATCCATTCCTTTATCCACACACTAACACTGTTCCCTCATCCATTCATTCCATTATCCATACATCATCACTGTTCCCTCATCCATTCATTCCATTATCCATACACCATCACTGTTCCCTCATCCATTCATTCCATTATCCATACATCATCACTGTTCCCTCATCCATTCATTCCATTATCCATACATCATCACTGTTCCCTCCCCCCATTCTTTATTCACTGTTCTTCATCCATTCCTTTATCCACACACCAACACTTTTCCTTCATCCATCCATTCCTTTATCCACACACCAACACTTTTCCTTCATCCATCCATTCCTTCATCCACACACCAACACTGTTCCCTCATCCATTCATTCCTTTATCCATACACCAACACTGTTCCCTGATCCATTCATTCCTTTATCCATACACCAACACTGTTCCCTCATCCCTCCATTCCTTTATCCATACACCAACACTTTTCCTTCATCCATCCATTCCTTTATCCACACACCAACACTTTTCCTTCATCCATCCATTCCTTTATCCACACACTAACACTGTTCCCTCATCCAGTCATTCCATTATCCTTCACCAACACTGTTCCCTCATCCATTCATTCCTTCATCCACACACCAACACTGTTCCCTCATCCATTAATTCCATTATCCTTCACCAACACTGTTATCTCATCCATTCATTCCCTCATCCATACACCAACACTGTTCCCTCATCCATTCATTCCTTCATCCATACACCAACACTGTTCCCTCATCCATTCATTCCTTTATCCACACACCAACACTGTTCCTTCATCCATCCATTCCTTTGTCCATACACCAACACTGTTCCCTCATCCATTCATTCCTTTATCCATACACCAACACTTGTCCCTCATCCATTCATTCCTTCATACACACACCAACACTGTTCCCTCATCCATTCATTCCTTTATCCATCACCAACACTGTTCCCTCATCCATTCATTCCTTTATTCATACACCAACACTGTTCCCTCATCCATTCATTCCTTTATCCACACACCAACACTGTTCCTTCATCCTATTTATTCCTTTATCCACACACCAACACTGTTCCCTCATCCATCCATTACTTTATCCATCACCAACAGTATTCCTTCATCTGTTCATTCCTTTATCCACACACCAACACTGTTCCCTCATCTATCCATTCCGTCATCCACACACCAACACTGTTCCCTCATCCATTCATTCCTTTATCCACACACCAACACTGTTCCCTCATCCATTCATTACTTTATCCTTCACCAACACTGTTCCCTCATCCATCTATTACTTTATCCTTCACCAACAGTATTCATTCATCTGTTCATTCCTTTATCCACACACCAACACTGTTCCCTCATCCATCCATTCCTTCATCCATCACTAAGACTGTTCCATCATCTCTCCATTCATTTATCTATCACCAAGACTGTTCCCTCATCCCTCCATTCCTTTATCTATCACCAAGACTGTTCCCTCATCCCTCCATTCCTTTATCCATCACCAAGACTGTTCCCTCATCCCTCCATTCCTTTATCCATCACCTAGACTGTTCCCTCATCCCTCCATTCCTTTATCCATCACCAAGACTGTTCCCTCATCCCTCCATTCCTTTATCCATCACCAAGACTGTTCCCTCATCCCTCCATTCCTTTATCCATCACCAAGACTGTTCCCTCATCCATCCATTACTTTATCCTTCACCAACAGTATTCATTCATCTGTTCACTCCTTTATCCACACACCAACACTGTTCCCTCATCCATCCATTCCTTCATCCATCACTAAGACTGTTCTCTCATCCCTCCATTCATTTATCTATCACCAAGACTGTTCCCTCATCCCTCCATTCCTTTATCCATCACCAAGACTGTTCCCTCATCCCTCCATTCCTTTATCCATCACCTAGACTGTTCCCTCATCCCTCCATTCCTTTATCCATCACCAAGACTGTTCCCTCATCCCTCCATTCCTTTATCCATCACCTAGACTGTTCCCTCATCCCTCCATTCCTTTATCCATCACCAAGACTGTTCCCTCATCCCTCCATTCCTTTATCCATCACCAAGACTGTTCCCTCATCCCTCCATTCCTTTATCCATCACCTAGACTGTTCCCTCATCCCTCCATTCCTTTATCCATCACCAAGACTGTTCCCTCATCCCTCCATTCCTTTATCCATCACCAAGACTGTTCCCTCATCCCTCCATTCCTTTATCCATCACCAAGACTGTTCCCTCATCCATCCATTACTTTATCCTTCACCAACACTGTTCCCTCATCCATCTATTACTTTATCCTTCACCAACAGTATTCATTCATCTGTTCATTCCTTTATCCACACACCAACACTGTTCCCTCATCCATCCATTCCTTCATCCATCACTAAGACTGTTCTCTCATCCCTCCATTCATTTATCTATCACCAAGACTGTTCCCTCATCCCTCCATTCCTTTATCCATCACCAAGACTGTCCCCTTATCCCTTCATTCCTTTATCCATCACCAACACTGTTCCTTCATCTGTTCATTCCTTTATCCATCACCTAGACTGTTCCCTCATCCCTTCATTCCTTCATCCATGTCCATTCATTCCTTTACACATACATCATTCTGCTAGTACGTCCAGTGTGTTCTCTGTAATGAGCTCAGCACAGTTTGCTGTATATCCTCATTCCTGTTTAGTAGAAGAGCTCAAATTACAATTTCAGATTCGGTTTACAGGTTAAACTTTACTGGCAATAAACCCAAAGTGTGAAACACACTGCAGATGGACCCTGTTTTATCGATCCAGTCTAAACCCTGCTCGTAACACTCCGACCCACAGCTTGCTTAACTGCATACGTCTGAACCGTGCTACCCAATGTGCATTTCTAGCATGCTTCCCGTACGTCCGGCTGTCTCATGTTGCCGGCCGTGTTTGTGAACAATGGCAGGTTGTTAGGAGTCCCACCGCCCTCCCGACACTTCTCAGCTGAGCACACAGTGAAAGTCAATACGCTTCTGCTCACAAAAGGCAGCCATATCCACAGGCTCCCGTCCTTTTGAATGTCACTCTATTCTGGGCTGGCCACCTTTGGGCAATTAATTAAGGTCAATGTATTGGCTCGCAGCCCTGCCACCCAGGGTGAGGAGTTATGAGGAAAGTAAACCTCAGGGTGATAGCTGACTCCCAGACACGGCACAGTGCTGAGTCACAGGATAGACTTACTGTGCTCTGCTTTTCTTATTTAAATATTAATTAAGACGTAACACAATGATTAATGCTCCGCAGTGCTTATTACCGTAACGCCTATAAACTCACACCTGGCTTTAAAGGAACATGTGGTTACACATGCCCCAGCCACTTCATCAAACACTCCCTCTCCTATAGCTCCAGCTTCATGTGTACAGTTAGAGACTGTAGCTCTGGACCTGAATCCAAATAACATCTGGCCACTGGTGGTCCTGAGGTCAGACACTGGCTGGCGTAGAGGGGGCTGATACAGACTGTGTACATGGACTACAGTCTGTAAGTGTACACCTATGCAGGGGAGATATAAGATGGGTGTGTCTAATAAAGTGGCCAGTGAGTGGAAGTGCAGGTAGGTGTTTCTAATAAAGTGGCCAGTGAGTTGAAACACAAGATGGGTGTTTCTAATAAAGTGGCCAGTGAGTGGAAGTGCATGTAGGTGTTTCTAATAAAGTGGCCAGTGAGTGGAAGTGCAGATAGGTGTTTCTAATAAAGTGGCCAGGGAATGGAAGTGCAAGGTAGGTGTTTCTTATAAAGTGGCCAGTGAGTGGAAGTACAAGGTAGGTGTTTCTAATAAAGTGGCCAGTGAGTGGAGGCACAAGGTGGGTGTTTCTAATAAAGTGGCCAGTGAGTGGAAGTGCAGGTAGGTGTTTCTAATAAAGTGGCCAGTGAGTTGAAACACAAGGTGGGTGTTTCTAATAAAGTGGCCAGTGAGTGGAGGCACAAGGTAGGTGTTTCTAATAAAGTGGCCAGTGAGTGGAAGTGCAGGTAGGTGTTTCTAATAAAGTGGCCAGTGAGTGGAGGCACAAGGTGGGTGTTTCTAATAAAGTGGCCAGTGAGTGGAAGTGCAGGTAGGTGTTTCTAATAAAGTGGCCAGTGAGTGGAAGTGCAGGTAGGTGTTTCTAATAAAGTGGCCAGTGAGTGGAAGTGAAGGGGTGGGTGTTTCTAATAAATTGGCCAGTGAGTGGAAGTGCAGATAGGTGTTTCTAATAAAGTGGCCAGTGAGTGGAAGTGCAGGTGGGTGTTTCTAATAAAGTGGCCAGTGAGTGGAAGTACAAGGTGGGTGTTTCTAATAAAGTGGCCAGTGAGTGGAAGTGCAAGGTAGGTGTTTCTAATAAAGTGGCCAGTGAGTGGAAGTGCAAGGTGGGTGTTTCTAATAAAGTGGCCAGTGAGTGGAAGTGCAAGGTGGGTGTTTCTAATAATGTGGCCAGTGAGTGGAAGTACAAGGTAGGTGTTTCTAATAAAGTGGCCAGTGAGTGGAAGTACAAGGTGGGTGTTTCTAATAAAGTGGCCAGATTGGGAAAGTACAAAGTGTGTGCATCTAGTAAATGGGCCATCAATTCCATATATGGTAACTGTTTCCAATAAAGTGGCCAGTGGGTGGGTGTGTAAGGTGGGTGTTTCTAATAATGTGGCCAGTGAGTGGAAGTGCAAGGTAGGTGTTTCTAATAAAGTGGCCAGTGAGTGGAAGTACAAGGTGGGTGTTTCTAATAAAGTGGCCAGTGAGTGGAAGTACAAGGTGGGTGTTTCTAATAAAGTGACCAGTGAGTGGAAGTACAAGGTGGGTGTTTCTAATAAAGTGGCCAGATTGGGAAAGTACAAAGTGTGTGCAATTCCATATATGGTAACTGTTTCCAATAAAGTGGCCAGTGGGTGGGTGTGTAAGGTGGGTGTTTCTAATAAAGTGGCCAGCGACTGACCATACCAGGTAGGCGTTTTTAATGGACATGTAACGGAGGGGTTTACTGGCCAGAGGGTCGCACCCTGCCAACAGTTCTGAAGGTGACCTCTAAGTTTGTGCTCATCTGATAACAGGCCTACTAGAAACAGGAGGCTCTGCGAGTGGTTCCCCCGAGCTTTCCAATTACAGCCTAATTGCAATGATCCGAGATGAGGTGGTGTTTGCTGGCTGTCTCAGCCGTTTCAGTTAATCAGAAATATTCCCTATGACTGTCGTGATTCACAGAGCAGTCATTCAGCAGAGATAGAAGCAAGCTGCTCTCTTACACAGCACTGCAGTCAGAGCTACACCCTCAATATTGTTATTTCTTTCCACCATCTGAAATCCTCAGCGAGCCGTTACACAGAGCACCAATCTAAATAGCAGCAATAAGATCCAAAAATAGTGATGAATCTGATAAACATGTTTTCATAATTGCTCATTTTGTATCATAAACCCCGGCATGTATTCATAACCATGCCATACATGTACTATCATGCAGTGTGGGAGCTCATACAGGCAGACATCTGGTTCCATTCACCACCATGTATAAAAATTTGGCGTCATTGATGAGACAGTGCGGGTGCGCGCGAGTCTCACTGACAGTTCTCTGGCCTCCTGATACCGGTCTCTCCCGTCAGCCGATTGTCGCCGTCTTGTTCATCAATAATTCAGTGAGATATAGTGGCACTGCCAGACCATGACTCGTGGGAACTGGAACGAGCTGTCAGCAAGCCCACCTTCCTGCTGGACTGGTCAGAGTTATGAGTTCTCAGAAACACAGTGATACTGACCGGGACCATGCTGCGCCCCACAGACCAGCCTCACTCTGATATGGCCTAAAGCTTCATGACTCTGGCTCATTAGACTCAAACTCAGGCAGTCACAACAGAGGAGGGCAGGAACCGAAGCCCATTCTTAAAACCACCAACAAAGGGTTCCGTTGGTTCCCTAAAGAACCTCTCACCCGGGTTTGTAGGGACAGGGTCTTCTTTGGCAGTGGTCTTCAAACCCAGCTGTGGAGGCAACTTTACAGTCATTTCAGGATCATCAGCAGTCAATGGGTGTTTCTAATAAAGTGGCCAGTGAGTGGAGGCACAAGGTGGGTGTTTCCAATAAAGTGGCCAGTGAGTGGAGGCACAAGGTGGGTGTTTCCAATAAAGTGGCCAGTGAGTGGAAGTGCAGATAGGTATTTCTAATAAAGTGGCCAGTGAGTGGAGGCACAAGGTGGGTGTTTCTAATAAAGTGGCCAGTTACAGGAAGTACAAGGTGGGTGTTTCCAATAAAGTGGCCAGTGAGTGGAAGCACAAGGTGGGTGTTTCTAATAAAGTGGCCAGTGAGTGGAAGCACAAGGTGGGTGTTTCTAATAAAGTGGCCAGTGAGTGGAAGTACAAGGTGGGTGTTTCTAATAAAGTGGCCAGTGAGTGGAAGCACAAGATGGGTGTTTCTAATAAAGTGGCCAGTGAGTGGAAGCACAAGGTGGGTGTTTCTAATAAAGTGGCCAGTGAGTGGAGGCACAAGGTGGGTGTTTCTAATAAAGTGGCCAGTGAGTGGAAGCACAAGGTGGGTGTTTCTAATAAAGTGGCCAGTGAGTGGAGGCACAAGGTGGGTGTTTCTAATAAAGTGGCCAGTGAGTGGAAACACAAGGTGGGCGTTTCCAATAAAGTGGCCAGTGAGTGGAAGCACAAGGGAGGTGTTTCTAATAAAGTGGCCAGTGAGTGGAAGCACAAGATGGGTGTTTCTAATAAAGTGGCACAGTGTTTCTAATAAAGTGGAGGCACACAAGGTGGGTGTTTCTAATAAAGTGGCCAGTGAGTGGAGGCACAAGGTGGGTGTTTCTAATAAAGTGGCCAGTGAGTGGAAACACAAGGTGGGCGTTTCCAATAAAGTGGCCAGTGAGTGGAAACACAAGGTGGGCGTTTCCAATAAAGTGGCCAGTGAGTGGAAGCACAAGGTGGGTGTTTCTAATAAAGTGGCCAGTGAGTGGAAGCACAAGATGGGTGTTTCTAATAAAGTGGCCAGTGAGTGGAAGCACAAGGTGGGTGTTTCTAATAAAGTGGCCAGTAAATGGAGGCACAAGGAGGGTGTTTCCAATAAAGTGGTCAGTGAGTGGAGGCACAAGGTGGGTGTTTTGCATGCCATATAACGTAGGTGTTTCTAATAAAGTGGCCAGTGTTTGAAGAGAGGTGGTACAGTGCAGGGAATGTCTCGTTCCATGTGTGGTAAATGGCTCCAGAGCAGATGTTAATGATTGGCTGAAAGGAGGGACTGCATGTGGGCGTGGCCAAAGACCATAGTGTGAAGGAAGTAGCTGAATCTGCAGGTGTATGGAAGTGTATGGTTTGGGTCTAGTGACCTTCTAACAAGTATACACTATAATGCTACGTCGCTAAGCTAACATCAACTGAAGTATCCGCACTAGCTGACTTGTCCATGAGAAATACCAAATATCAGAATCACAGTTCCTGTACTCGTGCACCCTACTGGAACTATACTCAAGGTCTGCATCTGAAGAGCTGTTTTCGGAATGGGAACGGGAATTTCACTAACTAGACCAAACCCAGCGAGTGTCCCTTCTACCAACACACCAGCACATCTAACGAAGCTCAGTCTGTTCCAAAGCTCTGCTGGCTTCCCTACGTTGGCCTGAGGATTGTAAGCGTTCCTCAGAGCGGGAATCGGCTCAGTCCGAGTAGAGGAGAGGCTGCTTGGTAATTAAACCGACAGGCTATTCCGCACGTCGAGGTTTTCAGCACTGCGGCCGGCGTCGCTTTCAATCACACCAGAGAAAAACAGGCGGCCGGGGGGGAGAAGGTACTATGTCACCTACGTCAGATCATTTATTAATGTGGGGACCGCATGACAGAATGGTGATCAATTAACGCAGACCGTGATGAAGGCATTCACGTGGTGAGGCAGCCGTATACCCCCACCATACGGTCCATCGGGATAACCAAGGACAGCTTCCCTAGTCCTGAAAATAGAGGTCCATGTCGACTTATTCCATCTGTGGTTGGGGCAGGTTATGGTGACGGTTGGTACACCATTAATGGGCTGTAGTTTGGGGGGAATTGGGCAACAAATAGAACCAATCTGAGCCTTTAATGCCCCCAGTTTTCATGTATTTCATCATTTGATTGTACCCAGAACGAGCCGCCACCTTCGAAGTGTGAGCTACATTTCTAATAGTAAGTTAACAGAGCAAGATTTACACCAGTCAACATATACAACTGAAGAGCCTGGGTAGCCCGGGCTGTAAAGACACAACTACATACACAACGTCTGAACCCACCCCTGTGCCCACCAGCCCAGTGCTTACCCTTGTAGCCAATTCAGCACTACAACAACTCCAATCACAGACAGATAGGTAGATGGATAGATAGATAGATAGATAGATAGATAGATAGATAGATAGATAGATAGACAGACAGACAGACAGACAGACAGACAGACAGACAGACAGACAGACAGATAGATAGATAGATAGATAGATAGATAGATAGATAGATAGATAGATAGATAGATAGATAGATAGACAGACAGACAGACAGACAGACAGATAGATAGATAGATAGATAGATACACAGTTAGACAGACAGATAGATAGATAGATAGTTAGATACACAGTTAGATAGATAGATAGATAGATAGATAGATAGATAGATACACAGTTAGACAGACAGATAGATAGATAGATAGTTAGATACACAGTTAGATAGATAGATAGATAGATAGATAGATAGATAGATAGATAGATAGATAGATAGATAGATAGATACACAGGTACACAGATAGATAGATACACAGGTACACAGATAGATAGATAGACAGATAGACACATAGGTAGATAGACAGATACACAGTTAGACAGATAGATAGATAGATAGATAGATAGATAGATAGATAGATAGATAGATATATAGATAGATAGATAGATAGATAGATAGATAGATAGATAGATAGACAGATAGATAGATAGATAGATAGATAGATAGATAGAGAGATAGATAGATCGATAGATAGATAGATAGATAGATAGATAGATAGATAGATAGATAGATAGATAGACAGATAGACAGATAGATTTTGCATGTGTAGGGTTGGTGATGGTAAAACACAGATCTATTTGGAGAGGTACTCTTCCTTTGGGAACTACTTCACCTCATAACGCCCTGCATGTATCCCTCCGCTGCAATGCATTCACATTAACTATGTTTCAGGCCAAAACCAGACTACCATACAGGAACGCCTCAGACATCAGACAGCGTGCTCATCACCACTTCCTGTTATACCTTCATGTGAGGGAGCTTGTAGGGGTGGACGTCCGGTTACCTTCACCACCACTGTAAATAATTCTGACTTGGT
This sequence comes from Prochilodus magdalenae, assembly GCA_024036415.1. Taxonomy (NCBI): domain Eukaryota; kingdom Metazoa; phylum Chordata; class Actinopteri; order Characiformes; family Prochilodontidae; genus Prochilodus; species Prochilodus magdalenae. The sequence goes on from JAMWET010006310.1 coordinate 337,236, forward strand.
GAGTTTGTTCAGCATAGAGCCTTTCACACCAAACCACTGTGTGACTTTATTTACATCTCACTTACATATGCCTTTATGCTTCACTATATTCAAAAACTGGAAGTTAAAGTTTTAAATAAACCAAGTATGACCACACTAACCAAGCAGTACCCATGGCCCAACCCAGCCCTCCTAGTCCGGCCCCTGTTAAACAAGCTCTCGGGAAGACAGTCAAACGTGTGTATTATTGCACACGACACGGCGGCGATGACGTCACGCTTCGTCACCGCGGACGTTTAATTAAGTAGGAGCGAATCGCTGCGCGCTAATTGGCTAATTGATTGATTCAAGTGCACACTCGGCCTATAATAGCCCTCACTGACCCTTCAGGCTCGAGTCATCATTACCATCCCCAGGGTCATGTCGCCGCAGCGTCTCTGGCGACCTTAATCGAGCTGGTTCCAGACCCGAGCGATGCCCAGCGAGCCTGCAGAACTGTGGAGCAAACTCCTCAGCTCCAGTACGCACAACCAGCCCAGCCTGGGACCAAGTTCTACCTCAGCTTCCACTAGCCTTCCCGAGCATCATCATCATCATCATCATCTCCTCCAGCACACAGAGACACGCGTTCGCCAAGTACTGCAGCACCACAACAACCCAGCATCAGCAGCACACACCAGCTGAAGTTGACTGGGTACTCGAATTTTCCATTCCACCTTAAATGGCGCAGCGGCCCCATAGGCGCTCGTTGTACAGGCGCTGGGCAGCTGCTACTGTTTAAGGTGGAATGGGAAATTCCGCTAAGAGGCTGGTGATAAAAGAAGGCTCTTACGTCTTCATCCTCACACGGGTTTCTTTTGCGGTACTGCACCCGGATCCGGCCGTCTGTCGCAGACTGGGGGGGCTTCCCTGCCTTCTCCTCCCCTTCGACCTGCCCTCCGAGAAGGTGGCTGGCTTCAGGTGGGTGCGGGAAAGATTTGCTCGTGTTGATCTTCCCAGTAAACCTCTGGTACAGCGAAGCCATAGGTCCAGTTATAGAAGAACAAGAAGAAGAAGAAGAAGAAGGAAGAGAGAAGCGCTACTGCATCCAGCCCTGTACTCCAGCCAGTAGGAGGAGGCGCCACACACAGAAGACACACGAAGCGTTTCAGCACCTGGACAGGCAGGCAGTCAGTCAGTGTTGCTCCAAGTCTGCTCTACATTCAGAGCACGTTGCGCCTCCTGCTTCCTCAGCGCGCCGGAGAAGCGCGAGCGCCCAGCAGGGAAATTGAGGAAGAGGAGGATTAGGAGCGAACAGGGAAACACAGCCCAGAGAAAACGGGCTTCCGGTGGCGCTGGAGAAAGCCTTGGTCTTGGAAAGCTGGACTCGGACCAGTGGCAGATGCTGTCCGTGGCGACGCGCTCTGCATGAGAAGTGGCCAGGGAGGAAGAGGACAGGGGCTCCCCGGCTGCTACCTCAGGAGCGCAGCAGCTGCTCCGGATGGATTGAGCCCTGCAGTCCCGGAACGGCTCGCTCCTCAAACGCCTGTGGAAGTCTTAGCGCCGGTGCTGATCGTCAGTCCAGTGTGCGCGGTCATGTGCGCGCTCCGCGTTGGGATTCTGCTCTCTTACTTCTTAACAAAGGTTTGAACTGGCGATAGACGGTATCGCAGCGCCGCCCAGCGGTGAGAGCCTGAACTGCAGTCCGGTTTGACGGTAGTAGGAGAAAGGACATGTGCACAGTGACCACAGGCACGGAGTTCACTTGGACCCTGTTACATCACACTGACCTTAGCATGCCCTATAGGAGTCATGGAGGAGGATGCCCAGAGGTACACACTTAGGAAAGATGGTTCCTCAGGGGTTCTTGGACAATGGTTCTTCAGAGTGATGCCGAAAGGGCTGTATATACTTCCGTATAGCACCTGCGACTGTTCCAAGCTCAGCATGGTAACAACACTCGTCTTTGAAAAGGTGTTACAGAGAACCGTACATTCACCATATCGTTCTACATCCACCCGAAGAAAGATTTGACCAGGCAGAGAACCATATACATGAGTAGAACCATCGCCATTCCTATAGAACTTTTATTTTTCGAGAATGTAAAGAGAAAGTAAATCGGTAATGGTGCTAGCTAATTTTATAAAGAACCGAAAGTACTGAAAGAGCCGCTGTTGTAGCACACGGGTGCTACAGGTGTGGTTCTTCGGCGTGACAGCCCAAGAACAATGACTTTTGGCTCCCAGCAGAACGTTTTAACAGGCTGACCTTTAAAGAACCCTATTGTTTTTTGAAAGGGAGGTATAAAGAGCCTTCACGAAGTCTGAAACAACCTCCATGTGATGTATAGGTTCTACATCACTAAGACGGTGTCCCGAAGACTAGACCTCTCTAGTAGGGGCTGTTGCTCCTCTAGACTAAATGCCAGGAGGCTTCTTATTGAAGCCTTCGTTTCGTGACCTATCTAGTGCACTGTGTGAGAAGCAGCTGTAGAGTACGGATCTCTGAGCAGGCCCTGCGTGAAATCTTCTCCGGCAGGCTCTAATGTGTGTCCACACGGTTCCAGCACCTGGACAGCTCCTTCGCTACTTCCCGTGATGAGGACTGCTGTCTTGATTTCACTTTGCGACATGCCAGATGTCTCGGCATGGAGTTGTAGAGGTTCCTAATGGTGTCCTGTGATAATCCATCCCATGCAGCTTGAATATCCTCACAGGGTTCCTGCAGATGGTGCGGTAGGGGTGGAGGTGGAGTGACAGCAGGCCTTCTGGACACGTGACAACAAAGCGTTCGTCTTGGTGCCGACCATAGCGCCTATACAGATTCATTGGTCGACCCGCTGCCACTGGGTCACTCTGTCTGGCACGGTCTGGCACGACACCATTGCAGTCTTTGGCGACGTTGGCGTGGTGTTAAGGGCAGTCGTCATAACAATCTGTGTGCATGTAGTCCTGCGTGGTGCAGCCGTCTGCCAATGCGGACTCATGAAGGGCATCAGTGCTCACTGAATGTCCACGATCGTGGCTATTGGGACAGTCAGGTACAGTGATCCACCAGTCGGTGGATTCCTTCTGGGTGCAGCTGTTTGGTAATGAGTGCATGTATGTCTATATAATGGAACATCATATACAACTACCAAGGCACAGTGGTCTCTACAAGCCCCTCAGGCTTCTGTCATGGCTTCTAAAGAAACACTGGACCAATGGGTGGGGGGGCAGAACCAGAACATGAGTGAGATCAGCTGGAGCACAGTGAACACCAGCCAGAAGCAGGATGTATTTAGACGGTGTTACTCTACACAGATGCACTCCAGGGTCCTTTAATAGCACCTCCATGTTTCGGAGAGTGTCTGCGAACAAAGGAAGCTGATCATTTTATAAAGGCATGGTGGAAAGGGCTTCTCCAGACGCAGAACCTCATGGGAATCTCTTTCATGAAAGTATAATGGTGGACAATGTCTCCCTGAGGCTTCAGACACAGCCGAGATCCGACTAACTGTTCCAACTCATTACGTTCAGCCCATCCGAACACCGTCCTCTACAGCCTTTTATCTACCTCATTTAGGAAAGTAAGGAGAGCTGGTACACGTGCCCCTCCTCAAAGAACAGGGCACAGTAGAAGCAATGCTTTGTACCTGACTGAATCACACTCCAAGTAAACCAAGGGCACCAGGGCCGCTAAATAACTGAGGAATACTCCACAACCAGGCAGGCGTAGAGCTGATCTGTACGCTTCCAGCCTGAGGTACACACATCATCAAAAGAACAGCTGCACCCAGAAGGAATGAACCGACAGGAATGAAACTTGGTGGGGAGGTTTGACATCATGAGACATGCTAATGGTTCAAGTTTCACGCTCGGCCGCGCATGTGATATAAACGAGGAGTGGCTTAATCACTGTGATCCAACAGCCATAGTGACATTCAGTGAGCAGTGATGTCCTTCATGAGTCATCCTGTTAGTGCAGCACCATCGGCAGACGGCTGCACCACGCAGGACTACATGCACACAGACAGTTACGGTGACTCCCCAGGTCAACAATGGTGACGTGCCAGACTGTCATGGAGTGACTCAGAATGGAGGCGGGTCATCTTCAATGACGAGTCACCGTGGTGAACGGTTTGTTGTCACACTTCATACATCCAGAAGACCTGGTGTCAGTCCACCTCCACCTCTACCGCACAAGCTGCTAGAACTGTGTGAGGATAATCAAGCTGCATGGGATGGATTATCACAGGACACCATTAGGAACCTCTACAACTCCATGCTGAGACTGCTGGCATTTTGAGGGGTCACAAAGAAGGTCACCATTGGCCTGTGTGGAGTACTATAAATCTTATTATATTATTATTAGAGTAATATAAGTATTATTATTATTATTGTCTTTACAGGGTGTAACTGACCTCAGTGGTTCTGAAAGTACATCTTTCAATCACAAATACCAAATCACCTTCACCTTAATTCAAACCCAGCCAAGTTTTGCAGCAGAGTGGTGTGTGTGAAAGATAGATGTCTGAATGGAATCAGCAGAAATCCAAAAACCTTGAAGAAAAATGCTTCTTGTTCTGTACAGAAGAGAAAATCCATAAATCACTGTAAACAGATGAAGTAACATAGATTTCTGTGTTGAACTGTAAGCCTTCAGTGAAGCTTATTCAGGCAGAGCTGTCCTTGAAACTCACATATCCTTATTTCCAGACAAACTCAGCGTACGCTTAGTCTAGGAAATCCAACAGACCCAACATATTTTCAATCACCTCTGGCAGATTATCTTCGTCCTTGACTGGATTTAATCTTGAAATGTGACCCATGGAGTCAGATTACCTTTAATCATGCCCCTTGGCTTTTGAGGAAATGACCACGATGTCATCTGAGCAAATCAGTTTTGAGCAACCCAGCCTGCCTTGTCCACCATCATGAAGGGTGCACAAAACGTTCATTGTGCTGCGATTGCAAAACTCTTCATCAGTAGAATAACTACCACTATGTATTCACGAGTATAAAACAACTACCATTGAGTATTTATATGAATATAAAACAGCTACCACTGAGTATTAATTAATATAGAACAACTACCACTGGGTATGTATGAGCGAAGAACAGCTACCACTGAGTATCCATGAGTATAGAACAGCTACCACTGAGTATTCATAAGTAAAGAACAGCTACCACTGGGTATTCATGAGTAAAGAACAGCTACCACTGATTATTCATGAGTATAGAACAGCTACCACTAAGTATTCATGAGTAAAGAACAGCTATCACTGAGTATTTATGAGTAAAGAACAGCTATCACTGAGTATTCATGAGTATAGAACAGCTATCACTGAGTATAGAACAGCTACCACTAAGTATTCATGAGTAAAGAACAGCTACCATTGAGTATTTATGAGTAAAGAACAGCTATCACTGAGTATTCATGAGTATAGAACAGCTATCACTGAGTATAGAACAGCTACCACTAAGTATTCATGAGTAAAGAACAGCTACCATTGAGTATTTATATGAATATAAAACAGCTACCATTGAGTATTTATATGAATATAAAACAGCTACCACTGAGTATTAATGAATATAAAACAGCTACATTGAGTATTTATGAGTATATAACAACTACAATTGAGTATTCATAAGTATAGAACAACTACCACTGGGTATGTATGAGTGAAGAACAGCTACCACTGAGTATTCATGAGTATAGAACAGCTACCAGAGTATTAATGAGTATAGAACAGCTACCACTGAGTATCCATGAGTATAGAACAGCTACCATTGAGTATTCATGAGTAAAGAACAGCTACTGAGTATTCATAAGTATAGAACAGCTACCACTGAGTATTCATGAGTAAAGAACAGCTACTACTGAGTATTCATAAGTAAAGAACAGCTACCACTGGGTATTCATGAGTAAAGAACAGCTACCACTGAGTATTCATGAGTATAGAACAGCTACCACTAAGTATTCATGAGTAAAGAACAGCTATCACTGAGTATTTGAGTATAGAACAGCTACCACTAAGTATTCATGAGTATAGAACAGCTACCACTAAGTATTCATGAGTAAAGAACAGCTATCACTGAGTATTTATGAGTATAGAACAGCTACCACTAAGTATTCATGAGTATAGAACAGCTACCACTGAGTATTCATGAGTAAAGAACAGCTACTACTGAATATTCATAAGTAAAGAACAGCTACCACTGAGTATTCATGAGTAAAGAACAGCTACCACTGAGTATTCATGAGTATAGAACAGCTACCACTAAGTATACTTGAGTAAAGAACAGCTACCACTGAGTATTCATGAGTAAAGAACAGCTACCACTGAGTATTCATGAGTATAGAACAGCTACCACTAAGTATTCATGAGTAAAGAACAGCTATCACTGAGTATTTATGAGTAAAGAACAGCTATCACTGAGTATTTATGAGTATAGAACAGCTACCACTAAGTATTCATGAATAAAGAACAGCTACCACTGAGTATGTATGAGTATAGAACAGCTACCACTGAGTATATAACAGCTACCACTAAGTATTCAGGAGTAAAGAACAGCTGCCACTGAGTATTCATGAGTATACAATAACTACCATTAAATGAACAGCTACACATTCTTTCAGACCCATGGAGGTAACATGTCTTCTCCAAATGGAAGGATGGACAGAAACACCTGTGGACACCTTTTGACCAGAAGTGGAGCTCAAGCTTTAAGGGCTGCTTATCTGATGGGGGCTACCAGGTCTCGGAGGTCTTCCTAGCCCATCTTTTATTAATAGTAATAATAATAATAATAATAATAATAATAATAATAATAATCTAACGCCCTCAGAAACAGCTCCCGTAAAACGAATAACTTGCACCTAATGGTCGTTTTGAGTGGAAATGAAATACATGGAGGGCACTGTCTGAAATTTGTCCAATACTGCATGTCTAAGCCAAGAGCCATTTAGGAACCTTTATTTTTAAGAGTGCACCACAAAATAAGCGCTACAGACCCGAGGTACTGTAAGCCTCTCAGCGCATTTCATAACAGCCAGCCACGAGGTAGAACACGGAGCCAATTTCCTCCATCAAAACAACCTCTATTAGGTTCTGCGGCTTTTATTGCCGCAGCGCTGGTAGGAACGGGCTAATCGCAGCTCCGTCCTAATTGCATCACAGATATTACCGGAACGCATGGCAAACTAAATGGCATGTGAGGCTCAATTCATTTCACTTTTACTGAGAGTCGTTTCCATGTCCCCGCAGAGCAAGCAACCAAGTGAAGTGTGCATACTCGAAACATCTAGACGAGTTTAGGCCCCGCATTAAACTCAGCAAAGGCAGTGGGATGGAACTGATTTTTCTTGGAGGAGGAGGGAGAAGAGGAAGAAGGAGGTGAACACTGCATGTACACTGTTCCCATATGTCTATAACACAGCACTATGGAGTCTTTACATACACTCATCCTCAGAAGAACTGCTGCACCCAGAAGGAGGTGTGGGTTGCAGTGGTGTTGGGAAGGAAGATGAAGGTTACCAGGATCAATAACTGATGATACATTTAGACTGATATGGAGAACATTTACTGAGCTACACATACAGAAGTACCTCACACAGTTCCTGCAGGTTTGGCGGTAGGGGTGGAGGTGGAGTGACACCAGGCCTTCTGGACATATGACATGAGCCAACAAACCGTTCACCTCGGTGCTTACCACGGTGCTTCCACACACGCTGGTCGTCGTCTCCACCAAGACAAAACCGGGACTCGCCGCTTCAGGACAGTCTGGCACGACAGCAGTCGTTGGTGACGGTGACATGGTGTTAGGGACATCACTGTTTACTGAATGTCTGCAATGATGGATGTTGGGTCAGTCAGGTATAACCATAAGGCTCATCCTTGCTAACGTCACGTGCGGCTGAGCGTGAAACCTGAATCACTCACATGACTCACAATGTCAAACCTACCCACCAAGTTTCATTCCTGTTAGTTTATCCCTACTGGGTGCAGCTATCGGTGCAACCGTTTTGTTTGATGTAGGGTTTGATGTAGAGTGCACAGTGGCCAGTCTGAAGAATACAAGGTCCAGCCCAGCGCAAAAATTCATAGACCCTGATCTAATCCCCTTCTAATTTGTAGAAATCCACGGGGTTAGTTTTCCACATCACTGAGGTTCTTATGAATGAACTTTCAGATTAAAACCAACATTATGGCCTCAAATGAGAGCTCCTATACAGACCATTAGCAATTGAGGGTCCCAATAGCCCAGTCTCTGGATGCTACCAAGATAACACTGTGTGTTTGGCAGAAAAGAGACCACCATTAAATCTGGAAACCCCAGTTACCTGTGGCATTGTGTTAAAACTGCATGGCGCATGAACCAATAGAAACCGCACAGTTACCTGAAATAGATCTTGTTATATTTATAGAAACGTACATGGCTACTCAAACTGAACTCGGCTAAGCACAGTTGCTGGACCTGCTTGCATGTTTTTAAAATTTGGGTTGGGTCAATAACCGTAAATATGATATACGGCAATATTTCAAAATGTTGACTATATATCAAAATTATGACCTGTTGAATTTCTATTCCACATCTGGACAGCCAAATAAACCATTAAGGAACACTAATGGTCACCCCACTTTGGACGTGCTGTGTGGAGTATATCGACCCTGCTATGCAGTGAGGGCGCTGACCGATGTCCAGTTCAGGTTCATGTGTAGAATAAACTAAATGAAATGAAATAAAATATGCATCGTCAAAAATCGCCTGGCTATACTACCTCACTGAATGCTAGGCTGTAGCGTTAGCTCAGGTACGTTTACCTAAAACATGGGTTCTCAACCACTGGGCTGTGGACCACAAGTGGGCTACAAAGCATCCTTTTGAGATTCTCCAGCTAGAGCTTATGGAGCCATGGGACTATGGGGGTCCAACTGGCTATGTTCAGTGATTTGCGCCACATATTGCAGTAGGGGCTTCGTTCTGAGTTCTGGATTGGTGAATTGACTTAACACTGAAAACATTTTCAGATGTTTTCAAACTGTTAAAATGTTAATCGTGGATGTAAGTTGACACACCAACTTGACTCTAGAAACAAAATATACTCTCCTTGACAATCTCCTTAATTTGCCACTATTCTGCTCAAATCCTGAAAATCTTGAATTAGGCTAATCTGTTGATAGTTTATGTTCAGTTATTTTCGTCACATATTGCAGTATGGGCTAGGGTTGCCACCTGCAATACGGCATCGTCCTTTATTTGGCAAATAAATGTTTCCATTTGTTCCGTATTTCCGTAAATATCCGTAAATTTATTCCGTATTTCTGTAAATATCTGTAAATTTGTTCCGTATTTCCGTAAATTTGTTCCGTATTTCCGTTAATTTGTACCGTATTTCTGTAAATATCCGTAAATTTGTTCCGTATTTACGTAAATATTCATAAATTGTTCCGTATTTCCATAAATATCCGTAAATTTATTCCGTATTTCTGCAAATATTCGTAAATTTGTTCTGTATTTCCGTTAATTTGTTCCGTATTTCCGTAAATATCCGTAAATTTGTTCCGTATTTCCGTAAATTTGTTCTGTATTTCCGTAAATATCTGTAAATTTGTTCCGTATTTCCGTAAATATCCGTAAATTTGTTCTGTATTTCCGTAAATTTGTTCTGTATTTCCATAAATAGCCGTAAATTTGTTCTGTATTTCCGTAAATATCTGTAAATTTGTTCCGTATTTCCGTAAATATCTGTAAATTTGTTCTGTATTTCCGTAAATTTGTTCTGTATTTCCATAAATAGCCGTAAATTTGTTCTGTATTTCCGTAAATATCTGTAAATTTGTTCCGTATTTCCATAAATATCCGTAAATTTTTTCTGTATTTCCGTAAATATCCGATATACACATCTGTCACACACATGAATGATCGCAATCTCTCTCACCCCATCGCCCCCCTCACCCCACCACCCCTGGACCCAGTTCAAATACGGAACACGCTTTATTCCTTATTACCACAAATGTCTGATAAACGCGTCATACATGATTGATCTCATACAAACCTCCCCCCCTAACGAAATCAGATCAAATATGGGATGCGATTTTGAACACGTCACTCACACATGACCACGTCCCCGTCCTTTATTTTCATTTCTGAAAGGTGGCCACCCTAATATGGGCACTCAAAATCACACTAAAACTACATTTTTAAACCAAAAAAATACGAAACAAAATTTGAATAAACAGGTGGGTCTTGAGGCGGAAAGGACGAGAAGCACTAATCTAAAAGACAGTCATCAGTTTTAGCCACAAGCTGAGAAACGGAACAGACCTGGCGGCAGTCTGCACACCTTGTAAACATTCAATTGGTTTGAATGCTTGGACTTTGCGTGACCGGTGTGCGGCGGCCTTAAACATGATAGCAGCTCAGTGATAGCTACACACACCACTGAACACTATCGATTTTGGCTTTAGCCAGTAAATCAGCTTTACGGTATCAGATATCCTCTAAACGGGTGTCATATTAGCATCGGCTAGCTGTGCAGTGTGGCCTACGCTACAAACACCACAGCACAGGTTCAGTTTTGGCTCGATTCTGTCCCTCTTTTGACAGATTTTCTCTCAGACGTTAGTTTTTAACATCTAAAACCAGGTCAGCAGATCAGCAGTTAGTCAGAATCAAACCTGTACTGTGGTGTGTGGCCCCGTTTATGTCTGTAGGCTGCTTGCTAAGCTAACATCAAGCTAACTGAAGCTAAAAACAGGTTTCAGTTTGGCTTCTGGGCTCAGAATTAAGTCATTATCCTCTAAACTTGTGTCTGTCTTTAATTAAGCATGTCCTGTAGCGAGCAGAGCTGTGGCTTATGATACCTATGCTAAAAGCTAATGCTAAACAGCCCCAATTCCTATTTTGAAGCGCTGCTTAGCATTTCTAAATTGTTAAGCTGGTTTGAAACCTATAGAATGGTGCATTGGAAAATGAAATTTGGTGATTTGGTAATACCATGCACCTCGGTAACATCTGGAGATTGTTAAATGGTGTTAAAAAAGGGGGTACAGGTTTAAGGTAGCTGCATATTAATCTCTGGGTAAGAGCACTAAAACTAATCAGCCATTCCACAGGTTTTATGTCGGCTAACAACAGAAGCCGACTACATGCCCACAGGGTAGAAGCATCTGTTCATGGGACCGGTTCAGTGTCTGTATCAAAATTCAATTATACACAGCAAAGGCTGACCCTAATGGGATCCGAGTTCAGTTGTGAAGCGCACTCCTTATCACTCAATTACGCTCCGACATATGATTACACCCCGGGCTCGCCGGAGCCGCCGTGGCAAATGGTGAATGCAATTAAATAGCTTTGAAACAAGAGTGCTTCACTTTTTATGGCACAAGGCCCACACGCCGTCAGTCACCAAAAAACTACCACACAAGAGTTTAGCTCAACCTGGGGCAGCACTGCTCAAACCTACCTCAGCTTTTTAGACCTTGTACTAGCATGGACGGTGTTACAGTGGTGCAGGTCTTGAATTTCAGCATTAATGAACATATAATGAACTTATAATGTGGTTGGTGTAGCTCAGCGGATAACACCACTAGCCACCACCCCATGTGGGAGACTGGGGTTTGAATCCCAGTATGGTGTGCTACACCAATAAGAGTCCTTGGGCAAGACTCCTAACACTACACTGGCCTACCTGTAATGTGGTTAACCTTGTAAGTCGCTCTGGATAAGAGCGTCAGCTAAATGCCATAAATGTAAATGTAAATAATCTCATGGTTACTGGCCAAATGAGCCTTCGTCTAGCCTGAAAGGCAGAATGGGGTATGATAAGGCCTCTAGCAGGGAGACTCTAAGAAAGCGTACTTGCCGGTCTTTCATTCTGCCATGCTAATGTTGTGGAATACAGTGAGATACTTTATGAGAACAGATAACAGGGCTAATACCAGAGTCAACTCCACTAAAGTCTATCTCTTGAAAATGTATGGATCTACGTGTAGAGTTTGGAGAGGTCTCAACTTTCTTTGCTTGATTGTCTCCAAATTTTATTTTGCCCTCAAGAACTTAACCATGACTTATTATAACCTTGGCTTATAACCAATTAGAGCTTTTTGCTGGAACAGGAGAACGATGTGTTGAAGCAAATGGCTCATCTCAGTTTGGAAAATATCCAATGAAAAACCCCCATCCAATAAAAATGGCCTGACGGATCATGAGCTTGGTTTGTATTAAGGCAAAAAACAAACAAACTGCTCCACCACTGGTTAATATCCGGATTATTATTTAATTGCATGCTCCTCAATGATTACAATGGCCAACTGCTTCCAAAGCATAGTATTTCCATGGTGTCCCACAGGGGTCTACTCTTGGCCCACTTTTGTTTTCTCCATTTATGCCATTTATGTACTTGAGCATGAAATTAATGTATCCTGAGGTTGGAAACTGTCTCCAGCCAAGTGTACATGCTGAACCGCAGGTGATGAAACAATGAAATTAGCCTTCCAGGGGCTAAGCTAAATTTTAAGACCGTTCTATGCAGGAATATAAGCACCTCAGCCTAGCTCTGTTTTCTGTTTGACAGCTATGATTGCCAGTACGGCTGACTGAATGACGCATGATGTGTCTTGCTTTCGTTTGACTTGCTATCTGAGCTTTGGAATTGCTATTGCAATTATGGAAATGAATGCCTTTCTATAACGGGAGAGCTCTTGTTGAAAGAGTCTGCGCTGGCATAAACAGGAAGAAAAAACAAAGTAGTAATTAAACCAGGGAACAGAACCAAACCCAGCAGATCAGGCCCGGAGTGGGGAACCTAGGTGCTTCTGGAAGTCAAGCCTGGAAGTCGAGCAGCAGAAATGTCAGTGCTTACAAAACAGCCGTCTTCCATCTCAGGAACACCGCAACACACTTTTGATTTGCCCAGTCTGCTGTAACATACTTTCTAAGAGTTCACCAAAACAGACTACTAATAGACCACAGCTTGTTCAAAATGCAGCAGCCAATGCATAAACAAGAACTAGAAAGAGAAAGCCTGTTCCAGCCTTATTATACTGGCTCCCTGCCGAGTTGAGGAAACGATTCAATTAGTTTTCAATTATCCAGCGCATTTACACTTCTCCGAGTGCCTCACACGACCTGCAGACTTTTTTTTTGCATTGCGTACTTTATACACTCCTCAACAAAAAGAATAGTTGCACCAACAGCTGCACCCAGAAGGAATCAACCGACTGGAATGAAACTTGGTGGGAAGGTTTGACATGGTGAGACATGCTAATGATTCAAGTTTCACGCTCGGCCATCAGCAAAGAGAGTCCTCCATGAGTCATCCCAGTTAGTGCCAGCACCATTGGCCGATGAGTTCACCATGCAGGACTACATACACATAGACCGCTACCATGACTGCCCTTAACACCACGTCACCATCGGCTAAGCCTGCAATGGTGTCGTAGCAGACTGCTATGGAGTGACTCAGAATGGCAGCGGGTCATCTTCAGTGATGAGTCCCGCTTTTGTTTTGGTGGAGACGACCGTGGTCAGCAAGACGAATGGTTAGCTGTTACGTGTCACACATCCAGAAGGCCTGGTGTCACTCCACCTCCACCCCTACCGCACCATCTGCAGGAGCTGTGTGAGGATATTCAAGCTGCATGGGATGGATTATCACAGGACACCATTAGGAACCTCTACAACTCCAATGCCGAGACGTCTGGCATGTTGGGTTAGCAAACCTGGCAGGCTGACACCATACCGAGAGACAGACTTCTGTATGTGTAGCTCAATAAATATTCCCCATATCAGTCTAAATGCATCAGTTATTGATCCTGGTGACCTTTGTCTTCCTTCCCAACACCGCCGCACCCCCGCACCTCCTTCTGGGTGCAGCTATTTCTCTGATGACTGATACGTGTGTTGTTATTATGAGCAGTTCTGTATTTACTCTGGTTTGTTTTGTAGCAGGTCCCCTCCATAAATCCGTTCCAGATGTGCTTCACTGCATAGCTAATGTGTTGAAATGGAACACTCACCTGCTGACCTTAAGTGTCATCTTATATCTTCCCCCCTGTTCTTTTGTTAGTTATTATAGAGCGAAAATAAGGACATGGTCTTTCTCGGCCGTTCGGCCGTTTACTGAATCGGGTAGGTGCTGGAGAGAGGGCACATCATATGGCGTCTGAATCCAATTTTGAAATGCTCCCGATAAGGTGCCAGCGAAATTGGGTTTTAAACAAGGATGATATGGAGCAGACTTAACATACTGCAGTTATCTGAGTGTGGCGAGGCAGAGGAGAGAGAGAGAGAGAGAATGAAAGTGAAGGAGAGAGGGCTTTAAAAGAGGAACCCCACCATGTTTTCTACACTTCTGCATAGTTAAATGGTGATGATGTAGTCACTCAGAGTGCTTCTGGTTGTGGTGGTGGTGGTGGTGGTGATGGTAACCAGACGTCTGAAGAGTTGAATGGCTCACAGAAGGGTATTACATGAAGCATGGTTATGAATATGGCTATTGATTTATGATGGGATTGTGGTTAAGCCTTGGACTGAGCTTTGGCCTTGTTAATCCATTTATGGTGGAAGGGTACATGGTGGGTGTTGTTAGGCAAAGTAGTCCCCCCCAAAAAAGTCTTATTATTTCAGACCATTTATTTTACCATCATCAGGATTACATAAACAAACTCTGAAGACATGTTCAGCTTCACTGGTGGTTGGGTGGGCTTTGGTGTAGACCACTGGTTACATTACCCTTCACGTTCATTTTCACCCTACTGGTGATTTACCAGCCTAGTTGAATCTGGATGAAGGCCTATAGCACCATCCAGTACACACATTTGGACATGTGTGCCTTAATTAGATATTTATATGTACAGTACCAGTCAAAAGTTTAGACACGCCCATCTAAATGGATGTAGTTGGTGGTCCTAAAGACCCTACAGTCTTACACTGAACAGCTCCAACTGATGAGAGTCTGAACCAGTCCATATCCTGATACACCACAGTATGATACTCCTCCATATCTCCACCTCTAATATATATTTAGTGGTGTAAAAACTTTGATCTTTCTCTACACAGTGTAAAAGCTCTAGCTCTCCTTTCAGCTTAGTGAATATTCATGATGGACCGACCAATAGAATCGCTCCAAACCTGCTTAGAGATAAACTTGGTTCTATCAGCTCCACTGCAGGTTAGGAAAGCTGGTCCATCCTCCTATAAAGCTCCATTCTGGAGGTGTTTAAGGTGGACTGTATAATTCATGAGTGCTGTTTTATAGTTTGTAAGTACAGCCTTAAGATATTTTTTAAGAGTTTTTAGATCACTAGTCTGAAGCTTGACCCACCATCCTTCAACCTCCCTGGAACAGTCTCTGTTCTGGCACCCAAATGGTGGAATGAACTTTCACTGGCCCTCCAAACAGCGGACCCTCTCATGGTCCTCATGCAGACTGAAGATCATTTCTGTGAAGCACCTAAGTGAGCACTAATCTAGGTTGGTGGGTAGGACTGAGATTGTGAGACAGGTGAATGATTTTCAAGCTCGACGGCGCATGTGACATAGGCAAGGATGAGCCTTATCGCTGTACCTGACTGACCCAACAGCCACAACTTCAGTGAGCAGTGATGTCCTCCATGCGACATCCTGTCAGAGCCAGGACCATTGGCAGGCAGCTGGAGTACATGCACGTAGACCGGTACAACGACTGCACCCAACACCACGTCACCGTCACCAAAGACTGCAATGGTGCCATGCCAGGTCGTTAGAATGGCAGCGGGCCATCTTCAGGGACGAGTCCCGCTTTTGTCCTGGTGGAGACGACCAACGAAGCCGTGTGTGGAGGCACTGTGGTCAGTGGGCAACGGTTGTCACACGTCCACCCCTACCGCCAAATCTGCATTAGGAACCTCTACAAGATGTCTGCCGAAATGTCTGGCAACATGCTGGCCCGCCGCCATACCGAGAGACAGACTTCTGTATGTGTAGCTCAATAAATATTAATCATATCAGTCTAAATGTATCAGCATTTATTGTTCCTGGTGACCTTTAACCTCCTTTCCCAACACCATTACCACCCCACACTTCCTTCTGGGTGCAGCTCTTCTACAACTGTGTTTAGCTAGGATACATTCTCAGACTGAACACTAGGCACTTCTGTAAATGTGCTTCTGGAATGCTGCTGAACTCCATAAACGGTCCTGTAGTCCCCCGCCCATCATTGTATGCTGTTCACGGTCCTGCAGTCCCGGCCATCATCACACTAGCTTACTGACACCACTATGAGACCCCTCTCAGTAGCCATCAGCAGTTTAGCGCTAGGTAAAGCAGCAGTGAGAACCATTACTGTTTGTTCTCCACCCTACGGTTGCAGAACGTATTCCACAGTGGCACCACCGGCATGAACACAATCACGCTTTGAAGCATGTGAGGCATCATGTGAGCCATATTTATTTAGTCAGTGGTAAAAGACTGGAAACCCCCAGTCTCTAAAACTGGGTTCAAGATGGCCGCCATTTTGCTGCTATGTGCTTTAGTCCGTGTTTACATATAACAGTGTGCCATACAGCGTCAGGAGACACATGACCACGCCCATTAGAGATGACTGAACAACTCCACACAGTCTAAGGCCAGGGTGTGAAGATTTAGGCCTAGAGTTAGCACCAGGCTAAGCTTCAAGTTCTTGTTGGCTACAGTCTAATAGCTCCAGTACAAATACCAAACAGGTCTTGACTGATTATCTGTAATATGAGCAAAACACTTCTGCTTAGAAATCAAACTTGTCCACACATTAGGCCAGTGTTTTTCAACCCTGGTCCTCGTTGCCACCCGTCCTGTAAAATATGGAATCGTCCTTTATTTGGCAATTAAACGTGTGTCCCGCATTAAACCAATACAGGACGCCATTTGTTCTGTATTTCCGTAAATGTCCGTAAATTTGTTCTGTATTTCCATAAATGTCCGTAAATTTGTTCTGTATTCCGTAAATGTCCGTAAATTTGTTCCGTATTTCCGTAAATGTCCGTAAATTTGTTCTGTATTTCCGTAAATGTCCGTAAATTTGTTCTGTATTTCCGTAAATGTCCGTAAATTTGTTCCATATTTCTGTAAATGTCCGTAAATTTGTTCCGTATTTCTGTAAATGTCCGTACATTTGTTCTGTATTTCCGTAAATGTCCGTAAATTTGTTCTGTATTTCCGTAAATGTAAATTTGTTCTGTATTTCTGTAAATGTCCGTAAAATTGTTCTGTATTTCCGTAAATGTCCGTAAATTTGTTCTGTATTTCTGTAAATGTCCGTAAATTTGTTCTGTATTTCCGTAAATGTCCGTAAATTTGTTCTGTATTTCTGTAAATGTCCGTAAATTTGTTCTGTATTTCCGTAAATGTCCGTAAATTTGTTCTGTATTTCTTGAAATGTCCGTAAATTTGTTCCATTTTTTACGTAAATGTCCGTAAATTTGTTCCGTATTTCTGTAAATGTCCGTAAATTTGTTCTGTATTTCCGTAAATGTCCATAAATTTGTTCTGTATTTCCGTAAATGTCCGTAAATTTGTTCCGTATTTCCGTAAATGTCCGTAAATTTGTTCCGTATTTCTGTAAATGTCCGTAAATTTGTTCTGTATTTCCGTAAATGTCTGTAAATTTGTTCTGTATTTCCATAAATGTCCGTAAATTTGTTCCGTATTTCCGCAAATGTTCGATATACACGTCTGTCACACACACATGAATGATCACAATCTCTCTCGAACCCCCCGACTCATTTGAAATATGGAACACGCTTTGATTGATAACACTATCCCCCAAACAATCAACCATCCCCGCCCCCCCACTAACTTTCAAGCACATGCCACTCCCACATGACCAAGCCCCCCGTCCTTTAATTTCATTTCTGAAAGGTGGCAACCCTAGGAGGCACCCTACCCTGGACATGTTAGTGGACTCTCAGCTTTAACACCCAGCCTGTAACTCTGAATGGGCTGAATGTTAATGAGCTGATGAGTTGAATCAGGTGTGGGTTGCCTTTAGGATCTGTTGAGAAGCACTGCTTATGCAAGTGGAGTGGTGTTAGTTGGGATGCGTTGTATGGAACTAAACCAGCAGGGGGAGTGGTCTGGACAGCGGCTGATTCTGCACACCTGTTGTTTTGTCCCTCGGTGTCTGTTTACCTCCTCCTTTCTGCAGTAGCTGTTTGGAGACCAGAGACGGAAAGGCTTGACCATGCAGAGACATGTCAGCAATGGACTCACTGTTTGATTCCCAGTTTGCCCTGCTGACTCTTGAGCGTGGGTCTTGGGGTGCTGTTTAAGGTGGTGTAGAATAAAGTAAGGATGACAACACTGGAGAACCGATGCTGACATGAGCAGTCAGGTTCTGTTGGGTTGGGTCACGTTTCTTAAGCGATGTTGGGGAAATTCTCCCAAAGTCACGAGTCACAAAGCCATGTGCCACTATGATACGAACGTCCTGGTCCTGGATGACCCCCTGTTCTGTGTAATCCCGTGATCTCCCTGCTGTAACTCAATCTGATTTATCTCATTAATAAGCCATCTTCAGCTGGACTAGGTTTATTACAGATGGGGAAATCCAGGGCCACTGCCACGGAAGTCCAACATCATCTCAGAACTCAGAAGAGGTTCTGTTAAAAGCATGATCTGCTGAAAACAAGTCAGGGCTTTCAAAGGGATCCAAGAGTTCTGCATGGGCATGTGCTAATAGCATGATACCCTTGTAGGTACTCTTTTATATTACATGGTTACGAAGGTTCTCAAATCATTTTTAGCTTAGGCATCTGGTTCTCTATCTGAGTGGCGTAAAGGTTCTTTATCCCTTAATGAGCATCCAGGAAGGACACACAGCATCGGAAACCTGTTTTACCAAGAATCTCCATCCAGCAAATAACAGAAAAGATGGAAAGCCAATGGAGAATAAGACTTGTCTGATTTTACAGCTACAGGCTATTTTACATTGCAAGAGCTTGGAGACGAGGCACTGGCCAACATGACGACTTAGGAAACATCAGGATCAGGTGCTTTTATATATATGCAGGGGTTGGACAATGAAACTGAAACACCTGTCATTTTAGTGTGGGTGGTCTCATGGCTAAATTGGACCAGCCTGGTGGCCAATCTTCATTAATTGCACATTGCACCAGTAAGAGCAGAGTGTGAAGGTTCAGTTAGCAGGTAAGAGCACAGTTCTGCTCAAAATACTGCAATGCACACAACATTATGGGTGACATACCAGAGTTCAAAAGAGGACAAACTGTTGGTGCACGTCTTGCTGGCGCATCTGTGACCAAGACAGCAAGTCTTTGTGATGTATCAAGAGCCACGGTATCCAGGGTAATGTCAGCATACCACCAAGAAGGACGAACCTCCACCAGCATCACGTAGTGACCTGGCCACTATCCTGCAAGAAGAATGGCTTAAAATCCCTCTGACCACTGTGCAGGACGCAGTATATGGCATTCCCAAGACCAACTGACGCTGTATTGGCCGCAAAAGGAGGCCCTACACCATACTAATAAATGATTGTGGTCTAAAACCAGGTGTTTCAGTTTCATTGTCCAACCCCTGTATATATACACATGATTCAGTGATAAGACATTGGTCTTTTTGCATATACACTATTCGGCAAATGAGTTTCTATTGTAGTTTATGCATTTCTGTTATACCACAAATTAGTTTCCACCTCAAGCAAGTGTTATAAACTGTCGGGTCTGTTGTTTACAATAGAAACAATTTGAGTTTAAATGTTCCCAACTTTATGCCAACAAACTACGACGCAGTGAAGTGCCTGTCTAGCTGATTGGCCCTGGTCCCCCAGTCACTATTTGCTTTTTCCTTTCTTGGCATTTCCTTCTTATTCCCAATAGCATCACATTCCCTGCACTGTAGCACCTCTTCCCAATCTATGGATCCCGTCACTCACACCCCACCGAGATTTATAGCCCCATCATCCTTGTGCAGCGCCATCTGCAGGAGCCTGGAGTTACTACCACCTTAAACATGTAAGGTGACTCATTTACTCAGTTAATACCTAAAACCTGTTTCATTGCAATCTAGTTTAACTGCTTTGGAATTTTCTAGCATGTTCCCAAACACATAGTTACCTGGATAATACCAAGAACACCTGGAGTTTTAAAGCACTGGTTCACAAACCCTAGACCTGATGGTCTATATTAATGCTCTATCCCTGCCAGGATTTTCCCAAAAATGAGAGGTCCTGAGGACCGGACTGAGAACAGCTATCCACTGAAAGGTTCTACAGGAGGTTCTTCTATGTCAGTGCACCATAAAGCCCCATGTTAAAGCATGCACGTCCAGGAAGTTGGCCAGATTGAGTGAAACTTGAAGCAGCCAATGCCCACAGCCCAGAAGCACTAAATTCAGTCTCAGCCATGTGATGGAATCTCAAGAGCCAAGGCCCTTACCTTTCTAGAGGAAGTGCTGGTGTCTATCTTCAGCTGGGTGGCAATGAGGACTGACATCGCAGGCTCTCGGGCGCCAAAGTGTGTGTTAGCTGGTTCAGAGGAATCCGGGAAAGTCCACTTGTGGAATGCCGGGCTCACCTTGTCCTGTGCTGCTCTCTTTTCCTTCTGCTCTCCTTCCGGATGCCACTATCACCAGGATGCCTGTTATACCTCCCCACCCGCCGCTCTGAGCTCTTTCTCCTCTCACGCCGTTTCTCTCCCTCTCTCTCTCTCTCTCTCTGTCCTCTCAGTCTTTCACCCTCATTTTCTCTCCCTCTCCTTCTCTCTCTCTCTTTTTCTCCCTCCCCGTCTCCGGTCTTGCCCCACTGAAGCGTGAGGCGAACCACTTGTAAATTCTGGGCAGATTTCGAAAGACATACGCGCTCGCAAACAAGCGAGCAGCCCGGTGCCTGCAACCCTTGCCAAATGGATTTGAGAGCGGAGGATTGGAAATGTGGGCGACCGTGGATACCTTTACTTTTGTCAGGTGCATATTCCTGTGTACACTCGCGTGCATGCCTTCCTCCTTCACTTCTATCAGGCTTACAGTGCAGTGGGTCGATTCAATCAAGCGCGCCGTTAGCTGATGAGTGAGTGCGGCTGATATTTATGCGGCGTGATGCGGGCGCACCATAAAGCACCGGCTCTCCGGCGGGCCGACAGGACGCTGGCCAAAACAACCCTTTTATTTATGTAGCGGTTGGGGCTGGTGGGGCACCCCAATCTGCTGAGCTGACACCCGATAAACACTTCGCCAGGGCCTCAGTCGTTTTCTTTGCTCGAGGCGGGCCAATAATTTGACCCCTCCGGAACAGGGTAACATCTTTTCCAGACCATGGGATACGACTACAGAGTTGTTTAAGAAATGAGAATTGCCGCCAACTCAAAGGTATTAATCAGTGCAGGAATTAGAAGTGTGTCTGGGAGAGCCTCCTCATCCAGGAATGAGGAGATCGGGTAAAGGAGAGGTGTGAAGGACGTGATCGCGGAGCACTGGTTGAACAAGCTCAGATGGGCTGGATAGGTTGGTTCGCTAATGACAGGTGGGCCAACGCAGTTGCCTGGCGGTATCTGTGCAAATGGAAAGTGCCACCCGGAAAGGCCACATAGAGATGGGAAGATGAGATAAGAGCACGAATGGGACCAACGTAGTGTAGACTGGCAAGATCAACAATGGGCAAACAGCAGGGTTGAAACAGCACCTGATGGTCCAAAGGTCCATCAAGTTCATACTAGAGCTAACACTGCAGCTAACCAGCACCATGCTAATAAGAAGACAACATCTCAGAGGATGAGATTCCACCATGCTAGCTAATCAGGAGAATACAGTGGTAGTGTTTCTTAGACTACCTAGCTAACACCATCTAGAGTAGTTAGCATTGTTAGCTTAGGTTGTGTCTTGATTTACTCACTATGCCCACATAGAGATGGGAAGATAAGATAAGAACACGAATGGGACCGACGTAGTGTAGACTGGCAAGATCAACAAAGGATTGGGCAAACAGCAGGGTTGAAACAGCACCTGATGCTCCAAAGGTCCAACAGGTTCATGCTACAGCTAACATTGCAGCTAACCAGCACAATGCTAATAATAAGACGATGTCTCAGAGGATGAGGTTCCACCATGCGAGTTAATCAGGAGAATACAGTAGTAGTGGTTCCAGCCTACCTAGCTAACACCATCTAGAGTAGTTAGCATTGTTAGCTTAGGCTGTGTCTTGATTTACTCACTATGCCCACATAGAGATGGGAAGATGAGATAAGAACACGAATGCGACCGACGTAGTGTAGACTGGCAAGATCAACAAAGGATTGGGCAAACAGCAGGGTTGAAACAACACCTGATGGTCCATAGGTCCAACGGGTTCTTGCTACAGCTAGCACTGCAGCTAACCAGCACAATGCTAATAAGAAGACAACGTCTCAGAGGATGAGGTTCCAACATGCTAGTTAATCAGGGGACTACAGCGGTACTGTTTCTCGGCCTACCTAGCTAACACCATCTACTGGTTGGTGTAGCTCAGCGGATAACACCACTACCCGCCAAGTAGCCACCACCACACGTGGGAGACTGGGGTTGTCTGGGAGTCTTGGTGATGCTGTGCTACACCAATAAGAGTCCTTGGGCAAGACTCCTAACAGTACATTGGCCTACCTGTAATGTGATTAACCTTGTAAGTCGCTCTGGATAAGAGCGTCAGCTAAATGCCGTAAATCTAGAGCAGTTAGCATTGTTAGCTTAGGCTGTGTCTTGATTTACTCACTATGCCATTTCATTTGCATAGTAAATACAAATTCAGGCACTTGCTGGTGGGGACACCAGAACACTGATGGCTCAGTCACGCATGACGTGTGTGAAAAACATTACACTGCACCACGGAAATAACACAGACGCTCCTCCGCTATGTGGAGCCATACTGTCATTGTTAGGATGGATTATTCAAAGTCCAAGTGAACTTTATTGTCATTCAGACTTAGTAAACATAGTGCAAACACACAAGACATACTAGAAATACCAGAAACATAACAGTGCAGATGAGACATAGGTATAAATATAGAAGGAGTGGGGGGTGTCGTTTCATTAACAATCCCATTAAGTTCACCTTGAGACCCTGATACAGTCTTGTGTGTTAGTCACACATAGCAATGTTTAATAAACTACTACTTCGCTGTTAACACCACTAGCATAAAGGCTAATTTCATTAGCATCACTCTCACCAGGCTAACTGTGGTTCACCAAAACAACTCAAAGCCGCTGTAGTTGAAACACAGTCAGCTGACTCCCTTCAGTAAAGACTTCATGGGCCGAGTCAGCCTGTTAGCTGTAGCCTGTTAGCAGGTCAGGTTGTTTACGTCATGACTTGTTCCTATGAAATGAGTAAAGAGAGCGTGTTGCATTATGATAAATGTGGCAGATGATTATTTTACGTTTACTACTTTTGGCAGACGCTTATCCAGAGCAACTTTTCACAGGTTTACGTTTTCACTTGTCGGAGAAGGGCACACTGATGGCTCAGTTTCGACTGACCAACGACAGAACCAACAACATGGACTGTGCTGTGCTGAGCCATACAGTCATTTTCAGGATGGAATATTCCGGTCCTTTCAGGAACACTCTCTTAACGTTCATCATAAGACTCAGATACAGCCGTATGTCAGTCACACAAAGCAATGTTTAGTAAAATTAATCCTTTTTTTAGGCTAATAACACCACTAGCATAAAGGCTAACTCCGTTAGCATCACTTGCACCAAGGTAACTGTGTTTCACCTAAACATCTCATAGCCGCTGTAGCTAAAACACAGTCAGCTGACGGCAGAACAGAGGTAATGTCTGGTCCCTTCAGTAAAGTTTAAGTAACTGGATATTTGAAAATTGGGCTAGTTAGCCTGTTAGCTGTAGCCTGTTAGCAGGTCAGTTTATTTTAATGTTTTAATGGTTTGTTCATATGAATTGTGTAAATAAAGTGCAATGGCCGAGAAGTGCAAACCGAATTATCATTGCAGAAAAAAAATAAACAAAATTTATTTACTAAATTTTTACAAGTTTAATTTACAAATTTACTAACTAAAAACATCACATCCAAAATTAGAAACCAACAAAATTACAAAAGCAAAAACTATTTTACAAGATGTGAAACACTTTTACAGAAAGTGTTTGTACAGTGTTTGGGCAGGTCTAACACACAGAAAGTGCTTTTCATTTCCAAATTTGTTTTTATTTTCATCAATATGTTTACTGAAATGTATTTTTTTGGCATTTTTAAATAAATTTTTATTTTTATAATGTTGTTTACTGAAATGTACTATGTATTTGCCCTTGTAAAATAGTTTTTGCTTTTGTAATTTTGTTTTCCTGAATGTAATTTCTTCTCATTTGTAAATTTGTTTTTATTTTCATAATTTATATTATATATTTTCATAATTCTCGGCTACCATACAACACCTGTGAAGTATAGAGTGTTGTATAATGGTACGTGTGACGAGTGATTATGTAAACTCACAGTTTACATTTACACAGGCAGGTGAAAGTCGCGTCGAGTCTTTTCCAAAGGAACCCTAAGGGTAGTGATCCAGGCGAGGATTCGAACCCCAGCCTTCAGCATTTAGTAGTCAAATAGTCCATAATCAAAAACACGACAGCACAACAGTATCTCATTCACTAACACATTCAGACCATGGTGCAGTAAAATAATGAATACGCTATAATATTAATGATTAATAGAAATTCCACTTAAAGGTATATACTGTATATACACTATGCTTGTGTTGCTGCCAGCATCCCAATAAGCTGGGTGTCTGCTTGTGTGCGCTGTCCTCTCAAATCAAGTTACTCCCTTACACTGAGAACAAACTGTCCTATCGCACATGCCATACCCCCTCCAGAGGGACGCTCTGAGGGGGGAGGAGCTGAAATTCTTATTTCATGGTGCTTTTTTATTTGAGTTTTTTTCCCCTCGGCTCCCTGCGAGTGGCTAACAGGCTTGTTCCCTCTCGGCCGCCTAGTAAAGGGAGCGTGCAGGAGTTGTATGGCCTGGTTAAAGAGGAGACGCTTGGTGCTGGAAGAGAGGAGGTTATCAGCACACGCAGGCGGGACCGGAGCTTCATGCCATGCTTTATTTGCCACCCCTGATGCCATGCTTTGGGCTGAGGCAATGGTGCCTTGAGGTGTGAGGTTAGTGGTCTTCTAATCACGAGGGCTATGCCTGGGTGCCGTCCCATAATCAGTAGACACTACTATGTGTGATGCCACAGAAGACCTAGTGCCTTAATACACTTACATACATCATTAGCTAGTTCTTAAGAGAACCAGTTTTCTCAAATGAGACGTGTGGTTGTGAAGTTGAAAGAACCTCTGCACTGTTCTAAGACTTATGCATTATGTAAGGTTCTCCACACTTACATATATCCAAACACTCTTCCAAACATGGTTCTTCTGAACACCAAAGGTTGATCAACTACAAAATCATTCAGCTGTATGTAGCAGCAAAAGGCTACCATGGTGGAACCTCATTTTTGCTATATAGAACCATTTTTTAAAGACACATACACAACAGGTTTCTCTTTTGGTGTGGGTTCCCTCACAAACCCATGAAGAACTACTTCCTCAGCAGGGACCTTTTCCGTGTATTCGTACTCACTGCTAAGGTTCAATCAATGTACTGTAGATGGCAAACATGAACATGCTCATAATTGACAGTAGCTACATTGACAATCCTATATAGCCGGAGTGGGTAACTGGGAAAATCGGGAGAACTCCTGAGAGGGTCTGTACAGTTTGGGCTGTCTGCAAATCAGTATCCACCAGTAATCTACCAGGAACGAGCATGTTGGTCACGGCTCAGACTACCTCTTGCACCGTCCCCATCAACATCAGCACCTGGAACTACCTGGCATGCTTACTCAGAATTGGCTGACACCCACACACCTAAAAACCCGATACCCGATTTGACCCATTTCCGTAAACCTAGGATACTAGTTCAACCGGACTGAAAACATGGCTGATGATTGACACATGGTTGATACACATTTTCGCCAGAGCTGAATCCTGGGGACTGAAAAACTCATATTAAAAGGTAAAAGATTTAGAGGACCATTAATACTGGATTAATAAAAATAAAAAACAATATATTAAAGTAATTTATAAGACTGCAACATAAAAGGATAACCAGGCAAATTAACATGAAAACAGACAAATAAAAGGATTATAAAAAGTTATATTTTTAAAATTATATTAATATTAATAAAATAATATTAATATAATAAAAATATTAATAAAATATATTATGTTTTTATTTATATTTTAATTATATAAAGTAAAGTAAGTAAAATAACAAGAAGCTAACGCTAGCATCGCGAGAGCCCTTCAAATCCAGGGCAGGTATTTAAATGATGTTGGGTTTCTATGAGCTTGGTACACAACATATAACCCATGGTATGTGTACTACTGGACAGTCCCAGACAGTTGTAGAAACAGTTCTCCAAAGTTCTAGAAAATTCTGGACAGTTCAGCTTCCTGAGAGTTCTCGGAGTTCCAGCAGCTTCCTGAAGTCTACTCAGAACTGAATGACCAGGAAGAAGAAAAACCTAGAAAAGGTAATTTCCTGAAGGAAACGTGGAACAGATGCACAGCTTAAATGGTTCCCACTTCCTGCTAGGCTGTGTTTGCTACAGGAGGAACGAAGGATGAATTAATAACACATAGAGAAGTGCAGGCCAGCATGTCTGTCCGGATTTTGAGAGTTTGGGGATCTGCCCTAAATGAGTACAGGCAGTTTGGTGGCTGTAGGTCAAATTAAACAATAGAGCTGGAATGGGAGTGGAAATATTTGGGACTCTATATGGAGGAACGAGGGATGAAAAAAAGACAAACAGGTGAGTGCAGGTCGAACAGTGAATTCTTGCTTGGGGTTGGCCCTTTGATGTACACAAAACAGAAAGTTCCGTAAGATAGCATTTAAAGATACCCGTTTGGCCAAATTCAGAAGAACAGGCTGGCCACAGCTCTACGTCCACTTGCCCCTGTGTGCAACCCGGTAAAGAAAAGCCCGGCTTGTTTGGTGATTGGCTGATTCCTCAATCTCTTTGTAGATAAGCTGACAGTTAACAGTTAAATGTGTTAGGACTTCTCTTAAGCTCCTGAAGTCCTCACCTATAGGATACATCACTTAGCTATACCCACCTAAGCTCACCACACAAATACTGAGTCACCTTGCAGGTTTAAGGTGGTAGAACGTTCAGGTGACTGAGTTTGGGCGTGGCCAAAGACCATAATGTGAAGGAGGTAGCTGAATCTGCAGGTGTATGGGCCGGGAAAGGCATCCACCAAATCTGGCCCAACTGCGCAATTCTTTGATGCGTAAGTGGCCCACGTCCCTAAACTTGTTCAGTCCAGGCCAAATCGAATCATGATTGTTATTTGTGGAGATAATTTTAGAAACCGGACAGAAGAAACGATTCCTGATTAGCCAGTCTTCCTCCTTCCTCTGTTTCAGGAATGTTGGCTAACCCTATAGTAATACTTGCATGATTCAAATACAAACATGATTCTACTGGATCTTCTGGATCCTCTGAATCCACTAGGTCTCCTCTGAATACTTAGGACAGGGGTTCTCGACCTGGGGGAGAACATGAACAATGAATTAGTTCCACTAAATATTTGGAACCTGGAACCCCCGGCCTAGAAGGACCCAAACAGCTTAAAGGTTAATCTGGGAAATACTGATGCAGCTGGCTGTACCCATAAACCATTAGGCTCTCTGCTCTGTGCATCTAGCCAGAGATACTTATTAGCCCACAGCCCAGGACCCACGCTGTTCCACAGGATCATTAATGCTTCCCATATTAATCATGCCCTTCAGAGGACGCAGAGGCTGCAGCAAATATGAAATATTAATCATTTCAAAGCACAAACAATAGTCGCATCTGTAGATGTGTTCATGGACGTCGGTGAGCGTACGCAGTATCTAACACAGTTGAGGTTCCGCCCGGCCTTTTTATAGACCCTTTCTTCTGGTGTGTCTCCCAGATCTGCCCTCCGCACCACCTCAGTGCCTCAGTGCTCATCTAAACTTGTCCTAACTGCACTATCCCTCTGTCTTCTCAGAGAGCTTCTCCTTTCCAGTCCTGCAGTTCCCAGTGGTTCTCCTTCATGCTCTTAGAGTTTCTCCTTTTGCGTCTTGGTTCCTCTCTGAGTTCTTCCCCAAGTTCTTAGAGAGTTTCTCATTTTGAGTCTTGGTTCCTCTCTGTGGTTCTTCCCCAAGTTCTTAGAGAGTTTCTCATTTTGAGTCTTGGTTCCTCTCTGTGGTTCTTCCCCAAGTTCTTAGAGAGTTTCTCATTTTGAGTCTTGGTTCCTCTCTGAGTTCTTCCCCAAGTTCTTATAGAGTTTCTCATTTTGGGTCTTGGTTCCTCTCTGAGTTCTTCCCCAAGTTCTTAGAGAGTTTCTCATTTTGGGTCTTGGTTCCTCTCTGTGGTTCTTCCTCAAGCTCTTAGAGTGTTTCTCATTTTGGGTCTTGGGTTCGCTCTGTGGTTCTTCCAAATGCCCATGGAGAGTTTCTCCTTTTGCGTCTTGGTGTTTCTCTCTGTGGTTCTTCCCCAAGCTCTTAGAGTGTTCCTCCTTTTGAGACTTGGTTCCTCTCTGTGGTTGTTTCTCAAGTTCTTAGAGTGTTCCTGCTTTTGAGACTTGGTTCCTCTCTGTGGCTCTTCCTCAATCTCTCAGAGAGTTTTTCCTTTTGAGTCTTGGTATCTCTCTTCGGTTCTTCCTTAAGCTCTTAGAGTGTTTCTCATTTTGAGTCTTGGTTCCTCTCTGTGGTTCTTCCTCAAGCTCTTGGAGAGTTTCTCCTTGTGAGTCTTGATTACTCTCTGTGGTTCTTCCTCAAGCTCTTGGAGAGTTTCTCATTTTGAGTCTTAGTGTTCCTCTCTGTGGTTCTTCCTCAAGCTCTCAGAGAGTTTCTCCTTTTGAGTCTTGGTTCCTCTTTGTGGTTCTTCCACATGCTCTTGGAGAGTCTTTCTATTTGAGTCTTGTTTCTTCTCAATAGTGCTTCACATGCTCTTGGAGAGTTTCTCCTTTTGAGTCTCGGTTCTTCTCAGGGGTTATTGTTAATGCTATTAGAGAGGTTCCTTTTTTTTAGGACCATGGTTTATCTCAGTGGTTCTTTCCCATGCTCCTTATTAGGCTCTTATCTTGAGTCCTGGTTCTTCTCAGGGGTAATTATAATGCTATTTCAGAGACTCTCAGTGGTTCCTCCTCATGCTCCTTGGGAGGTTCTCCGTCATTGCTTCCTCTCAGTAGTAATTCTAATGCTATTTGGGAATCTCTTTATCAAGTTTTTGGATCGTTCACAGGTGTTCTTCCTTATGCTCTATGAGTTTCTCCTTTTGAGTCTTGGTTCCTTGGTTTGTGATTCTTCTTCATAGTCTTCATAGTCTAAGGGTTTCTCTTTTGGAGATCCCATAAGTGGTACATCTTACTGCTCCTTAGACAGTTCCTTAGATTTAGGAAACGGTTCCTAACATGGTTCCTAGATCAACCCCACATTTTAACCACAGTATCCATACTCAAAACTCTGTAACTACAAAATCTAAAATCTGCCAACCTGCACGCCTGAAATCTGCCAACCTGAACGCACTGGGCTGTAGACGTCACCGTAACGTGCCGCTATCTGAGGTCAAACGCTGGCCGTGAGGGTTTCTGATGGACCCCGTACAAACTTATAGAGACGATGAGCCACTGTCTGCTGGTTTATTTCCCCACAGGCACAACTGAAGGCTACCTGTGTCAGTCTTGATTGAGTTCCGCATGACCACCTCCCTGGAAAGCAGAGACCATATTGCCTGTTCTCTCCTGGGTGTGGGATGGCGGAAAGGATAGTGCTCTCACTATCACGTCTCTCAGGCTGGGGACACTGCACGGTGCTGGAACACAGGGCTGGAGAGTTTCATGGTTTCCTTGGGCCTAACAGAAGGCAGTTCCCCCAGAAGCTACTAGAGGGCGACAGTGTAGGGTTCCTGTGTGGACCAATGTTTGACTTCCATTGTGCCTCCCTGGCACTGCATCGGAATACAAGAGAGAGGCGTATCAGCTCCAATTTATTTTCAACGTGACCTTGCCAACAAACAAGTACAAAATTACCAGTGTGTGTTGTTTCACCTAGTGATGCACTGAAATGATAATAGCGGGCCAACACAGAATCCAGGACAGCCTGGAGTGAAAAACAAGAAGCTGCTAATAAATGAAACCTGTTTACATAAAACTAACGTGCTATATTAATCCAGTATGAGCCCACAAAATCCAAAATAGAGAATGTGCAGTCATGCAATACAGTCCATTCTATTATTTATTACTCATATACTCATCGTCTAATAATGAGCTGCACCCAGAAGGAATCAACCAATGGGAATGAAACTTTGTGGGAAGGTTTGACATTGTGAGACATGTAAGTGATTCAAGTTTCAAGCTCAGCTGTGCATGTGATGTATCGCTGTACCTGATTGACCCACCAGCCATGACTGCAGATATTCGGTGACCAGTAATTGTCCTCCATGAGCCATCCTGTTAAAGTCAGAGCCATTGGCAGACAGCTGCGCAACGCAGGACTACATGCACACGGACCGTTACAACGACTGCTACTAACACCACGTCAACGCCGCCCAAGACTGCAACGGTGTCGTGCCAGACTGTCATGGAGTGACTCAGAATGGCAGCGGGTCATCTTCAGTGATTTTGTCTTGGTGAAGATGACCAATAAATCTGTGTATGAAAGCACCGTGGTCAGAGCCAAGATGAACGGTTTGTTGTTACATGTAACATGCCCAGAAGGCCTGGTTTCACTCCACCTCCACCCCTACCGCACACTCCATCAATAGAACCTCTACAACTCCATGAGAGACAGACTTCTGTATGTGTAGCTCAATAAATACTGTCCATATCAGTCTAAATCTATACTCATTTATTGTTCCTGGTGACCTTTATCTTCCTCCCCAACAGCACCGCACTCCCACACCTCCTTCTGGGTGCAGCTGTTCTGTTGATCGTATTTTGTACTTGGGCTGTTCATTTGTGAACGAAGGCTGCAGATGATGTTAATGTGTGAGTAGGTGCTTTCCATTTTGTTCTGCATATTTAAAAGGACCTAGTGTTTTCATGTGGGATCAAACCTGTGGTGTAGAAGTTTGTAGGTGTTGCAGCTCCTCTTGATACTCAACATAAACTGCCTGTCTAATATTCCTTGTAGCAAGCATGGATAATTCCACACATGTGAAAGGTTGCTCTGCTGTTATTTAAATTATTTGAACATGCCTGTGCGCAGTGATTCAAATGATTACTACTGAACTAGGGCTGAAACAATTCTTGAGAAACTTGATATATATAATGCATATATATATATGTATATATATATATATATATATATATATATATATATATATATATATATATATATATATATATATATATATAGCTTACCAGACAAAAAATGAGTCACCCGTGATTGAAACGTACCTAATAGTGTGTAATACCACCACAAGCACCAACATGGATAAAGAATTGCACAGTTGGGCCAGATTTGGTGGATGTCTTCCCTGGCACAATTCCGAGGAGAATTCCCTGTAGACTGGGATTTTAGCCACTGCTGGTAGACCCGTATTCAGCTACGTCCTTCAGACTATGGTCTTTGGCCACGGCCAAATGCAGTCACTCCTTTTATCCAATCATTAACATCTGCTCTGGAGCCATTTTCCACACATGGAACGAGACATTCCCTGCACTGTACCACCTCTTCCCAATCTATGGATCCCGCCACTCTGAAGATAGTGGGGAACATTCCATTTCTGAAGTTGTGCTGGCATTCAACGTTTCTTGATCCAGTTTCACATCCCCTCGAAATACATCATATAAGGTTTTACCACCCACAGTGGACTGCGCAGTGGCCGCCCTCAGGTGCTTACTGATTGTGTCCTGTGGCATCTGGTTAGAGTTGTCTGTATGAAGAGACAAGCAGAAATCACGTCCACATTCACTGTAGGAAGCCCCACACGCATATCAGTGCAGCATTCCTTAGCTTCCATGGGATCTGGGAGCAGAAGACCCATCAGAGTGTCTCTGTTAACACCATAGCACCCGGGCCTGTGAGGTCACCAACAAGACCCTAGAGGTCTGGCAACATGTGGCGTGGTGTGACGAGTCATGATACCATTACTGATGGTAGAGGTCATGTGTGCGCAGACCCCATGAAGCCGTGGACCCCAGTTGTCAACTAAACACTATGTAGGCTGGTTCCATACAGGTGTGGGGTGAGTCCACTGCCCACCATCTTTTACACGCTTTGTTCCGTATTTCCGTAAATGTCCGTAAATTTTTTCCGTATTTCCGTAAATTTCCGTAAATTTTTTCCGTATTTCCGTAAATTTCCGTAATTTTTTTCCGTATTTCCGTAAATGTCTGTAAATTTTTTCCGTATTTTTTGTAAATTTCCGTAAATTTCCATAAATGTCCGATAAGCACATGTGTCATACAGGATTGATCACACTGTCCCCAAACAACCATGTCTTCACGGTTCATGCTGAAGAACCAACTATTCTTTGGTTCCGCCTGGGAACAAGCCCTTTGGGTTCCGCACCTACTTCTATTTGGTGGAAATGGGCCAAACCGGTCCAAACTTAGTTGCACAAACTGCAATGGAACCCAATCCCTGGTGAATTGGGCAATTTCTTGGGTCCCCGTTGTTGAGGAACCTCCTTTAGAAGACGATTTCAGTCAATGAGAACCGTTTTAGAGTTTCCAGATGCTCAGCATGGCTGTTCGAGAAACTTCAGGCAGACTGTGTCTGAAGAGAGCCACCCAACTTTTAGGCAGCCATGACCTCTTACCGTCACACTACACACTTCAGTCTCTGGAGATGGCATGCTGTGCGTTGGCTACAATGAAGTACGGTGAACAGGTACACGCGGCTGAGCGCAGCCACGCTGATGTTTTATGTATAGACTGTGTACCAGACATCTTCACAGAGAGTCGGCCTTGGCTTTCTCCTAACATCAAAGAGCAGCTGCTCCGCATTGGTATCACCCTTTATAGTTCCTTCCCAGGGTGCTTTGCAGGCTTTTACCGTGCAGCCCGAGTCGTGGCATTAAACTAACTGAGGGAAGGAGGGAGGTGGAGGCTTCGCCTTGCGCTGTTAAAATTCAGCAGAGGAGAGTTCACTAGGAACCTCATTTATACCCTCTGTCAAACCTGACGCCCTGCCACCGGCATTATCAAACAGGCCCACAACTGGATCATCCATTTAGAGCCAGCAGCTGGGCGGGGACGCGGCTTTTGTTTGCCCGATCGCTCCGAGCTAATTTTTCACACGCTAGATTAAGATGGCTTTATGGTGGTTTGGAGGCGCGAGCGTGCGCGTTAATAAGGCTGGATATTTCCCATCACGTTGGGCTTGGTTTTATTAACGACGAGCCTTTATCATCACTCCAACACAGAAACGCAGGACGAAGAAGGGAAGTGAGATATTGCTCTACTCGGTCTGACTCTCAATGATCTACAGAACAGTGAGGAATTCCACGTTTAGGGAATAGAGCCGTAAGATGGAGCTCCCACCTCAACGCACTTAGGAAGCATCTTGGGTTCAGTCAGCTAATGACATTACAGTGCTAACCAACTCAATCAGAGAGGAGTCTAAACTTGATGAGCGGATGAAGGAACAGTGTTAGTGGATAGATAAAGGAATGAGCGGATGAAGGAACAGTGTTAGTGAATAGATAAAGGAATGAGCGGATGTAGGAACAGTGTTAGTGTATAGCTAAAGAAATGAGTGGATGAAGGAATAATGTTAGTGCATAGATAAAGGAATGAATGGATGAAGGAATAATGTTAGTGAATAGATAAAGGAATGAGCGGATGAAGGAACAGTGTTAGTGAATAGATAAAGGAATGAGCGGATGTAGGAACAGTGTTAGTGTATAGATAAAGAAATGAGTGGATGAAGGAATAATGTTAGTGGATAGATAAAGGAATGAATGGATGAAGGAATAATGTTAGTGAATAGATAAAGGAATGAGTGGATGAAGGAACAGTGTTAGTGGATAGATAAAGGAATAAGCGGATGAAGGAACAGTGTTAGTGGATAGATAAAGGAGTGAGCGGATGAAGGAACAGTGTTAGTGGATAGATAAAGGAATGAGTGGACGAAGGAACAGTGTTAGTGGATAGATAAAGGAATAAGCGGATGAAGGAACTGTGTTAGTGGATAGATAAAGGAGTGAGCGGATGAAGGAACAGTGTTAGTGGATCGATAAAGGAATGAGCGGATGAAGGGACAGTGTTAGTGGATAGATAAAGGAATGAGCGGATGAAGGAACAGTGTTAGTGGATAGATAAAGGAATGAGCGGATGAAGGAACAGTGTTAGTGAATAGATAAAGGAATGAGCGGATGTAGGAACAGTGTTAGTGTATAGATAAAGAAATGAGTGGATGAAGGAATAATGTTAGTGGATAGATAAAGGAATGAATGGATGAAGGAATAATGTTAGTGAATAGATAAAGGAATGAGTGGATGAAGGAACAGTGTTAGTGGATAGATAAAGGAATGAGTGGATGAAGGAACAGTGTTAGTGGATAGATAAAGGAATGAGCAGATGAAGGGACAGTGTTAGTGGATAGATAAAGGAGTGAGCGGATGAAGGAACAGTGTTAGTGGATAGATAAAGGAATGAGCGGATGAAGGAACAGTGTTAGTGGATAGATAAAGGAATGAGCGGATGAAGGAACAGTGTTAGTGGATAGATAAAGGAATGAGCGGATAAAGGAACAATGTTAGTGGATAGGTAAAGGAGTGAATGGATGAAGGAACAGTGTTAGTGGATAGATAAAGGAATGAATGGATGAAGGAACAGTGTTAGTGGATAGGTAAAGGAGTGAATGGATGAAGGAACAGTGTTAGTGGATAGATAAAGGAATGAATGGATGAAGGAACAGTGTTAGTCGATAGATAAAGGAATGAATGGATGAAGGAACAGTGTTAGTCGATAGATAAAGGAATGAGCAGATGAAGGAACAATGTTGGTGAATAGATAAAGGAATGAATGGATGAAGGAACAGTGTTAGTGAATAGATAAAGGAATGAGTGGATGAAGGAACAGTGTTAGTGGATAGATAAAGGAATGAATGGATGAAGGAACAGTGTTAGTGGATAGATAAAGGAATGAGTGGATGAAGGAACAGTGTTAGTGGATAGATAAAGGAATGAGTGGATGAAGGAACAGTGTTAGTGGATAGATAAAGGAATGAGTGGATGAAGGAACAGTGTTAGTGGATAGATAAAGGAATGAATGGATGTAGGAACAATGTTAGTGGATAGATACAGGAATGAATGGATGAAGGAACAGTGTTAGTGGATAGATAAAGGAATGAATGGATTGGGCCACCAGATGAACAGACTTTACTATGAGGAGACTTTACTGAAGACAAACTCCAGACAAGCTCTCGGTAGCGATGCCGAGGACACGTTTGACGTCCCACCAGTCGAGGAACTGTCGAAGGAAATCAGTGAACATGAGGATTCCAACTGGAGGGCCTTTTGAAATGGGGCCGCTGGGGTCCGGCCGTGATCCGTTTTTGCATTTGCTTAGCCTCAGTGAAATAATTTATTCCCCTCATTTTCACGTCTCTGGTTTGGTCTGGGGGACGCAGAGGTCCCGCCTGTAATCTCTAACAATCCCACCCACCCCATCAAACGCTCCGGGCTACGGCCGTAATTAATTATAACCTTTGCCACTGTTCTCCTCAGCCAACCCCACAGAGCAGCGGATGCGCTGGCCGGGCTGGCGAGTTGTAGCAGGCTGTTATGTTTAATGCGCTGCCTGTCTCCCTAAGCGGATGTAGCTCATTTATGAAGCTGGTATTAATCCCGCGGCCGTCTCCGCTCCGCACGATTTACGCCAGCCCGAAAGGTTAGCTCCCATCATTTATGTCTATTGAGGAACACTTTCTGTCGACTCACCAAGATTGATAGCTCGCCCTGTGAATATGAAACGTATTGCAGTGCTGACTTCCATCCCTGCTGTGCTGGAACAGCCTGTTTGTTGCTGGTCCTGAAGCAGCTGCTGGGACAAACTTCCCTTCCAGCATCTTCTCCGCACGACTGTGTTCCTCTGAAGTCCACTGTTTGGAGTAAAGGACCACAACTCGGGGTTAACTCTATTTCTATTTCTATATCGACCTTCGTTTTTCCAATAGAGCCATAGAAGCCATATCGCGTCCCAAGCATCCCATAATATTTAGCATCAGGATCTATAGTGATGAATGTGCAACACCACTGTTATCCGAATTCTCTTCCTCTTCTTCCTCTTCCTCTTCTTCTTCTTCTTCTTCTTCTTCTTCCTCTTCTTCTTCTTCTTCTTCTTCCTCTTCTTCTTCTTCTTCTTCTTCTTCTTCTTCTTCTTCTTCTTCTTCCTCTTCTTCTTCTTCTTCTTCTTCTTCTTCTTCTTCCTCTTCTTCCCCTTCTTCCTCTTCTCCTTCTTCTTCTTATTCCTCTTCTTTCTCTTCTTCCTCTTTTTCTTCATCTTCTTCCTCTTGTTCTTCTTCTTCTTCCTCTTCTTCTTCTTATTCTTTCTCCTTCCTCTTCTTCTTCTTCTTCTTCTTTTTCTTCCTCTTCTTCTTCTTTTTCCTCTTCTTCTTCTTCTTCTTCTTTCTCCTTCCTCTTCTTCTTCTTCTTCTTCTTTTTCTTCCTCTTCTTCTTCTTCTTCCTCTTCTTTTTCTTCTTCTTTCTCCTTCCTCTTCTTCTTTCTCTTCTTCTTCTTCTTCTTCTTCTTCTTCTTCCTCTTCTCCTCCTTCCGCTTCTTCTTCCTCTTCTTCTTCTTCTTCTTCTTCTTGGCCTAGTGATTATTTGTCCACTAGCTATTCCCCCAGATTTCAGGATATCAACACCATTCCAACATCGGATTGTTTGGTCGAATTTGGAATGGTGTGCCTGTATATAGCTTTTTGATCCAACGTATGGTTTTTGAAAAAATAAATGAAATTTCTTTTTTATGGATTTTTGTCCATTAAAAATGTTTTTATTTTAACTCGTTGGTCGTCTCCACTAAGACTCATCACTGAAGATGACCCACTGCCTTTCTGAGTCACTCCATGACGGTCTGACACGACACTATTGTAGTCTTTGGTGATGTGGACATGGTGTTAAGTCGTCATAGCGGTGTGAATGTAGTCTGTCGTGGAGTGACTCAGAATGGCAGCGGGTCATCTTCAGTGACAAGTCACACTTTTGTCTTGGTGGAGACGACCAACGAGTCAATGTGTGGAGGTACCATGATCAGTGAAAAGATGAACAGTCCAGAAGGCCTGGTGTCACTCCACCTCCACCCCTACTGCACCATCTGCAGGAACTGTGTGAGGATATTCAAGCTATATGGGATGGATCATCACAGGACACCATTAGGAACCTCTACAGCTCCATACCGAGACGTCTGGCATGTTGGGTTAGCAAACATGGCGGCCCACCACCATACTGAGAGACAGACTTCTGTATGTGTAGCTCAATAAATATTGATCATATCAGTCTAAATGTATCATCAGTTATTGATCCTGGTCACCTTTATCCTCCTTCCCAACAATACTCCAACCCCATACATCCATCTGTGTGCAGTTGTTGAGTATATTTAAAATACTTTAAACTACCGATACATACTTCTTACTTTCCAACAGCGGAGAACAAAGTACACATACCATCAACAAGGTAAAATATAAGTTCCTGCCTTTAGACCTCCACGGTGCCTCCACATCCGGATTCACTGGTCGTCTCCACCAAGACCAAAGCGGGACTCGTCACTGAAGATGACCCGCTGCCATTCTGAATCACTCCATGACAGTCTGGCACGACACCATTGCAGTCAACCACCATCCATTGTGGTCCTGCATGGTGCAGCCTTTTGCCAATGGTGCTGGACTTACAGGATGACATCACTGCTCACTGAATGTCCACAACTGATGTGTTATGACCAAGTTTCATTCCTCTGGGTTGATTCGCTCTGGGTGCAACTACATTTACATTTACAGCATTTAGCTGACGCTCTTATCCAGAGCGACCTACAAGGTTAATCATATTACAGGTAGGCCCAATGTAGTGTTAGGAGTCTTGCCCAAGGACTCTTATTGGTGTAGCACAGCATAGTCAACCAGACTGGGATTCAAACCCCAGTCTCCCACTTGTGGTGGTGGCTCCCTGGCAAGTAGTGGTGTTACCCGCTGAGCTACACCAACCAACTACTTGCCCGAATACTCTTTTGATGATGAGCGTATGATAGATGATAGATTAAAAGGTCTGTTGGAGAAAGAGAGGCAGAACTGAATCGGATGTCATTTTACAAATTAAGCATCTGCAAAACATCATCTCAGACACCTACAGAAGTATCCACAAGTCCGAGTCCACAGCTAATAGCCCTTTCTACTGTATTAACCTTGCTTGAATAAAACCTGCTTTAATCACAGCTGAACTCAAAGATCCGCGTTCATTCCCGCCGTCTTCACGGACTTCAGAACCGGAGATGCTTAGGATGCTTTGCTTTTCTCTTTCTCCAGTGTTTCTAAAGACCTTTGATGGCATTGAGGTTCGGTGAGGACTTTTCAAAGGGCTTAATGAAAATCGATTGGTCTCGGGTTTATATAAGCTATCCTTGAATAACAAATGTATCAGCAGAGCACAGTCTTGTGTTGGGTTTTAATAAATGGTGAAATTTAAACAGTCAATTGTGGATTCGGGCCTTTAAGAACAATTCCGAAGGAGCTCGTATGAAAGTCATCTGAGGGCATGCAAGATGCACTTCTAGTTGCGCATCCACACACACACACACAAACCCCAAGAATTCAAATGTCAGCACTGGGCCTGCATCGGTAATCCTCAGCTACTTTCAACTCGTTCAAGCGGCAAAACCTATTTCTCAAATCAAACACGCGCAGTACGTTCAAACGCGCAAGCATTTAGGCAGTGACACACACCTAGCTCCCTCCCGCCTCCCGAGTTTCCAAGCTCCTGCCTGCCTGAGATACAGCCAATCAGCTTTATTAGGAGCAGGCCTACCTCTCGCTCAGAACCTGAGCTGGACACGCTGTTCAGTAACTGAGTCACATAAAAACCTGGTCCTGCTTCCAGTGTTGAGTTCCACACATAGGCCGTTTCGAACTAAAGAACCTTGGTTCTTGAATTAGTTCCGTTTAGGGTTTATAGAATCTTGGTGCTGTCCAGGGAGCCAGTCTCAGGCTGGAACCACTTTGGTGTCTCAGTTGGTGGAAAAGGGCTATGAGAGGAACCAGGACTCCAATGAACGTGAAGAAGAACCCCCGAGAGGAACCGAGGCTCCAAAGGAGAAACTCTTTAGGAGCATAATGAAGAACCCCTGAGAGGAACCAAGACTCAAAAGGAAAAACTCTCTGAGGGCAAAAAGAAGAATCCCTGAGAGGAACCGAGGCTCGAAAGGAGAAACTCTTTAAGAGCATGAAGAAGAACCCCTGAGGGGAACCGAGGCTCAGAAGGAGAAACTCTTTAGGAGCATGAGGAAGAACCCCTGAGAGGAACCAAGACTCAAAAGGAAAAACTCTTTAGGAGCATAAACAAGAACCCCTGAGACGAACCAAGGCTTGAAAGGAGAAACTCTTCCGGAGCATAAAGAAGAACCCCTGAGAGGAACCAAGGCTCGAAATGAGAAACACTTTTAGCCCCTTTTGACCAAAAGAACCCTGGTTCTTGAACTGGTTCTGTTCAGGCTTCATAAAACTTTGGTTCTATTCAGGGAACCAGTCTACATTTGCACCAGCTTTTAGTAGAACATCAGAGGACATGTCCTCAACGTTAACAGAGGGCGCTGCACAGCGGTAGTAAACAGTGGTACCAAGATGGCGGAGTGTATAGATCACCTGGGAGTGTTGGTGCTGTTGTTACTGATGTGTATTTATATCCAGAAAGCAGCTCAGATCAACTACTGCAGATAAGAAGACGTAGAAGAGCTTCTTCAGCAGACCACTGGGTGTCGCCATTGTTACCTTTTCTTTCCTCAACAACTGAGACGGCCACCTATTCTTAGGGCCCAGGTGGGAACAAACTTCTCCGGTTCCAATCCTATTTATTATTGGTGGAAATGCACCACACCAGCAGACGGGCGGATGCGGTGCCATGCTGAGTGTGCAGGCGTTGTTTGTTTGTGATAAATGCGCATGTTGTCTTTGTCAGTTTGCAATAAGTTATTCATGAAACTTCACTGGGTTTTCATCACTTCTGCATAATTAAATAGCTGCGATGTAAACAAGTCATTCGGAGAGCTTGGACGGGAAATGCTACACTACAGACACAGAGCTGCCTGATGTCTGAGAAATTGGCTCATGAAAGTTTTAGGGTTGGGGTTTTGGCCTAAAATGGACGTTCCAGTACATTCATGGTGGAGAGGTACAAGTCATGGTGAGGTGAATAGTCTCCAGAGAAAGATGAACCACTACTTCACCATCATCAGGATTACACATCAACTCTGAAGACACGTCTAGGGTTCAGTGGGGGTTCTTGGCTGATCACCTGCCTCTACTGCCTGACCTAAAGATCTCCTGCTCACCAACCTGCATGACCAGAGCCACCAGCATCAGGCACTGATCAAGAACCTAATGAGAGATGGTTCTAGCTTTACTTACATTAAGTCACCAAGTGTCTTTGTTGTTCTCTCTGGTCATATAATCGAGTGTCACTCGACTCATCCGGAGATCGATGGGTTCCTCCCTCAAGCCTGGATTCCTTCTAAAGGTTGCTACCTCTTACTTCAAGGGAGTTTTCCCTTGTTGCCCATGGCTACTTAATGGGGAGCTTGGACCCATATTCCCTTCTTTATGTCTCTACATGGACTCTTGCATATACATATTTTATGTTTTTATTATTTATTTAAATTAAAAAAATACATTTTGATTGTTTGGTTGGTTGGTGGATAGATTGGTTGGTTGGTGGATTGGTTGGTTGGTGGATTGATTGGATGGTGGATTGATTGGTTGATTGATTGAAAAAAGGACTATGCCAGTAGAGCTCCTTGGGCAATCAATCAATCAATCAATCAATCAATATTTATTTGTATAGCGCTTTTTACAACCAAGTTGTCTGAAAGCAGCTTCACAGAAAATCTGTTTGTTATAAAGGAAAAGAAAAACACTGAGTTAATGTACAGGCATAGGAGGAGGGGTGGGTGGGGTTGACCGGGTCCAAGCCCATCTTGAGCAAGC
This sequence comes from Prochilodus magdalenae, assembly GCA_024036415.1. Lineage (NCBI taxonomy): Eukaryota > Metazoa > Chordata > Actinopteri > Characiformes > Prochilodontidae > Prochilodus > Prochilodus magdalenae. Next base: position 378,373 of record JAMWET010006310.1, read on the forward strand.
CAGAGGCAACAGTGGTGAGGAAAAGCTCCCTTGAGTAAGGAAGAAACCTCGAGAGGAACCAGGCTTAAGGGCAGAACCCAACCTCCTCAGGTTGAACCCGGATGGGAAGAGAACTAACAGGAGAAGGGCTAGACTCCTACACTGCTCCTGCCTACTTATACAAGAAGTGATCAAACTATGCGTTGCTCTGGATACAGTGTCTATCAAACACTGTCAATAAAATGGGTTTCTACAGAGCGCTTGGTTCATTTCCATTTTCAAAAACTGGAAAATTATAAAAGGTGATAGATCTTATAGATGAAGCAGAATGAAAACCGAATATCACAAGAATAGTAACCAATATCGTCACGGCTTCAGGCACTACTGTGGTTTTTCTATAAAGTGCTAAACAAGTTCAAAAAGTGCTGCTACACAAACTTCAGATCTTCTCACCAAGTTTCATATTACCAAACCACAAAACTAGAAAAGTGCCTTCCTGAAATATGAATGTGAGTCTGCGGGAGGAACATGGTATGAATAAACGACATACAGAGGTGTGCAGGACATGGCTGTGTATTAGTGTTTGGGGATCTGCCCTTGCTGTGAGTACTTGCTGTGTGGTGGCTGTGGGTTAAAGGAAACAATAGGGTTTGAATGGGGGTTCAAATGAATGGGACTCTATGGGAAAAACGAGTGACCAACATTGAATTAGTGCTCTGGGGTCTGCCCTGAGATGTGATGCGGTGTCCGTGGTGGAGCAGAGGTACGGTAAATGGATGTTCAGTTTTTTAACTTATTCATTCTTAATGGGAAAAAAAATGGGAAATTACTACCAGAGCTATATCTGATTAAAAAGGTATGGGATGGTACTGGATGGGCTATCAACATTCCACCCCAACTGGAAAATGTGCAGGAACTGTGTGAGGATATTCAAGCTGCATGGGATGGATTATCACAGGGCACCATTAGGAACCTCTACAACCCCATGCCGAGACGTCTGGCATGTTGGGTTAGCAAACATGGCGGCCGGACGCCATACTGAGAGACAGACTTCTGTATGTGTAGCTCAATAAATATTGATCATATCAGTCTAAATGTATCATCAGTTATTGATCCTGGTCACCTTTATCTTCCTTCCCAACAGCACCGCACTCCCACACCTCCATCTGGGTGCAGCTATTGTTTTGATGATGAGTGGGTATATATGCAGAACCCCATGGCTCTACTCAAACTTGTCGGTCTAAAGTTGGAGCTGGAGTTGGTCTGAATATCCGGTTCTACAGATATCAGCTGATTTCATTTTAACCGTGGTACATACTTTCAGTTACACGTCCTAGTGGTGTAGCGTCAGACAGTCCAGCTTGGATATTGTGCAGATCTAATGAAGCACACCAAGATAAAGTGGGTCCGGCATCTTTATAAATGCAGCGGTCATTACACCGTGTCCTTTCCATTTAGAAGGCTGGCATTTATTAATAAAGCTCCTACAGTGCCTGACATCAGTCCTGTCAGTACAGAGTACCAATCGTTCTTAGAGATGTCTCAGAAGTTCTGCCACCCGGCTAATGCTTTCAGAATCCCTTACTTTGGAAATACCCTTTACTGTCTCTGACCTTCAGAACTGATTTTAGATCCAGCACTTCCCACAACCCTTTAAAGTAGGCCCTGTCGACTCATACAGGAGGCACGCTTCCCGCTCTTGCTCCTCTGTAGTAAAGTGTCCTCCGAGAAGAGCTCCTAACCTCAGCTACCCTTCAAAAAGCCTCAGCAGCAGAGAAGACCTCCGGTTTTCCAGGCTTTGGTTGCTGAAATGTAAATAATGTCATCCCGAGTGGTGCATTGTGGGGAAACTTGTATTTACAATGGTGGTGATGGGAACCAGGGGTCTCCAGGGGTCTACCATGACCACATTTTAACAATAGAAACAATTATCTTCAATGTTCATGATCGTTTCATGTGGTAACTTTCAGGAAGGGGAGCTTTTAGTGGTGGACGTCTGGTTCCTAGAAGACCTGTGAATGACTTGTTTACATCTCGTCCGGTTACAATCACTGTCAGAAACAGTAGTTGTAAAAAATAGATGTACTCAGTAGGAAGCAACTGACAGGAATGAAACTCGGTGGGTGGGTTTGCCATCATGAGACATCAGCCACCCATGTGACGTAAGCAAGGACGGGCCTTATGACTGAACCTGACTGACCCAATGGACTTGCCTTCCATGAGTCATCCTGTTAGTGCCAGCACCATTGGCTCACGACTGCACGATGCCGGACTACATCCACGGAGACCGTTACAGTGACTGCCCTTAACACCACGTCAGCATTACCCAAGACTGGAATGGTGTCGTGCCAGACTGTGACGGAGTGGGTCATCTTCAGTGACGAGTCCCACCTTTGTAGACTAAGGAATCCGTGTGGAGGCCCCGTGGTCAGCGCCAAGATGAGCGGTTTGTTGCCGCAACCAGAAGGCCTGGTGTCACTCCACCTCCACCCCTACTGCACCATCTGCAGGAGCTGTGTGAGGATATTCAAGCTGCATGGGATGGATTATCCCAGGACACCATTAGGAACCTCTACAGCTCCATACCGAGACGTCTGGTATGTTGCGTTAGCAAACATGGAGGCTTCACGTCATACTGAGACACTACTTCTGTATGTGTAGCTCAATAAATATTGATCCTATCAGTCTAAATGTATCATCAGTTATTGATCCTGGTCTCCTTTATCTTCCTTCCCAACAGCACCGCACTCCCACACCTCCTTCTGGGTGCAGCTGTACTTCTGTGAGTGTAATTACAGTAACGATGAACTGCTAGATCTAGATGATGACAAGTCAGCCGTTCCAAGGTCACGTATGAACAGGACAGAGCGATGCGCCAATGGTTCTTGTCACGAGCTGCACAAGAAATAGTGAAACTAGCAAGCTTCTTCAAACTCCTGGTCTCTGGTGCACAGCCTGAGTCTTGGCACTGCACTGGCACCAGCTCAGCGGTGCTGGATTAACTGGAAGTCCACTTCCAGCAGAGTAAACAACTCGCTTGTAAATGCCATTAAGAGCCAGTGGCAAAATAAATATGACTGGCAGCAGGCGTAAGTCTCAGGTCCCAGGCTGGACACTCCGATGATAGGACACGCATAAAGAACGGCCTCTTCCAGGCCCAGAAAGCTACTAAATGAGCCTTGGCTTGGCAGAACCGGCTGGCTCAGTTCCATACGGAGCTGGGTCCAGCTGCCCAAACGAGATGTAATGGGAAAGTTTGGGCTGTGGTTCCTGGGGAGGCCACACTCAGCACATTTTCAAGCTCCTCCTGACCAGCAGTTGGAGGAAACAGTAAGTGAGACCTTCGGGACTACCTGGATTTGTACACTGATCACGAATAACATCATACGCTCACCAGACAAAACATGAGTCACCTGTGAATGAAATAGCTAGAAGTGTGTCAGAGTTGTGAGCTGTGGCTGGATTGGGCATGGACTGGACAAGTTTCTGGATGTAGGCCACATCAGTGTTCAGACACTCTTCCATCAAAGCATACAGCAGTCGGGCCTGATTAGGTAGATGCCTTTCTCTGCCACAAAATTCCCTGTAGACTGGGATTTTAGCCACTGCTGGTAGACCCGTATGACCGTACACTTCCATACACCTGCAGATTCAGCTACTTCCTCCACACTATGGTCTTTGGCCACGCCCAAATGCAGTCCCTCCTTTTAGCCAATCATTAACATCTGCTGTGGAGCCATTTTCCACACATGGAACGAGACATTCCCTGCACTGTACCACCTCTTCCCAATCTATGGATCCCGTCACTCACACCCCACAGGTATTTATAGCCCCATCATGCTCGTGCAGCGCCCTCTGCAGGAGCCTGAAGCTACTACCACCTTAAACATGTAAGGTAACTAGTTTTTGTGTGGCGAGTTTATTATTACGACATTGCATTATTACTGCATCGTTAGCGTGCAAAAGTTTGGGCACCCATAGCCTGTTATTGACACAAATAATCAAATATTTGGATTTACCAATTAATTTGGTCATTTACCAATTTACCAAAAGACTCAGCTTATTGTGTACCAGCTTTTAAATTTAGCTTGAGGTTGTTTATACAATAGACAGTAAAGAAATCTTATTCAACAAAGTCACAGTTTTAATGAACTGATTCTAATTCTTCTAATTCTAAACACAGACTTGACTTTAAATTCTCTTTCTGGCCCAAATTTACAACCAAGGATGAACAAAGTGACAGCGAAGAAAACATAACTAAACTCAATCCGGTTTTCTTTAATCAGCTAAATTAAAAAATCCAGATGTTACTCCAGATGTGTGTTCTTATACAGAAGGCAGCACAGATCAACTACTGGAGATAAGAAGATGTAGAAGAGCTTCTTCAGCAAACAGCTCAGAATTGGATGCGCAAACAGAAACATAACCCGTTCTACATTGGTGGGAAATACGCTAAATGGGGACCAATGTTAGGGAAAAATGGCACTCTAGTTCAGGTGGAGGTTCTAGATACATCCCTGACTGTCAGTATTAGCCATAGTCTACAAAGGTTTCGGGTATACACAAGTTCAAATATCTTAATGTTAATGTTAAAAGATGTTTGTCTTTAATTTTTAATATGTCAGCATGAATCGTTGTTAGCTTAGCGCTAACATACTACTAGAATCCCATTCAGGGGCTAGCACAAATGATCACAGAGGTGTCATCTTTATTAGCATTATCATAAAGCTGTTTTCCCTTATTTTTGTCCCAACCTGAGGCCTTATATCTAACAGCCACGGTTCTGCGCTGCTGCATGGACAGTTTCTCCAGTAGCCTTACGATATGTCATGGTGGAATTTATGGAACTGTGGTGAAACCCATGTGGTGCAGGACAGAAACCAACTGGGTCATTCTAAGATCACAAACTTGCACTCCCACAGAGATACTAACGGACTCCCCCTTCACTGCTCCTCTACTGCCTTCCAAACACACCACAATGCAGCATCCTATCTCACCAGCAGAGGGCAGGCTTAGTTTACCGCACACAGCCTGAGCCCTGCCACACTATCTCTGTCTGCAGGACTCATTCCAGTTGCTGTAACCTGATAGAAACGACACAGACGTCATTTGAAACAACAAGCAGCAAAGCATCCTTCTTTCCTGATAACAGGAACTGAGCATGCTCCGGGGTTCACAGGCTAGCGGGGGATTAAAGGAGGCTGGAATCCAACAATGGGACCCAACAATGCTGGAGTAGTTACTGCGTACAGATCATCCACTGCAAGTTACTAATCACCACTCTCGACCTGCCATGGGATTACATCACTTATCACTTCCTGGGAGATACAATCTGACTACTACCACAGTCAGGGGCAGGTTTAGTGTGGTGCAATCTACAGGCATGCAGGGGTGTGGAATCACATTGATAATCACAGTAAGCAGTGTTGGGAGTGGGGGTGCTTTCCGGTTCTAGCATGACGAGTACCTAAGAGTACCTATTTTGTTGAGTGATAGATCCTGCTGTAGAATACAGCTCGTGAACATTGCAGTGGCAAACTATGCAATGCAGAGGAGCAGTGGTATATGGACAGGTGGGCATGCTGAGCAATCTTAGGGACCCCCACTCCAACATGTGTCAACACACTGTGACCATCCACCATTTCCCCACCTACTCTACAACTGAAAGGCCTAGTTCTGAGCTTGAGTATGAGCTCAGGGGGTGGGTATAACTAGGGTTGCCACCCGTCCTGTAAAATACGGAATCGTCCTTTATTTGGCGATCTGTTCCGTATTTCCGTTTATATCCGTAAATTTGTTTCATATTTCTGGAAATGTCCATAAATTTGTTCCGTATTTCCGTTAATGTCTGTAAATTTGTTCCTTATTTCTGTTAATGTCCGTAAATTTGTTCTGTATTCCTGGAAATGTCTGTAAATTTGTTCTGTATTTCCGTTAATGTCCGTAAATTTGTTCTGTATTTCCGGAAATGTCCGTAAATTTGTTCTGTATTTCTGGAAATGTCTGTAAATTTGTTCTGTATTTCCGTTAATGTCTGTAAATTTGTTCTGTATTTCCGTTAATATCTGTAAATTTGTTCTGTATTTCCGTTAATGTCTGTAAATTTGTTCCTTATTTCTGTTAATGTCCGTAAATTTGTTCTGTATTCCTGGAAATGTCTGTAAATTTGTTCTGTATTTCCGTTAATGTCCGTAAATTTGTTCTGTATTTCCGGAAATGTCCGTAAATTTGTTCTGTATTTCTGGAAATGTCTGTAAATTTGTTCTGTATTTCCGTTAATGTCTGTAAATTTGTTCTGTATTTCCGTTAATATCTGTAAATTTGTTCTGTATTTCCGTTAATGTCCGTAAATTTGTTCTGTATTTCCGTTAATATCTGTAAATTTGTTCCGTATTTCCGTTAATGTCTGTAAATTTGTTCTGTATTTCCGTTAATATCTGTAAATTTGTTCTGTATTTCCGTTAATGTCCGTAAATTTGTTCTGTATTTCCGTTAATGTCTGTAAATTTGTTCTGTATTTCCGTTAATATCTGTAAATTTGTTCTGTATTTCCGTTAATGTCCGTAAATTTGTTCTGTATTTCCGTTAATGTCTGTAAATTTGTTCTGTATTTCCGTTAATATCTGTAAATTTGTTCTGTATTTCCGTT
>JAMWET010006310.1:390000-405094 GCA_024036415.1 Prochilodus magdalenae
TCTGGGTTAAACTGTGTAAACGGGATCTTGTTAGAGGTGTGATGGAGGACGCAGAGGTGGTTGGAGCAGGATGAGAGAAGGGATATATTTCCAGAAATGTTTTGGGTGACTGTAGACTATCTAACATTTGCACTGCAAAAAAATGAGATCTCTGCACATACAGTGATCTAAAATCTAGTCGGTGTCTTACAGTTTGAATTTTGATAAGACATATCATTGCTGTCCCATGAAAGACATGTATCTCCATTGTTGTCCATTTTGACTTCTATGCATCATTGGAAAACACCAGCTGCCGTTTACACTGTGTAAGAATTGCATGATGAATGGACCAACAGAAATGGCCCCAAAGTGCTTGGAAAGACGTCTGGTTCCATTGACTTCCATTAAAATTGAATGAGGTTTTTAATCTCTCCTGTAAAGTTGCCGTTTTGGTGATACTTGTTTTTCTTTGCACAGCGGTGATATATTTACTGGCCCAAATCTATTTCTTTAGGTGTGTTAGCAATAGTAGCTTCATAACTCCAATTCAAAACTTAAGAATCAAAATTTGGACACAGAATATCGACTACCTCTGGGTTAAACTGTGGGAACTGGGTATTTTTAGAGGTGCGATTGAGAAAGTGGAGGTGGTGCAGCTATGCCTAGACTTGATACTCTAGGTTCAGTTGGCTAGAACCAAACACAAATGACTTTATACTACAATCTAACTACTATTACGGCCTGTAACTTGAAAAATATAATTTTAAACTCCTTGAGCTCCTTTAAAGAGCATCCTTTATATAATACACTTTTCCAAACTATCCCAGGAAACCATCCCACCACAGTTTTAGTGCGGGTGCTGGCTTCTAGTGAGAGCATTCTTCATACCTGCTTCCTGGAACCTTCTACAAGCCTCCTGTCTGGTCTGGTCTCATGTGCACTGGGCTTTGGACTCAGTTTAAAATCCGCCAGAAAGGAAGAAATGAGCAGATCTTTCGAAGGCTGTTCCAAACTACACTCGGACCCCACGGGCTTCACTAAAGGGGCTCTAGTATGCGCAGATGAGGAAGATCAAAGAAGCTCTGTTTTCACTGAGGGGCTCTGGAACTGGACCAGGCGTGTAGCGTGTGGCGGTGCTTATACAGATTTCATTATGTTGGATAACAGAGTGGAGGGGGAAACGTAAGAATTTAGTTCACAACGGCTGATTTCACGCTCTCTGGAGTCTTCCACAAGGACAGAACAAGGTCTGCTAAATCAAACTTTCATTTACATGGGGCTAATAAATACTTCACACTGTTCTGCTGCTCTCAATAACAGATCATATTCATTTTCTGCCACTGAGTGTTTCATATAGTAAACTACATTCACCCATCCACACCACTGAATCCAGGTGTTCCAGTCACTTCCATGAGCACAGGTGTATAAACCAAGCACCTAGACATGCAGACTGCTCCTACAGACACCAGTGAGAGAATGGGTCGCTCTCAGGAGCTCACTGAACTCCAGCAGTGTACCGTGATGGGATGCCACCTGTGCAACAAGTCCAATCGGGAAGTTTCCTCACTACTAGATATTCCACAGTCCACTGGCAGTGGGGTTAGAACACAGTGGAAGCGATTGGGACAGAGCGGATGCTGAGGCACAGAGTGTGCAGAGGTCACCAACTTTCTGCAGAGTCAATCACTAGAGACCTCCAAACTTCATGTGGCCTTCAGATCAGCTCAGGAACAGTGTGTAGAGAGCTTCATTGAATGGGTCTCCATGGCTGAGCAGCTGCATCCAAGCCCTACATCACCAGCACAATGCAGAGTGTGGAGTGCAGTGGTGTAAAGCACCGCCACTGGACTCTAGAGCAGTGGAGGCGTGTTCTCTGGAGTGACCAATCACGCTTCTCCGTCTGGTAATCTAATGGACGAGTCTGGGTTCGTTGGTTGCCAGGAGAACAGTACTTGTCTGACTGCATTGTGTTGAGTGTAAAGTTTGGTGGAGGGGGGATTATGGTGTGGGGGTGTTGTTCAGGAGTTGGGCTCCGCCCCTTTGTTCCAGTGAAAGGAACTCTTAATGCTTCAGCAGACCAAGAGGTTCTAGACAATTTCATGCTCCCAACTTTGTGGGAACAGTTTGGGGATGGCCCTTAAACCATTTAGCATCTCCAGTTCACCTGACTTCACACTAACACACCAGCACAACACAGGAATCCTGTTTTCTCTGTTGCTTGTAACAGTTTTGGAAACTCTGGTTTTATAATGTCGACGCTGCTACATTATTATCTATAATCGTGTAAAAGGCAGAAATAATATTTCACAACGTAGAATTTAGAATGAAACCAACAACTAGCCCTGATGTCTCTGTGCAACACTGCAATACACTCATCATCAAAAGAACAGTTGCACCCAGAAGGAGGTGTGCAGTTGCAGTGGTGTTGGGAAGGAAGATAAAGGTGACCAGGATCAATAACTGATGATACATTAAGACTGATATGATCAATATTTATTAAGCTACACATACAGAAGTCTGTCTCTCAGTATGGTGGAGTCGGGCCGCCATGTTTGCTAACCCAACATGCCAGACGTCTCGGTATGGAGCTGTAGAGGTTCCTAATGGTGTCCTGTGATAATCCATTCCATGCAGCTTGAACATCCTCACACAGTTCATGCAGATGGTGCGGTAGGGGTGGACCAGAAGACCAGGTCTTCTGGATGTGTCACCACAAACTGTTCATCTTGGCAGTGACCACAGTGCCTCCACACACGGACTCGTTGGTCGTCTCCACCAAGACAAATGCGGGACTTGCCACAGTAGATGACCCGCTGCCATTCTGAGTCACTCCATGACAGTCTGGCTGGCACCACTGCCGGCAACATTGATGTGGTGTAATGGTCAGCTGTTGTAGTGGTCTGCGTGCATGTGGTCCTGCGTTATGCAGCCGTGTGCTAATGTGCTAGCACTAACAGGATGACTCGTGGAGGTCAGCACTTCTCAGTCAATGTCCACAGACGGTGTAACGGTCTGTTAGGTCAGTCAGGAACAGTAACAAGGCCCGTCCTGGCTCCCGTCCTGGAGTGTGTCTCCCGACGTCAAACCTACCCACCACGTTTCACTCCTTCTGGGTGCAACTACTTGTGCGGCTATTCTTTTGATGATGAGTGTATATTCCCAAACTGTCTTAGGATCAGTCTCTTAGATTTGTGGACACCCCAACAGCAACAGAGTCAGCTAATGTGTGGTGTGAAGCTGTGTGAGGGTTCTGCAGTACTCAGCACAAACTAACATCCTGCATTCACATCATACAGCGGAAGAGTAACCCCCCCAGCCCTCCGCCCCAACACACTCATCCACTGGCTGCTCTCACTGCGGCTGCTTTGATTAATCACGGGTTGTGTTTGGAGTCATGTGGAGCTTCGCGCTATTTGCAAGGCATTACAGGAGGATTTATCTCCACGGAGTATCCAGCTGAATCATACTCTGGAAGTACGGACAGGGTGCAGGGAATTGTACTCAGCAGAGCAGTAACAGTTCGGAAGCAGGAGTCCAAAACTCACATGCACTCGCACAACTGGAAACGATTCTGCAAACTTTGCTGCACAACAGTAACTGATCAGCTAACCCCTTGGCCCAGAAAGCCCAATGCACTGCAAGTTAAAAACGCGCTGCAAAGTCTCAAAACACAAGCATCGAAATGACACGACTTACACAACATTAGCCAAACGCGCTGCAAGATCTGAAAACACAAGCATCAAAATGACACGACTTCTGGCAACAAACATTAGCCAAAGACTGGCACCACTTGCCCAAGTCTGCAAAGACATCGCAGGGGACACTGCTTTGTAAGGGCAGGCTTCTGGGACTTGTTTGACACTTTGACTATGCATTTAGCTGACGCTCTTTATCCAGAGCGCGACTACTACAAGGTTAACCATATTACAGTGCGCAGGGGTAGTGTGTGGTTAGGAGTCTTGGCCCAAGGACTCTTTATTGGTGTAGCGACAGCATAGTCAAACCAATACCTCACCAATGACACCAGAAACCTGGCGCCCAGTCTCCCACATGTGGAAGTTGGCTTCCCCTGGAAGGTATGGTGTTTACTGCTGATCCTACACCAACCACTTGTCCCTGCCACACAGCCACTAGGGGGCAAATCCGCAGGAGCCCATGCCTCCATTAACGACAGATTAAATACACCTGTGGGACACTCTCAAGAGCACAGTGCTTCCAGACCACGTTGCTCCAGTGTCTTTTGATGGGGTGTGTTGTTTTGACTCAGCCGGTAACCTGGTCTCTCATGGTAAAAGAGAAAACTGAAAAGAGAAAACTGAAAATAAAGATTCCTTTGTTAAAAGCACATCCCTGTTTAGTTGCCCTGGTCCCTTAGTCTTTTGTTTAGGTGAGACTCGTTTTGATTTATTTGTTTGTTGCCACGTGCTCGCCAGCTCCCATATTTGTTTATATGGAAGCTGGCGAGCTGGTGATTTTGGCCCGGGGGCCATATTTTGGCCGCCATATTTTGTTTCACCCGTGCCTTTTTAGTTGTTGCCAACCAGTGGTTTTTTGTTTTTTTCTTTTCTCCGCCTCCTCTGCGGTGGAGTAGTGGTGACGCCCCGCAGTTACCACACGATAGTTCGTGGGTTCGAATCCCACTGCTACTTAGTCTTCAGTTATTTAGTTCAGTTGTCTGCTCCCTTTCTGCTCTGCACTTGGGTTCCTCTCAAGCTTGCCGGTGGCTCACTCAGGTTATGTTGGACTTGCACGTGGCAGGTCTGGGTTCGAACCCGCCTGGTGTGAGTCGCCCATTACATGCAGCTTCCAGACCACACGCAAAAAGCCTCAAAACGGAAGTGTTTCCGGGGGACACTGAAACTGGACGGACCCTTTCGAAAGCTGGCTGCCGGGATGTAGAGAAATGTAAACACCAGAATCTGGCCAATAACCTGACTGAATATTCATTGATAAACTTACTTTCGCTGGGGCTGTCTCGGCTCTACGTCCAGGTCCACACAGCATGTGTCAAGAGAACAGCAGGGGCCCTAAAACTGAACCCTGGGGAACTGCACAACAACGACCTCCCAGTGAAACCAGTAAAGGTCTGTTTGTTTAATACGGTTTAATCCACTCTAAACTGTGCCTGAGAGGCCGGCCCAATGTCCAGGACGGTGGATTACAATCTTGTGGTCTACAGTACCAAAAGCCCCACTAAGATCCAGTTTGAGGTCACTGGTAACACCAACCAATGCCGTTTTAGTACTATGGTTAGAATGAAAATCGGAAATTCTCATGTAACTTGTTGGATAGTAGATATAAATTTAATTGCTGAATTTTTTGAAAACAATCTTGAGCAGGAAGTTTAGCTCAAACCCTCAGACAACCATGTAAGTAAACTTCCGTAACAGCTACAGCTATCTACACCATCCTACTACAGGACATCACAAGCTCAATGTCCAGTGATGCTACTGTCGTCCATTACCAGGGCTCCAAGAAAGCATAACTGTCCTCTCTTTCTCCCTGGTTGTATATGGTGGTCTCTTCCAATCCCCCATCACTCAATCAGGCTATGATAGCTACCACAGGCACCTGTTAGCCTAGCTGGCATAACAGGATAGTTTTGGCTGTGAATCCAATTTAAACCATGTAGTGTCTCCTGCTGAGCAGCTAGATGTTGCACCATCCCGTCCATGTCCCAGAACAATACACTGTGTTGATCACTTAATGAGACCGGACCTGCCAAAATTTTGACAAAATTATGTTCGGTTTAACATAACTGCTGCCCTCAGGATGCTACGGAAACGCAGTCCCTCAATAACACAGTGCACCATTTAACAGCAGCAGCCGACAACAGGTAATGCCAACTAGCTTCATAGAGCCCTTTACTATACATCATCCTCCACCACATACAAGCGCTACACAGCCCATAAGCCCAGGACGGTAGAGATGGCCACGGTGGATATAATAAACAGAGCGAGTGTGTGTGTGTACAGGGCCTGCTCACACTATGTTCTCAGCCTGAGCTGCCCTAAACACAGCTTAATATTCAAATACAGCGAGCGAGCTAGCAGCCAGCCAGCGCTGGAGTAGCCAGCCTCCCCGAATACCAGGGGGCGTTTCACACACTGAATACGAATAAGACATGAATATTTGCACAGTGAGTATGTTCACATGCAAATATGCTAATGATGCTAATAATAATAATGCTTATAATGACAACAATAATAATGCTAATAATAATATTAACAATCTTAACAATACTAATCATAACAATACTAATGATAATAACACCAATAAAAATAATATTAATAACAATATTGATAAAATAATAATAACAATGTTATTAATAATAATTTTAATAATATTAATGCTAATTATGCTAATAATAATAATAATAATAATAAAAATAATTACATTAATAATATTGATGATAATAATAATAATGATAATGCTAATAGTAATGCTAATAATAATGCTAATAATGACAACAATAATAATGCTAATAATAATACTAACAATCTTAACAATACTAATCATAACAATACTAATGATAATAACAACAATAAAAAAAATAAAAATAATAATATTGATAAAATAATAATAACAATGCTATTAATAATAATTTTAATAATAATAATGCTAACAATGCTAAAAATAATAATAATAACAATATTGATAAAATAATAATACCAATGTTATTAATAATAATTTTAATAATATTAATGCTAATTATGCTAATAATAATAAAAATAATAAAAATAATGACATTAATAATAATGATGATAATAATAATAATGCTAATGCTAATAGTAATGCTAATAATACTGCTAATAATGACAACAATAATAATGCTACTACTACTACTACTAATGATAATAATAATAATAATAATAATGATAATTTGTGAGTACCTGGTGCTAGTAACTCTTCGTGTGCAGAGGTTTGCATGGCTCCATGCACACTAAGTTAGATCTTTATGAAGACAGATGTTTTCAGATGTGTATTTAAAGTGAGCTCTGAGCTCGCCTGTCTAATCGAAGCTGGACTTGAGTTCCACAGTGTAGAAGCGGAACAGCTGAGAGAGGTCTCGCCTCGCTACCTGTGCCTCACAGACGGTGGTTGTAGGAGACCTGTATTTACAGATCTAAGATCAGGAGTTAGAACAGAGAGACACTCTGCGATGTGAGCTGGTGCTAGAGTTGTTAGGAGCCTAGCTGCTGTGTTCTGTAGTTTTAGGGTACAGACTGTTTACCAAGGAACCCCCATAAGAGGACCATTACAGTGATCAACTCTACTGTAACACAGGGACAGCACTGATATGTCTCCACCTCTCCCGCCTCGACTGTAGTTACTGACAGTGTTAAAGGGGGGTCAGGGTCGGGTTTTCTCTCTGTCTTTGCAGGTGTGTACGTCCTGTGTCTGTCGGAGTTTCCAGGCTTATTAAAGTCTGTTCTGTTATTTTTAATATTTGTATTTGACCTGGCAGCCTTTTATGCCTGCTGTTCTGCGTGTTCCGCTCCAACAGTCCGAGTACGAGCACTAACTCAGTCCACTCTGTAATCACACGCTCACACAGGTGTCGGAGTGGATTACACCAGCAGAGCTACACCCTCTACTCTTACAATGATGAGTCTGATCAACTGAGTTGTCTCACAGGTAATACTGAGGGATCTGATTCACTCCGGTACTTGACTCCTTTGAACAGCCTGACTCAAATACCCAGTTCAACGCTTCGTTTTCATGATGGGGGGTGGGGGGTGGGGGGGGTCTGGTCGTTTACCCCACGCAATCTTTTTGGTGGGGCTAGGAAAGAATTTCCGGTAGGAAGCAAACAAGACTGTGCGGACTGCCATCAGCTGCACGGCATCCGTCCTGGAACAGTCTATCATACCGGACACAGGATCGGTTAGGATGTTCACCTACACCAGTGTAAAGCTGAGTGTCACTTTTCTGTACATCACTGGATCCTCACAATTACAGTCTCATTAAAGGTGCTATATGTAAAATCAAAAAGAACTTAAGTGACAGTTTTGTAGATGTAAAATATATTTCTGTTCTAATGATTATCTCTCTCTCTCTCTCTATCCTCCTCCTACCTTATCTCTCTCACCCCATTCTGTCTCTCTCTATCCTCCTCTTCCTCAGTCTCTATCACACTCTTACACTCTCTTTCTATCCTCTACCTTTCTTTCTCTCTCTCTCTCTCTCTCTCTCTCTCTATTTCTCTCTCTCTCTCTATCCTCTACCTTTCTCTCTCTCTCTCTCTCTCTCTCTCTCTATTTCTCTCTCTATTTCTCTCTCTCTCCCTCTTACCTTATCTCTCACCCCCCCTACTCTGTCTCTCTTTATCCTCCTCTAGTCTTCTCACTGACTCTCTCACCCATCCCTACTATCTATCCCCCTCTCCCCTCTCTCTCTCTCTCTCTCTCTCTCTCTCTCTTTCTCTCTCTATCCCCCTAGTATGGCAGGTTGTGTCATCTTACAGCTTACTCCTTTATTGCTACATGGCAGGTCATTCTCTAGGACAGGGGTGGACACTACAAGTTTCTGGTAAAGTGCTGCACCCCAGCTGGCTCGGTTGGGGTATGAATTGGACAAGTTGTGTCATCTTACAGATTGCTCCTTTAAAGGGCTGTAATACTAATATTGCTTCATGGCAGCTCATCCTCTACAACAGGAGTGGACACTATAGGTTTCTGTTGATGTGCTGCCCCCTGTTTGGTTGAAGTGTGAATTTGACAGGTTGTGTCATAGTACAGATTGCTCCTTTAAAGAGCTGTATTATTGCTACATGGCAGTTCATCCTCTACGACACTACAAGTTTCTGGTTATGGGTTAGCCCCCTGCTTGGTTAGGGTATGACAGGTGGTGTCATCTTACAGATTGCTCCTTTAAACAGTCGTAATATTAGGTTTGCTACATTGCAGCTCCTGCTCTACAACAAGGGTTGGACCTTACAGATTTCTGGTGATGTATCCGCTTATTTGCTTGGGATTTTAATTTGTCAGGCTGTGCCATCTTACAGATTGCTCCTTTAAAGAGTCGTAATATTAATTTTGTTACATGGCAGCTCATTCTCTACAACAAGGGTTGGACATTGTAAGTTTCCGGTGATGTTTCCACTTATTTGGTTGGAATGTGAATTTGTCAGGTTGTGCCATCTTACAGATTGCTCCTTTAAAGAATCATAATATTGCTACACAGCAGCTCATCCTCTACAACGAGGTGGACACTACAAGTTTCTTGTGATGTTTCCCCATATTTGGTCATTTGGGTATGAATTGGACAGGTTGTGTCATCTTACAGATTGCTCCTTTAAAGGGCTGTAATACTAATATTGCTTCATGGCAGCTGATCCTCTACAACAGGAGTGGACACTATAAGTTTCTGGTGATGTGCTGCCCCTTATTTGTTTGGGGTATGGATTTCTCAGGTTGCGCCATCTTACAGATTGCTCCTTTAAAAGAGCTGTAATATTGCTAAATGGCGGCTCATCCTCTACAGCGAGGTGGACACTACAAGTTTCTTGTGATGTTTCCCCATATTTGGTCATTTGGGTATGGATTGGACAGGTTGTGTCATCTTACAGATTGCTCCTTTAAAGAGTTGTAATACTAATAATGCTACACAGAAGCTCACCCTGCTACACAATAATATGACATCACCAAGCAAAACAACAGAAAGGTGGCTATGATGGTCATATCACACCGAGAAGTGTCTTGATTATTCGGTGTACATGCTCACACACTCATTCACAGTCCAGTTTTAAAAAATTCTGATAAATACTGTTATACACATGTTATAAGCACTCTGTCTGAAACTGCTCCAAATCCAGAGCAGCATATGGGCACGTGTGGTCTGAGGAAGGTTTGACTGTATGATATGAAGGGCGGATTAAAAGGGAGAACGGTACATAAAGAAGAATCAATACAACCTTCAGTTTGACACTGCCATGTGTACACAGTTAAGACTCTGCGCATGCGCACAACCAAAGACAGGCGGTCAAACACTGAGAACAGCCTGAACCGCGCGGGTTAGTCAGCTCCTCCAAACCGGGCTGACTTTCCCGAGTAGATGAAAACTCAACTTTAGATTCCTCCCGGCTTGTGAATCAGTTCGCCCCACTCGCTCACAGGAACCGTTCCAGAGGAATCGGAACCGACGACTGGCGTCTCTTATACCGACCGCGCGTTCAGTACGGATGGGAACAGCCGCGTTAGCTTGGCTAATACCGCACACAGCACCGCACTCCACACTGTGAGCGTGGCACTGTTCGGGTGAGGCAGTGTAAAGTGTGTGTGGAGATGTGGAAAAGTTTCCGCGCTCGCGGAGGAGCTGGAAGTTGCCCACCTTCTCTCCTTTGGTGGAGCCCCTCCGGTAGTTCCCCGCTCCTGCCGAGGAGTTCATCCTGAGGTCTGTCAGGACCAGTCACCCGGCTACTCCTCTGTCCGGCTGGATGTTTCTCCCTCACACCGTCTACAGTAAAGTCTTATTCCGGCATCCGGAGTCCTCCGCTCCTGCTCCTGCTCCTGCTCCTCCTCACTCCTACAGCTCAGCTCCACCGGCCCGCGCTGTGGTCCTCCAATGGTCTTAGCGTTAGCGAGCGGGAACCCACACAGCTCTCTCTCTCTCTCCCTCCCTCTCTCTCTCTCTCTCTCTCTCCTCCTTCTCTACCCCTCTCTATCTCTTTCTTACTTTCTCTCTATCCTTCTCTCTCCTCCCTTTCCTTCTCTCATCGACTTTCTTTCTGTCTCCCTCTGTCTCCCTCTCTCCCCAACTCTCTATCTTCCTCTAACCTTATCGTCTCTCTCTCTCTCCCTCCCTTTCTCTCTCTCTCTCTCTCTCTCTCCCTCCTCCTTCTCTACCCCTCTCTATCTCTTTCTTACTTTATCTCTATCCTTCTCTCTCCTCCTTTTCCTTCTCTCATCGACTCTCTTTCTGTCTCCCTCTGTCTCCCTCTCTCCCCAACTCTCTATCCTCCTCTAACCTTATCGTCTCTCTCTCTCTCTCTCTCTCTCTCTCTCACCCCTATTCTGTCTCTCTCTATCCTCCTCTCCCTCAATCTCTATCACACTCTCACTCTCTCTTTCTGTCCTCTACCATTCTCTCTCTTTTTCTATCCTCCTCTTACCTTATCTCTCTCACACCCCACTCTGTCTCTCTCTATCCTCCTTTGCCTGACTCTCTCACTCTTTTTCTCCCCTACTCTCTCACTCTCTCTCCCCTACTATTTATCCTACTCTCCCCATATAACTCTCTCTTTCTCTTCCCACTCTATCCCCCTTTCCCCTTATCTCTCTCTCTTTCTCTCCTTCTCTCTCTCTCTCTCTCTCCTTATCTCTCACCCACCACTCTGTCTCTCTTTATCCTCCTCTAGTCGCCTCACTGTCTCTCTCTATCCTTCTTTCCCTGACTCTCTCACTCTTTTTCTCGCCTACTTTCTCTCTCTATCTCTCTCCCCTACTACTACTATCTATCCTCCTCTTCCTGAATCTATATCACACACTCCTCACGCTCTCTCTATCCTTTCCCCTTATCTCTCTCTCTCTCTCTCTCTCTCTCCCCCCATCTCTCTCTCCCCATCTGTCTCTCTCTCTCTCTCTCTCTCCATCTCTCTTTCTCTCTCTCTCTCTCTGTTCTGTGTCCAGATAATCAGTCAAAAGAAAGAAGTGCAGGAGAACAAGCCGTCACTTCTTGGAGAACCAAAGTCAGATACTAAATCAATATTTATGTGACTTATAAAAAACTTATTGATCATAAAACCAGCATCTGCGCTGAGAGAGTGTCCTCTCCCTACACCTGCGGTTCGGCTCCTCCTCTAACTCCTCCGAGCTCCCCCTGTAAACCACCATCTTGTTATTTTGAGTTATTCTTTCACCCAACCCAGATTCAGTGATGTGACTCGGGATGAGCCTCCCTCCTCAGAAACCCGTGGCTTGACCACTTTAGTGATCCTGAGCTCAGAACAGAGGAAGCATTCGGTCCGAGATGCAGCTCGGAGAAACTGTGTTAAAGCAATGAGGGTGCTCATATTTTTGGAACGGGTTATGTTTGAACTCAGAACTTGTCTGCTAAGCACACGACCAACCTGAAACTCAGACACACGTGGGTTGTAATGCAAAGCAGGCACCTTATAGCTACGGCTGCTGGTTCAACCGGACTTTGGTTAGGTCAATATTAAATAAGCCACATACAGGGGCATGCAAAAGTGTATCTGTAGTAGAGAATATAGTAGTATTATAAGTATATATAATGTATTTAAGTGTATATAGTATACAGTATAGTAGCATTATAGATAGTATACATAGTGTAATATATAGTCTTAGTGTAATATACAGGTGTAGTATAAATAAAATAAACAAAGAAATAATTACTTTGTCCAAATAATCTCAGTATATCAAAATAATTAATTAATATTCATTTAGAAACCTGAAATTCTAAAAATATTTACTTGGTATCTCAAAAATCGGGACTGTGAAGTGGGCAAAACAGATGGTACGAGCGTGACTAAAAGCAAGGCACAGTTTATTAAAGAGGGTGTACTGTGACACCAACAACACCACGAACAGGAATACAATCAAGGGCAAAACAGGAATCGTAATCAATAAACAGGCAGGGGTCAAACCAAAACAGGACAGTCAGACCACAGCAGAGGCACCAAAGGAATAAACAGAAGCGTAAACCAGAGAATCAAACAGAGTCAAACCAGGAGTAACAAAAATCAGACAAAGAGAGACACGCTCAGTATGCAAAACGAATGGCAATACTTCTGCAATGAGCAGTGCGAGGGGAGGTATATAAGCAAACCGAAAATTACAACAGGTGGTCCAATCCAGTATTTGGAGATCTAGAGCGAGGCAACGGGGTGTGATTGGGTTTAAGGGTGAACACATGGACATCAGGTGGTGGCTGTAGGGAAATGGAGTCAAGGAGATCGGAGGTGAGAGGAGAACCAGCAGGCATGACGGGGACTTATTTTGTCAAGGTATTTGCATGTAGGGTGGCGGCGAGGGAGGCATGGGATGTAAACGCAGTAATTTAATGAAATACAGAAATGACAAACTAACAGCCAAACATGAACACAAAACACCAAGCCAACACACCAGGGGGACAACAGGGCGTTATATGGAACCAAGATAACTAGAAACACCCGGGAAGGGGCGGGGCTACAAAACAAGGACCCGATTAGGGGGCGGAGACAGGAGGAAGCACATGACCAAAACAAACAGAAGCACATGGAGAAAAGACAACAAGGAGCACAGGGACAGGCAGACAGAGTAACAGTATTGACTGACTTTAAATTTCGTTGGGGTAAAAAAACTTGAATTTCAAAATAAGCCACATATAGTGACACGCAAAAGATATTATAGTATAGTATATATAATATACAGAGTAAATATGTATGTCTTAGACAAAAGACTTCGAGACCGAAGTGTGCAGAACTAAAAAAACCAGCAATGGTTTATTATAAAAACAGCAATCACAGCGGGCACCAGTACACAGCGAAAACAAAGGGGAGAAGCTAAATCAGAGTCAGGACAGGCGGAGCTCAGAAAACCAGGTTCGTACAAGCAAGCGAGGGCATAAACAGGTTTACGGGAAACGAAGAGAGAAAGCAGAAGGTACAAACCGTAGGAGTCAGAGCACGAGCAAAGGGGTTTAAGGCGAAAGCGTAGTAGAGGAACGAATGAATTCGGAACCAGAGTAAGACCTACGAGAAGACGTCAGGATTGCTAACCTAGGTTTGGCAAAGCTTCGCAAAGTGTGAGTGTTTGAGAGTGGCTTAAAATACAGGAAGGTAATTAGACCACAGCCGTGAGGTAAAACTCGCGCGATCTAGAGCGAATCACGGAGTTCCGACCGGGGCGCATAGGACATGACGTCATCGAGCATGTGCCCTCTGGGAAGGGAGTCCTGAAGAGCGGAGGAACGCCGGGGACAGGCGAGGCGTGACCGTATGTTATGTGTGGGTATACAGCTCTATAAATAAATAAGAGTATTGATGTATTACAAAGTACATATATATACATATAACTATCTATCTATCTTTCTACTATCTATATGTATTATATGTATGTACACACAAAATTTAATATACTAAAATCAAAATGTCAATAATGTCAAAAATAGTGGACTTATTGTCTTAAAATATGAATTGACTTCCAAAATTACTAAACTAAACCAGAGATGGCACATAAGTTTGGCAACATTCTTTAAGTATGGAAGTAAGATCACTCTGTACCTCCATCTTTAACTGTTTCTAGATAAAAGGCGGAGAGGAAGCCTGGCGTTTGGGGCCCTACACGGTGAGCACTGAGTAACCCCCCCAATGGCAAGCTTGTAAATGCTTTGTGTAGCAGCCTTAAAGGCTTTCAGGTCCTGTTTGAGGGATTTTCACCCAGTTTCCTCACAAAAAAGCTCCTGGGATCTGAAAGAGTTCCGGCCGTATGGTATCCACTGCCCTTTGATGTCCACAGATTCTCAGTTGTGTCGATCCAGCCTTGTGGCCGGGAAGGGTCAATAGTTCGGGTCCTGAAAACTATCCTGAACAGCTAACAGGCCCCTGAGCCAGGCACCTGACCCCCAATGCTTTCTGGCTGCCATGAATAGGGTTGGCCACCGCTCTGGGCTAGGTGTCCTTACTGCCCCCAGTGTGTGTGTTGGGGGGGTTAATCCAAAGATGGTTAAACTGGGTTAAATAGAGAGAGGGACAGGTCCTCTGCGTCCAACCCGACTGACGAATGGTTCTAAATCTAAATTCTAATGTTTAGGGTCAGGGGACTGTGGAGGGCTACGGGCTAAATTCATGCTTGCACCAGCTTGGGTTTCTAATGTGTGTTTGGGATCATTATCCTGTTGTAGGAAATTCATTGTATTTTCATCTTCAGTTCTTAACAGACGATGACACAGTGATGTGATGTGATGGTGATGTGATGTGATGCGAGTGAGGAATGTGATGTGATGAAGTGTGATGATGTGATGTTGACCGCGATTTGATGATGTGGATGTGATGAAAATGTGATGTGATGTGATGTGTGTGATGAAATGTGATGTGATGTGATGAGAGAGATGAGATGTGATGCGATGACAATGGAGTGATGTGATGTGATGTGAGGATGCGATGCGATGTGAT
>JAMWET010006311.1:0-23976 GCA_024036415.1 Prochilodus magdalenae
TTAAAGCTAGCTGCTGCTAGCGCTGCTCAGTTCACCTAAAATACGGTTAGCCTAGCTGTTAGCTACCCTCGGCTATTTCACCGTAAAACAGATCCTCTAAAGCGAGTTCATCTTTTATTAATCTTCAGACCTGTATATTTAACTTTCTGAGGCTCATTCTGATGAACACATACTTCACTACAATCACTACACCCACATTTATAACTGGAGTGGGCTGCGTTTGGCTCCCCAGTGTAACTCACAGCCATTGCAGCTGAAGCAGGCTGAGAGCTGGTGAGGCCGCGGTGCATGATGGGATGTAGTACACCATGAAGATAGCTCCAGGTATCTCCAGTACACTACAGACTTTAATTTCCTTGCATACTGTATACTACATACTACTTTAAATAGATTTAGATTGAATGTGTCCCAAAGTCTGAAAACAAAATGGCTTTATGAATTACTCTTTTTGTGTTCTGATGAAACGTTGCTTTTCCTCTGTGTACAACTCTTCATAGCTGCTTTTTCAAAGTCCAGTCGACTATAGATTGCGCTGTAGATGCTCTGTAGATGCTACAGCCCAACTGAACTTACTGTGGCCACCTGGTACCGACTAGGGCAAAGGTGACAATGTTGTGCTGGGCTGTGGGCAGAAATGCGCAGCAAGGACAAGGAGTGTGACGAATGGACCTTGCTTGGCAAGGTTGGCATGGCAAGGTTGGTTGCAAGGAGGTGGCTATGGTAAGCTTGGTGATGAGGCTGGCATTATAATACTTGATGGCAAGATTGCCACAAAAAGGCCAGCACAATACCTTAGGAGGGGCACTTGTGCACTTCAGCGTCTACCCAGACTTTGGTCAGACCAGGTGTGGTCTCTGGGTCCACACAGCAATGTAGCTTTTCGCTATTGGCCATGTGAGGGCAGTTATACTTCACATTGTGTTGACAGTCAGTAACATAATTGGTGTCACACCTACAGACATGCTTACAGTACCAAAGACTCTGTGAACTCCATTTCCCATAACCCGGTCCAGTCACATGCCTCCCCCTCGTCCAGTCACAGCCTTTTCTGAGAAGTCCACACCCAGCACTACACTAACCCTGTTTACCCACACTGAGTACCCAACACTCTCAGCAGCTCTTCACCGGAGTGTAACCCACTCTAATGCCTGTGCAGCTCACAGGAGCTGGGAGAGAATCTTTTTTCTCAGAAGATTTCATCATCAGCTTTGCTACACTCTACACCACACTCACTGTATCATCTGAGTTGTGAGAACTTGTGATGTCTCTGGTGCATCGTTTCACAAAAACCACAACCACACTGACCAAGTTACTCCCTCTGCAGTGGATGTGGAGTGTGGGTACTGGCGGTGGGTCCTTCTGGGCTGAATGCACCAGTGACCACACTGCTGTATTGTGATATGTCTGGTTTGTAGGGTGCTGATGCCTTGTCCTCAAAAAATGACAGCTTAAAGGTGATAGGTGAAGTTGACAGTACAGGCGTATACAGTACATGCATGTCGTTACACAGATCCGTCCTGAACGTGTGTTTTTATCTATACTGACTTTACCCTCTATGTCTGCACATTGATAACAGTCAGTCTATGGACTTGGAGGAGGACTGCAGGGCTGAGGGCACCCTTTGGAGCAGGTCTCTTAAGGTATAAACACAGGTCTGCTTTCTGTCTCTACAGCAGTCTGTGCTGGTGAACCATCTTCCTGAATTAGTGAGGTTCAGGCAGGGTTTTCAGCACCTCGTATAGCAGCTCTGTAACACTCCTAATCCTCTCAATGTATTCCATCATTCACGGGGCTCAACAATTAGTGATCTCTTTGTCACCGGGGAAAAAGACGCACCAAATGACAAAATACTTTCAGGTATTTTATCCCGATAGATCCCTCTCTAGGGAGTTTATTAAATGTTATATAGAAAATGTATGTTAAATGAGCAGCAATGAAAATAAAGAGCAGCAAAGTCACTGGCCTCATACAATTAGCCTCAAAAGTAACACTTTGCCACAGCAGTGAAACTTTTGGTAGACTCCAATTTCTGGATGCAACTCTGCTCACAATAGGTATAAAAAATAAAAGAAAATACACACCGTACACTAAACCCATTAGAACACAGAACAGTTATTGGTAGCGGCACTATAAACAGAGAATGGAGAAATAACTGTTACCAAGGACAAGACGAGGAGACCAGAAGCAAGTGCAAGTATTTAATGACAAAGGATCAAAACCAAACACCACTGAGCGAACGGGCAACAGAAACAACAAACAACCGACATGGAGACAAAGACCGGTGGGAGGATGAACGCCAAGCAAGAACAAAAGGGACAACATGGAGTATAAAACAACAAGGGCTAATGAGAGACATCTGGGAAGGGGCGGAGCCAGAAACAGGTGAGGGGCCTGACAAGAGGGCGGAGACAGGAGGAGCAAAAGACCAAAACAAACAGAAGGGCCTGCTGAGGCCTCCTTAAGGGGCAGGAGGGCCTGCAGCAACATCCACCCTCCTCTGCTTTGACCTAAAGGTAGCCAGGAAGAGGGCCCAGAACTTATCTAATGAGTGAGGCATGTCTCTTAGTACTATATTAATAATGGGTAACTAATTTTAAGCATACAATTAAAAACTACAAGTCATTTTCATTTACTGCAGTCATACATGATTGGTAAACCACTGTTAAGGAATGCCTTAATTGGCTTTAATGACACTTAATAATATGTTTAATATGCTACTTTCTGGTGTATATGATACATATCATTCTGTGTGTACTGCGAGAAGGAACTGCATATACCATATACTCTCTCATATCACTCAGGCCTGGAGGGGGCAGCATACTGAGGTTTTTACTCACCTTCTAACTTTCTCTTCTTTTATCTTCATTTTATCATGTGCATGTGTTAATGTGACATATATTATACATTTTAACATTATAAATATAAACACTGATTCTGTATATTATTTTCATCAAAGGAAACTACCCAGAGAAAACAACATGCTTTGTTAAAACCAGCTATGCCATGGAAATACATTACTAACATCTATTAAAGTAACTGTACTAGTAACAGTAACACCTCTCCATCATCTCCAATAGGGTAATCTGTATGTATGTAGTGAGGAAATCCAGAGTGGTGTTAATCCATGTGACCTGATCAGTCTATCATGTTCCAACACCAACATTCCACAGTAGCTCTGTAAAGGTTACACCTTAACATCAGTGGACAGGTAGACATAGTGAGACTGCAGAACCAGGGCATTGCTTTTAAGGTAGTATGACTTTTTTAAGGGGACCTACATTATTAAACCTTTATCACGTCACAGCACAGTCATACTACTACAGCTGGCTGAATGTTAGGAGTCACTAGGTAAATGGTATTTAGTGTCTCCTGTGCAGATGCAGTGTAAGTCCTCCCATAATGTAGGTAATACACACCTCCTATCATGATCAGAACACGCCACAGTTTATTCAATGTGTAACTACATAGTTATTACAGGCACTTAATATACAGTCTGAACAATTTATTAATTATGCTGTATGGATTATATATAACACAAATACTGTCCTACACTTTAAAGCTCTGTCTCTCTCTATCTCTCTATATAGGTATTGTATATATAGGTAGAGCAGGTATTACGTGGCTGGTGGATCATTCTCCGCACTGCAGTGATGGTGGTGGTGATGATGTGTTAGTGTGTTTGGTGCTGGTGTGAGTGGAAAGGACATCGCAGTGCTGTTGGATACCTCAGTGTCACAGCTGGACCGAGAATTGTCACAGCGTCCTGTGACCGCTGATGAAGAACTAGTGGATTACCAACACAAACTGAGCAGCTGCACTTGAACTATCATCTCTGACTGTACATCTACAAGGTGGACAGTGAGTGGACATATACTGCAGGGACACTTCTGTGTCTGATCTACACATACCAGCACAACACACCACACCAGTGTCAATGCAGTGATGAGAATAATCCACCTGCCCAAAGTGCTTGGTGAGTGTAGATCTGGGTTTTGCATCCTTTTACATTAATATTAGGAAATTATATTCATAAACTGTACAACATTATTAAATAAAGATTAAATAAACATTAAATACACAGTTTTGTATTGTTATTAATAAATACATTTCTTGTATTAAAGCAGCAGTCTGTAAGTTTTGTGGATTTGGGGATTTAGTGACCTCTCTGGTGAGAATGTGTAACTGCACGGAGTATATGGAAGAATACAGAGCAGATGAATCTGATGATCAGTCAGAATGGAGTATTCACACTCCGCAGAATGGAGTAACACTACTGCCACTCCTCACTCAGTAACACTACTGCCCCCTCCTCACTCAGAAAGACTACTGACCCCTCCTCACTCAGAAACACTACTGACCCCTCCTCACTCAGAAACACTACTGACCCCTCCTCACTCAGGAACACTACTGCCTCTCCTCACCCTCAGGAACACTACTGCGCCCTCCTCACTCAGGAACACTACTGCGCCCTCCTCACTCAGAAAGACTACTGCCCCCTCCTCACTCAGAAACACTACTGCCCCCTCCTCACTCAGAAACACTACTGCCCACTCCTCACTCAGGAACACTACTGCCCCCTCCTCACTCAGAAACACTACTGACCCCTCCTCACTCAGGAACACCACTGACCCCTCCTCACTCAGGAACACCACTGACCCCTCCTCACTCAGGAACACCACTGACCCCTCCTCACTCAGGAACACTACTGCCCCTCCTCACTCAGGGACACTACTGCCCCTCCTCACTCAGGAACACCACTGACCCCTCCTCACTCAGGAACACTACTGCCCCTCCTCACTCAGGAACACCACTGACCCCTCCTCACTCAGGAACACTACTGCCCCCTCCTCACTCAGGAACACTACTGCTCCCTCCTCACTCAGGAACACTACTGCTCCCTCCTCACTCAGGAACACTACTGCCCCCTCCCCACTCAGGAACACTACTGCTCCCTCCTCACTCAGGAACACTACTGCCCACACCTCACTCAGAAACACTACTGCCC
This sequence comes from Prochilodus magdalenae, assembly GCA_024036415.1. Lineage (NCBI taxonomy): Eukaryota > Metazoa > Chordata > Actinopteri > Characiformes > Prochilodontidae > Prochilodus > Prochilodus magdalenae. Next base: position 5,006 of record JAMWET010006311.1, read on the forward strand.
CCTCCTCACTCAGGAACACTACTGCCCCCTCCTCAGTCAGGAAGATGTAACTTGTTAGTTTAACCACTGATAAAGAACTAGAGGATGGTGAACACACACTGTGCATGATGAGCTGATCTATGTTCTGGTGGAGCTGCAGTGGAGGGGTTTCTAATAAAGTGGCTGCTAACTGTATAGAGAGAAAGAGAAAAGGAAAAGGGGGCGTGGCTTTACTAGCTATCAACTAAATGTGTCCTGTGACATCATGTGCTACAAGAAAAGAACAACGGAGAGCTGACAGGATGCTGCCGCATCACTATATTTGGTATAGCTGCTTGACACTTCCTTGTTGAGGAGTCAACATTAGAGTGCGGAAGAGTCCAGCACAGTCCTGCTGAGAGAGGTACAGGGTTTGCTCGTGTGCTGACTGTATCAGGTAGACTGCAGGTGTAACAGAGTTCTGCAGAGGTGCTGTGGTAGTGTAGTATCGGTGTAGCTGACAGATCGGTCAGTAGAGCAGGTGTAGGAGGTGGTGGTATCTGCAGTGGTGCTGTCGCTGTATGTAGTGTTCAGGTCTCGTCACTCAGGAAGTATGCAGGTTTGGCTGTGTCTGCTGTTTGTGCTCCATGTTGCTGAAGGTGAGTGCACCATTCTCTCTCTTACTGGAGACACTCCAACATATAACCCAGCACCATTTAAAGCCTAGTTCATAATCATGCTGTATGATCTTACTGATGATGAGGGAAGGTGAGGATATGCAGTGGGCAGTTACTATTAGAAGGCAGCTTCTACAAACCTCCTTCTCCAAGTAAGCAGAGCTGTTAGAACTGTTTACTACAAAACCGGAAGTGACGTCATTACATATCATGAATAGACGATAAAACTTGTCAAAATAAAAGTCAGTCAGGTAACTTCTTTCTTTAACTAACAATAAACAACAATACATATGTTCAAGAAAAATAAGAAATAGAAGAAGAAAAATATTTAAGTGTATGACATGAGGGCAACACGGTTACAACTGTTTACTGCTGGAGCTGCAGTGAGTTTCTCTACAGTGTAATAACAGAAGTAACGTTAGAATGCTGGGAGAAACTGGGCTCAGGCTGGTCAAGCAGGTCTTATTAGAACACCACCTTTACAGGACAGTCCTGTTTCTGGTGGAGTGAGTGTTACGGAGGTGATGATGGTGAAGGTCATTAACTGCTGTGTTTCTGCAGGCTGCACACTGGAAGACCATCAGCAGAGAAAAGAGATTACTGCATACACAGGAGAGTCAGTACTGCTGCCCTCCTACTGCACTGACCTACAGTCCAACCCTGAGACCTTTACCTGGAACAAGCTTAACCGACATGAAGAGATATCCAGTGAGAGTGGTCAGTACAGAAACAGAGTTCAGCTGTTTAATGATTCCTCTCCAGGAAATCTCTCTCTACTCATATCACACCTGACTGAAGAGGATGGAGGACTGTACAGGTGTAAAGTTGACGGCAGTGGATTCACAGATATCAGTCTCACTGTTAAAGGTAAATCTTATCTGATCCACATACACTGTATAGTTATAATGTTGCGGGCTCAAAGAACAAGGCTTTTGTTTTATGTACCAAGACTGTCCCGTTGATGAGGAGACAAGAGTAGATCTGCAAAAACATAGAAATGGCCATCAACAGGGACAGTGGCTCGCTTCGCACCTCGCTCTACTCTGCGCACAGAGATTCTGAGGCTACTAACTCACGTGACACTCCATGAACAAATGCCACTGCCACCTACTGTCCACTTCCGGAACTGCAGACAAATACGGTCATGCTTCTCCGGAAAAAACATAGATAGTAATAACCTTAACATGCTGTTGTTTACAGGGCTTTCCTTTAACATTTTTTTCCCGTTAAGGCACATTGGCTGACTGTGCTTCAATAATCTCATAACTACATCCCTGATAGAATCAGCTTTAAAGCTTCACTCAGTGAACATGTCATATGCACTAGTGTGCTAGTTCTGCAGCAGAGCTGGAAGGAGTCCTAATGATGCTGGGAATGATAACCGCTATTGTTCAGTCGTTTATGAATTATTATAACTCATATTTAACTTATAAAGCAGCATTTAGTGCTTCTGGATGACTCGTCACATGTAAACAACAGTCCTCAATCCTGAAAATGTGTTTCTGCAGGCTGCAGTCTGACAGACAGGGGACAAATACTGTATATCACAGCACATAGAGGAGGGTCAGTACTGCTGCCCTGCTCCTGCACCGAGCTACGTGCCAAACCTGGGACCTTCACCTGGACAAAAGACAGTCAAAACAGTCAAAACTGGGAGAGGATATCCAGGGAGAGTGGTCAGTACAGAAACAGAGTTCAGCGGTTTAATGATCACTCTCCAGGAAATCTCTCTCTACTCATATCACACCTGACTGAAGAGGACAACGGATATTACCAGTGTGATGGTGTGAAAAGTGAATACACAGCTATCAAACTCACTGTTGAAGGTAACACACTGATCTGTATTCCTACTGCAAAGTGTGCTGAATCAGCTGTATAGGATGTTGTTGGTGTTACAGTACTGATCCTCCAAGCAGAGCTGTAATGAGGGTTCAGTGTTGAGGGTGTGTGTGAGGTAGTTTAGTGTAGACGATTAATAGAGTATATGTACATTAATATTGTCCTATAAAGGCTACATTATTTACTTTACACAATAACCACTATAGAATTCTGTTTGTGTATGTTCTAATGTAACTCCACCCCCATCACCACTGTTCACCTTTAAGCCTTGCTGCCTGTTGGTGTGGTCACACTTCTGAGCTCTGTTCCAGGCTGTGTTATTCTGACTATACTCTGGTTGAATGGTTTAAATCGTCAGTCTGTGTTCTAGGTTTTGGGATATACTGTAGGTTGCTCCTAATCAACCCTGTCTGCCTGTTCTCTGAGTCATGAAAGGGTTAATGGCTGTGTGTATTGGGAACAGCCAGGTGAACAATTTTTTCATTCTGTCATACCAAGTCTCTCATTTAAAAATGAGCATTTTTGGTTGAACATGGCTGTGAATAGCAATTCATGAAGATGGATCTCAGGGCTTCCTTTGTGTTTAATGGATACATTCATAGGAAATGTCTTGTAACTGCTATAAAGGAATAGAGTATAAAATTTTGGCCACAAACTATTAATCTCTGTGTAATAACCACCGTGAGAAGCAGTATTACAATGGGACTCGTTTAATTTAATGCTTTTCAGCCTCAAACAAAACCATACGACCGCTGATCAATTCACCTTTGTATGTTCAAGGTGACTGTAACTTCCGGCTCCTGTAGGTGGTGCTGCATGAGGAGGATAGGGCTTGCGAAGTGTGAGTGATGGGATTCATAGAGTGAGAAGAGGTGGTACAAAGCAGATGTTAGTGACTGGCTAAAAGGAGTGACTACATTTTGGGCGTGGCCAAAGACCATAGTGTGAAGGAAGTAGCTGAACCTGCAGGAGCTTGGATTCTCGTTCATACAAGAGTGTCGTCCAAGAGTGTCACTAATGTGGCCTAGATCCAGAAACATTTCCAGTGCATGCAAAATCCAGTCACAGCTGTTATTTGTGTTTATGGAGGTGTTACCCATGTAACCGTCAGTCACAGGCGACCAGTGATTTGTTTGGCGAGTTTAGTATTCCAATGAGGTCATCCAATTGCGTTACCACCCTTTGGACAGTGCTATGGTATGGTGTAATGAGATGACCAATCATGTCTGATTATAGCTGTGCTGCTTGTTTGCCACGCTAGGTTGATTAAGGTTCATAGCTGGATAGCTGAAGTATAAGAAGCTATAATTTCAGTTTGAGCTTTTGATTTTAGAGCTTTGAAAGTTTTGGTGCCTGGTAGATTTGCAGACTACTGAGATGTTTTTCCTTTAGCATTTTCTGGAGATGGTATCTAAAGTGTACACATGACTTTTCAATTGTGCTCTGGTCATTCTGTAACAAACCTCTTCCTGACAAAAAGGTTTAACATTATCTGAGGAGAGCCTAATCATCAGCTTCTATTGCACAGATGGAAACCACAAATCATGTTGTATATGCAATATATGTATTTACATCCAAAACCATTCCCAACTCCATATACATCCAGTTTTATGCAGCATTAAAGTGTTTATATAAACCCTGATCACAACACAGGTCAGCTTATGTAGCAAAAACAAAAACAAAGATATTAGTAAAAAAACAAAAAGGACTGATGTCACAGGGTGAGCAATCAAAAAGTGCTGTCCCGCAGGCCCTTAGACCCACAGCATTAGATCAGTCTGAAGCCAGATAGGGTGCTTAGCAGTGAATGTCCTTAACATCCGAAGGGAAATTCAACAAAGATGAAGATTGTGGTCCAAGACCCTCCATTCTATTGTTCATAGTCCATGCAGTCCCAAAGCACCATAGGTAGTACATAAATAAAATCCTTATTGGGCTTAAAACACCTTGGTTTCCCAATAAAGGACTTAAAATGTTCCATCAGTCATGCAAGCAGCAAACAAATTGTTTGAAGCACTGGTACCTGGGCCTCCCCACTTCTTCTCCTAAGTACTAATCCCCAAAGCTCAGACTCAAGGTAGCCCTCCGGTGTCAAGAGTATGCCATTACATGTACCCACAAAATAACTCAAAACCTGTAACCCTGTGTCATGGTTACAATTCTGATCTGTTTGACTTGGTCTCCATCCACCTGCAGTGTTGTAGCTGTAGAAATGGTAGGATCTGAATGTAAACCAACTATTTTGGACTACAATAGAGTTCATTAAAGCCACAGTACTTCCAGTGTACCAAATACTCTAACAGAGTTCTGCAGATCTGCTATATAGTCTAGAGCCAACAAGACTATATAGCACTGGTATATAGCACTGTCACTGTCTTCTCTCCTTCTAGAGGCTCTAGTTCCAGGATCTTCTCTCAGTCCAGAGGCTGTAACACCAACACCTTCTCCAAAGCCTCACACGACCATTTATCTGAAAACCTCAGCTGAACCTTCCACCACAATATCCTCTCAGAAAGGTAACAGCACCTGCATTCACAGACCCCTGATCGTCAAATGAGTGCACTCAAGCATGGTGCTCTGCCATTGTGTTTGGGAACTTTCCAGCATAACATCTTCTCCATTACCTGATTTAAAACTTTAGCTGAACCTTCCACCACAATATAAATGCCCGCTGCAACTCCTCCATGTTACCATTCCATCTTATACTGTACATTTTACACTACTGGCTATATCCAAAAATAAAACATTAGATTGTGCAAAGAAAATAATTTAATTTAATATAAATATAGTTTTTACTGCATATAATTCTTTCTGTAATTTTAACACTGTAAAGTTTGGTCAGTAGGGGGAGCAGTGCCCTTGTGCTGTTCACAGTATAACCGGATCCCCTCACCCCCGTTCATGTGTCTTGTTAGCCACATTTGTTAGTCGAGATCTCCATCCATGCTCTAAACCTTACCGTCATTGTGTTCACTGGTTTCTCATTAGTTCTATAATCATATGTTGAGGTGGCTCTGTTGGGTTGGGGTTGGGGTTGGGGTGGTTGTTGTTGGTGGAGCAGCTAGTCTATACAGCACTCATAGCGGATACTCAAACTCTGTTTTTCCAGAGGCTCTGACTTCTGATATGAAATCCTCAGTTGAACTTTCCACCACCACCTCTTCTCAGAAAGGTAACAGCAAACTCCATTCACCAACATCAGCTTCACATGTCACCGTCTGAGCTCTCTGTACACAGTATAAACGTTACTGCACAAATGAACCACCTTGGAGATTTTGGGAGTCTGAATGTTCTTCGTGCTGTGAATGGTTTTGTTGCAGAACCTCCACAGTCCCTGCCCTTTATCCCCTTCGCCTTGGTGACTTTGATCTTCCTCCACATTGTAGTAGCTGTGGTCTACTGCACCAAGAGAACCAAAGGTACCTACTACTATATGATCAGGCCAGTGTACTCCTGCTACCGTTGTGAATGCACTGATTGTTTCAGTATCAGAATGTGCTGGAACTGAAATGTTCTTGTTCATCTTACCACTTTAGTGCCAGATGCTGCCACGGTTTACTACATCACTGATGATGAAGATGGAGCAGTGAGTCTGTAGCAGAGAGGGAAACCAGCAGATGTCTATAGACCAGCTACTGACCACAAACCTGATTTGGAGTTTGGGAGGTTTTGCTTCTGTAACTTGACTGACCATATGTACCATATTTTAAAAATAATATATTTAAATATTTACTAATCTTTTCAAATTATATATTTGTATGTGTGTTTATACGTGTGTGTGGGTTCAAAAGGATTGTATGGGAAATATATTTTTATAAATATATATTTTTATTTAAAGTTGCTGCTCTCGTCTCCTCTAGTATTCAGGCAGCCTGTAGGCTAGGATGGTGTCATGGAGAGGAGGAGGAGGAGGAGGAGGATGGCTATGAAACTGAAGTAACTTTAAGGGTTTCTGGATGCAGCCATGTTTTTGGAAAAGGCTAGTTTGGTCTGTCCTGTAACTCTGAGGCTTATGCTTCTGTAGTTTTGATATTTTACCTTCCTGTATTGTTTGAGTGTTGGATCTTGTTGGATGGTTGTTGGATGTTGGATCTCGACTGTTTTGACCCGCCTGGTTTAACTCATGTCTCTACTGATCGACCGATAAACCAAGACATGCTTTCAATGTTGTGAAGTGGTCTCTCTCTCTCTCTCTCTCTCTCTCTCTCTCTCTCACACACACACACACCTTATGTGCATAATACACGACATGGCTAAAAGAAAGTTTGCACACTTTAACATTTTATTGGACCAACTTTAGCTCTGATCATGGCACGTGTTTGCTGTGGCACCGTTTCCACAAGCTTCTGCAATGTCACAACATTCATTTCTGTCCAGAGCGGCTTTCATTTCCCCCTAAGACTTCGCTCTGATGATGGGGGATTTGGACCACTGCGCAAAGTCACTCTGGAACAGGGTAAATCTGGACTCAGACCACATGACCTTCCTCCATTGCTCCAGAGTCCGATCTTTATGCTTCCTAGCAAGTTGAAGCTTTTTCCTGCTGGTTAGCCTGTGTTGGCTTTCTTTAGGCTACAAAGCTGTTTAGTCCTGATCCCTTAATACCTTCACTATTAAACACCTCCCTGAGTCCTGCTGGTGTTTTTCTATGATTTGATTTCACCAAAGGTTTAAGTGATCACGATCATTCAGACCACATTCCTTCCTGGAAGATGATGTTTCCCCACCGTCCTTCCACTGTTTAATAATGCGTTGGAAAGTTCCTAATCTAATCTTAGTAGATTCAGAATCTCCTTAGAGGGTTTTTCTGCTTGATGCAAATAATTTGACCTTCTGAACCAGATTAACATCTTTTCCACAGGACGTGTCTTTCCACATGGTTGTTAAACAAATGAGAAGCTACTCCCTTCATCAGTCAGAGTTAAATAACTTGTTGCCAGTTAAAACATAATCACCCATGCAGTAATTATCCAATAGGAGGCTCTTACTGATTTGCTTAGTTAAATCCAAGTGGTGACCTTTTTAGGCCAGGCAGTGTATATAGATAGATAGATAGTCCTAGTGTATTGTCTAACTATAGACCTGTGTAGACTCTATCATTATTGGATGCACATTACAATTCGTTTTATATTCTCCTTCTTCTTCGTTTCATCGCCAACTAACTCGTCCCACAGTTTGAGGTATTGACTCCGTTCCAACTCCAGACTGTCCGGTATGATGGGTGTGATAGGTGTTTGTATACAGCTTTTTGATCGGGTGCACGGATTCCGAGTAGGAAGGAATTTTCCCAAAAAAATTTCCCGTAGAGAGTGAATACGATCGAAAAAAAAACGCGTGCCTATCTACCCTACCTCCACTCGACCTAGAGACACCAAATCAAATCCACTGGCTTGGAGCTGCAGGAATTCAGGGTTGGACTGAACGACACTCGCTTATTTCTCTTTCTTTTCGTATCCCTTTTTCCTCCCATAGAGAATGAATAGGATGGAACAATGTTTGCCTATCTACCCTACTTCCGCTCGACCTAGAGACACAATATCGGACACACTGGCTTGGGGTGCAGCATTTCAGTGTCTGATTGATTCGCACTCATTCATTTCTCCTTTTTTTCGCATACACCGTTCCTCCCATAGAGTCCCAGTCATTTTTGGACCCGCCTAAAGCCAGTTGTTTCCTTCGCCCGAGAGACACACATACACACTAAAGGCAGGTCACCAAGCACTACTGCACAGCCATACTGACCCTCACTCATCTATCTGTCGTTTATTCATCCCTCGTTGAGTCCCCAGTCATTTTTGACCCACACCAAGCAGTAATGTTTGTGTTTGCCCGAGAGCCACCAAACTTCACATACTCACTAAGGTCAGGTCGCCAAACGCTAATCCACAGTCATACCGACCCGCACTCGTTTATTCATCCCTCATTTCTCACTTAGCACACTGCGCAACCATCGTGCGTTTCCTCCAGGAAAAGCACTTTTCTAGTTCCTATCTAAGATCATAGAAAAAGCTGTGGCCCAACGTTTACATTTATATCTGCACTGGAATCATATACATGAAAAGTTCCAATCAGGATTTAGACCCCACCACAGCACTGAAACAGCCCTAGTTAAAATAACAAATGATCTTCTTTATGCTTCTGATCAAGACTTTGTATCTTTGTTAGTGCTTCTCGATCTCAGGGCAGCTTTCGACACAATAGATCCCAGTATTCTACTAGACAGATTAGAAAACAGGGTTGGAATCTCAGGAACAGCTTTATCATGGTTCAGATCCTACCTAACCGATCTCTATCAGTTTGTAAAAGTAAACAAAGTTTCTTCCAATCATACAAGTGTGAAATATGGAATCCCACAAGGCTCTATTTTAGGACCCCTATTATTTACACTATATATGCTGCCCCTAGGCACAGTTATAAGTGAACATGGCGTTAACTTTCCCTGCTATGCAGATGATACTCAGCTGCACATATCAGCCAAGCCTGAAGACAAACCCAAACTAGTGAAAGTAGAAGCCTGCACAAGAGATGTGAAATGCTGGATGTCGTGAAACGTTCTCCATCTTAATGCTGATAAAACAAGAAAAAGGTTCTCCTTCTGGGCCCAAAAGCCTCATGACAGAAGCTATCAGACTTATCACCTCCAGACTAGACCACTGTAACTCACTACCGTCAGGATGTTCTAATAGGAACCTAAGTAACGTTCATCTAGTCCAAAATTCTGCAGCTAAGGTTTTTACTGAAACCAGAAAATTTGATCATATCAGCCCAGTTATGTTAGCTCTCCACTGGCTCCCAGTTAAAATCCGTATTGATTATAAAATTCTTCTATTAATATATAAAGCCCTACACGGGCTCGCTCCTGACTACCTGCGAGAACTTATTTCCTATTATGAACCTTCTCGTTCACTAAGGTCACAAGTCACAGGGTGCTGGCTTCTTATTAATTTTAGGAACTAATAAGGTATCAGCAGGGGGAAGAGCCTTCTCCTATAAAGTCCCGTAACTGTGGAATAATGCTTCCTGCTATTGGTACTGTAACATTTGGGTTAAGGTGGGATGCAAGTGCACCGTGGATTTATTGGCTTCAGTCTGGGTAACAGGGTTCAAAACACAGGTATGAGTAAAGACATGTTCATAACTTGAAAGCAGAAACAAAACTGAAGACAAAGGCAAACAAAAGGGACAACAGACCAGCACTAACACAGGGTGGAAAACACAGCAGACCAGAACTACCAAAGAGACAACAGCTTAGAATTTACACAAGGGAAACAACAGAGACTTCACAACAGGCAGGGCAAACAAAAGGGTCTTAATACACGTCCAAATGGGTAACAGATTGGTCTCAGGTGTGCGAGTGGGCGGAGCTAGGGGGAGCAGGAAGAGCTGTGCTATGACAAGAAGTAACCAGAGGGGGCGTTGTGAGACATGAACACAGGCAGACAGATAGACAGACAAAGATATAACAGGTACCTTCATCAGATTATTATTTTACTATTATATTATAATTTTGTCATCACAGTTATGAATAGATCAGCATAATTAGATACTTCACTGATGTTACAATTTTAGAATGTCATTTTGAACAGAGGATGGGTCCCCCCGTGTGAGTCTGGTTCCTCCCACGGTTTCTCCCTTCTACTTGAGGGAGTTTTTCCTTGCCACCGTCACCATCAGCGTGCTTACTGGGGGCTTCTTTCTTTTCTCTCCTTAATAAATTAATATTACTGAATTTCTGTAAATCTGCTTTGAGACAACATCAGTTGTAAAAATCGCTATTCAAATACCTTTGATTTGATTTTAATGTTGTGGCTAATCGGTTTATATGTAGCGTGGAATAGAAGAAGGAGGAAGAGCTGACAGGATGCTGCCCCAACACTATATTTGGTGTAGCTGAGTGACACAGAGTGCGGAAGAGTCTCGTGCAGTCGTGCAATGTAGACCTGCTACTGGTACACCAGCTGTGAATTGGCGTATGGCCAACTTAACACTGTCCCCTCCTCACTCAGGAACACTACTGCCCCCTCCTCACTCAGGAAGATGTTACTTGTTAGTTTAACCCCTGATAAAGAACTAGAGGATGGTGAACACACACTGTGCATCGTGAGCTGATCTATGTTCTGGTGGAGCTGCAGTGGAGGGGTTTCTAATAGAGTGCCTGCTAACTGTATAGAGAGAAAGAGAAAGAAGGGTCTGTCTTTAGTATAAATCAACTATATGTGACATTATGTGCTGCAAGAGAAGAAAGAGGAAGAGCTGACAGGATGCTGCCCCATCATTATATTTGGTGTAGCTGAGTGACAAAGAGAGAGAATGATGAGCTCATCTGAACACACTTCCTCTTTGAGAAGTCAACATTAGAGTGCGGAAGAGTCCAGCACAGTCCTGCTGAGAGAGGTACAGGGTTTGCTCGTGTGCTGACTGTATCAGGTAGACTGCAGGTGTAACAGAGTTCTGCAGAGGTGCTGTGGTAGTGTAGTATCGGTGTAGCTGACAGATCGGTCAGTAGAGCAGGTGTAGGAGGTGGTGGTCATGTTGTCTGCAGTGTGTGCTGTGTCGCTGTATGTACCGTGTTCAGGTCTCGTCACTCAGGAAGTATGCAGGTTTGGCTGTGTCTGCTGTTTGTGCTCCATGTTGCTGAAGGTGAGTGCACCATTCTCTCTCTTACTGGAGACACTCCAACATATAACCCAGCACCATTTAAAGCCTAGTTCATAATCATGCTGTATGATCTTACTGATGATGAGGGAAGGTGAGGATATGCAGTGGGCAGTTACCATTTAAAGGCAGGGAGTGATTTAAGTTGATTGGTTGGCTCCAAAGCTACTACAAACCTCCTTCTCCAAGTAAGCAGAGCTGTTAGAACTGTTTACTGCTGGAGCTGCAGTGAGTTTCTCTACAGTGTAATAACAGAAGTAACGTTAGAATGCTGGGAGAAACTGGGCTCAGGCTGGTCAAGCATGTCTTATTAGAACACCACCTTTACAGGACAGTCCAGTGAGTGTTATGGAGGTGATGATGGTGAAGGTCATTAACTGATGTGTTTCTGCAGGCTGCACACTGGAAGACCATCAGCAGAGAAAAGGCATTACTGCATACACAGGAGGGTCAGTACTGCTGCCCTGCTACTGCACTGACCCACAGTCCAGACCTGAGAAATTCAGATGGAAGAAATACAGCACAAACACACAGAGATGGGAAGAGCTATCCAGTGAGAGTGATCAGTACAGAAACAGAGTTCAGCTGGTTAATGATCACTCTCCAGGAAATCTCTCTCTACTTATACCACACCCGACTGAAGAGGATGGAGGAGCGTACAGGTGTACAGTTGACGGCAGTGGATTTACTTACAGATCCCCACAAACCCCCCAGACTCACTGTGTAAAGGTAAATCCCTAATCTGATTTGCTGTGTGGTAGCAGTAGTCAGGTGTTTGGAGGAATGTAGCTACATACATACTATTAATCATCTTGGTATGTTATGATAACCCATTTGTTCAGTCGTTTATGAATTATTATAACTCATATTTAATTTATAAAGCAGCATTTAGTGCTTCTGGATGACTCGTCACATGTAAACAACAGGCCTCAACCCTGAATATGTGTTTCTGCAGGCTGCAGTCTGACAGACAGGGGACAAACACGGTATGTCACAGCACATAGAGGAGGGTCAGTACTGCTGCCCTGCTCCTGCACCGAGCTACGTGCCAAACCTGGGACCTTCACCTGGACAAAAGACAGTCAAAACAGTCGAAACCTGGAGAGGATATCCAGTGTGAGTGGTCGGTACAGAAACAGAGTTCAGCTGGTTAATGATCACTCTCCAGGAAATCTCTCTCTACTCATATCACACCTGACTGAAGAGGATGGAGGGGTGTACAGGTGTGATGGTGTGAAAAGTGGATACACAGCTATCAGACTCACTGTTGAAGGTAACACACTGATCTGTATTCCTACTGCAAAGTGTGCTGAATCAGCTGTATAGGATGTTGTTAGTGTTACAGTACTGATCCTCCAAGCAGAGCTGTAATGAGGGTTCAGTGTTGAGGGTGTGTGTGCGGTAGTTTAGTGTAGATGATTAATAGAGTATATGTATATTAATAATGTCCTATAAAGGCTACATTTAGAATTTTTAGTTTACACAATAACCACTATAGAATTATGTTTGTGTATGTTCTAATGTAACTCCACCCCCATCACCACTGTTCACCTCTTAGCCTTGCTACCTGTTGGTGTGGTCACACCTCTGAGCTCTGTTCCAGGCTGTGTTATTCTGACTATACTCTGGTGGAATGGTTAGTCGTCAGCCTGTGTTCTAGGTTTTGGGATATACTGTAGGCTGCTTCTAATCAACCCTGTCTGCCTGTTCTCTGAGTCATGAAAGGGTTAATGACTGTGTTTACAGCCAGGTGAACCTTCTTTCATTCTGTCATACCAAGTCTCTCATTTAAAAATGAGCATTTTTGGTTGAACATGGATGTGAATGGCAATTAATGAAGATGGATCTCAGGGCTTCCTTTGTGTTTAATAGATACATTCATAGGAAATGTCTTGTAACTCATATAAAGGAATAGATTATGAAATTTTGGCCACAAACTATTAACCTCTGTGAGAAGCAGTATTACAATGGGACTCATTTAATTTAATGCTTTTCAGATACAAACGAAACCATTCGACCGCTTTGTATCCTATCAATTCACTTTGTATGACAGTCAAGGTAACTATAACTTCAGACTCCTGCAGATGGCGCTGCACAAGGAGGGTAGGGCTATAAAAGACCTGCGAGGTGTGAGTATGCTCCCCTCTGAAGGAAGGTTACACTTCATGTGTGCTATCAAAATTTTTTGTCTCAACAGAAACTTTAGCAGTTACCACTTCCATCGCCTGATTTAAAAAACTGTATCTGAACCTTCCACCACAATATAAATGCCTGCTATATATTTATATATATATATATATTATAATACAAAATATATAATATTATATATAGTATTTACTGCATTTTATTCCTTCTGTAATTTTAACACTGTAAAGTTTGGTCAGTAGGGGGAGCAGTGCCCTTGTGCTGTTCGTAGTATAACCACATCCCCTCACCCCGTTCATGTGTCTTGTTAGCCATATTTGTGAGTCGTGATCTCCATCCATGCTCTAAACCCTACCGTCATCCTACTAAACCCTAGTGTTCACTGGTTTCTCATTAGTTCTATAGTCGTATGTTGAGGTGGCTCTGTTGGGTTGGGGTTGGGGTTGGGGTGGTTGTTGTTGGTGGAGCAGCTAGTCTATACAGCACTCATAGCGGATACTCAAACTCTGTTTTTCCAGAGGCTCTAACTTTTGATATGAAATCCTCAGCTGAACTTTCCACCACCACCTCTTCTCAGAAAGGTAACAGCAAACTCCATTCACCAACATCAGCTTCACATCTCCCCATCTGAGGTCTCTGTAAACAGTATAAACGTTACTGCCCAAATGAACCACCTTGGAGATTTTGGGAGTCTGAATGTTCTTCGTGCTGTGAATGGTTTTGTTGCAGAACCTCCACAGTCCCTGCCCTTCATCCCCTTCGCCTTGGTGACTTTGATCTTCCTCCACATTGTAGTAGCTGTGGTCTACTGCACCAAGAGAACCAAAGGTACCTACTACTATATGATCAGGCCAGTGTACTGCTACCGTTGTGAATGTACTGATTGTTTCAGTATCAGAATGTGCTGGAACTGAAATGTTCTTGTTCATCTGACCACTTTAGTGCCAGATGCTGCCACGGTTTACTACATCAGTGATGAAGATGGAGCAGTGAGTCTGTAGCAGAGAGGGAGACCAGCTACTGGCCACACACCTGATTTGGAGGTCTAGAGTTTGGGAGGTTTTGCTTCTGTAACTTGACTGACCATATGGACCATATCTTAAAAATAAAATATTAAAATATTTACTAATCATTTCAAATTATATATTTATATGTGTACATAGAATTGAATGAGAAATATTTTTTTATAAATATATATTTTTACATAAAGTTGCTGCTCTCGTCTCCTCTAGTATTCAGGAAGCCTGTAGTGTTCTCGTGCAGGGTGTGGTAACTCTGACTAAACACCAAGTTAAACCTTAGCCAATGAAGACTGAGTCGTAGTAAGGTTCACCATTTACTGTCACTCTTCCTCATTAACATGCAGGTGAAACTGAAAACAACAATACAGAATATTCAGTGTCACTGTACAAAGCTGGAAAGACTACTGTACACACTGCTGTTCTGTATTACAGGTACGAGTAGCCATAGCCGCTAATATTGCTACTGCGTGAATAAACTGCTTTTTAATAACATCCTTCTACCAAATCAACTTAATATGTCTTTAATGCCAGATGAACTTACGGCATTGCCTCTATAATAATTCACAAGGGTGCAAGTAGGCCTTCAGAACATAATCTGCATGTGTGCCTCGCTGTACTCTTCCGCAGAAACCCATAAAAACTGGAATGACAAAACCGGAAGTGACGTCATCACATAGGCACTTACAGCTTGTCAAAATAAAAGTCAATCTGTTCAACTTAAATATGTTCAAGAAAAAAGAGAAAAACAAGAAGAAAGAAACCTTTAAGTGTATGCCATAAGGGCAACACACAGCCTGTAGGCTAAGATGGTGTCACAGAGAAGAGGAGGAGGAGGAGGAGGAGGAGGAGGAGGATGGCTATGAAACAGCAGTAACTTTAAGGGTTTCTGGATGCAGCCATGTTTTTGGAAAAGGCTAGTTTGGTCTGTCCTGTAACTCTGAGGCTTATGCTTCTGTAGTTTTGATATTTTGCCTTCCTGTATTGTTTAAGTGTTGGATCTTGTTGGATGGTTGTTGGATGTTGATATCTAGACTGTTTTGACCCGCCTGGTTTAACTCATGTCTCTACTGATCAACCAATAAACCAAGACTTGCTTTTAATGTTGAGTAGTGTAGTAAGATCTTGTACTGATGATGGGGGATTTGGACCACTGCGCAAAGTCTTCTCTAGCACATCCCAAAGATTCTCAAAGGGGTTCATGTCTGTGCTCTGTGGTGGCCAGTCCATGTGTGAACATGATGTCTCGTGCTCCCTGATCCACTCTTTCACAATCTAAGCCCGATGAATCCTGGCATTGTCATCTTGGAATATGCCCATCCCATCAGGGAAGAAAAGAATCCAGTGATGGAATAACCAGGTGGTTCAGGATATTCAGGTAGTCAGCTGACCTCGGCCTTTCGGCACATAACGTTTCTGAACCTGGACCTGACCAACTGAAGCAACCCCAGGTCATAGCACTGGCCCCACAGGCTTGTACGGGAGGCACTAGGCATGATGGGTACATCACTTCATCCGCCTCTCTTCTTACCCTGATGCACCCATCGCTCTGGAACAGGGTTAATCTGAACTCATCAGACCACATGACCTTCTTCCATTGCTCCAGAGTCCGATCTTTATGCTTCCTAGCAAGTTGAAGCCGTTTCTTGCCGGTTAGCCTCACCAAAGATTGAAGTGATCATCGATCACGATGATTCAGGATTTATTTCAGACCACATTCCTTCCTAGAAGATGATGTTTTTCTCTGCTTGATGAAAAAAAAATGGGGGGGGTGAGCGGTCTCCAAGCCACCCTTGAGCAAGCCAGAGGCAACAATGGCATGGAAAAACTCCCTTCAGTAAGGAAAAAACCTCAGGAGGAATCAGGTTCAAGGGTGGAACCCAACCTCCTCAGGTCGATCCCGGGGGAAGAGAAAAAGACAGAACTAACAGGAAGGAGCTTTATAACATCTATTAGATCCAGTCTGATTATTCCAGGACTGCAAGATGGAGCCGACCCATAGAGAGAGTTCATGATTAGAGCCAGACGCTGGTCAGTGTAAAGGTTGTGGTCATGCCGGGTGATGAACTGCAGAAACAGGGCAGGAGACCCACAGTGGAGCTGATGCTCAGGTGCCTCTAGCTGCTCTGGTGGTTCTGATGTGATCACAGATTGTTATTGTTAGTGTGTGTTGTGCCGGTGTGAGTGGATCAGACATTGCAGTCCTGCTGGATACCTCAGTGTCACAGCCTGACCGAGAATCGCCAACCAACCAAAACGATCCAGCCAACAGGGTCCTGTGAGCAGCGTCCTGTGGGCAGCACCCTATGACCACTGATAAATAACTAGAGGATGATCAATACAAACTCAGCTTTGACTGTCCATCTACAAGGTGGACCAGCAAAGTGGGATTGTCTAATAGAATGGGCAGTGAGTGGACACAACCTCCAGGCACACTGCTGTGTCTGATCTACCCTGATCTACACTACCAGCACAAACAGACAACCACTAACACACACAACCACCCCTCATAATGACACTATACATACTGCAAACTGCAAGTGCTGAGAATAATCCACCTGCCCAAGAGATAGCTTGGTGCGTGTATATCTGGGTTTTTGCATTGTGGATGCATTTTGATATCTAATCTGTAGTAATCCAACACTAACTAAAGAAAATTATTTCCAATTAAAAAAGAAATATTATATTTTTTATTCATTTATTAAATAAAGATGAGATGAGATTAGTAAAACATTACACACCCGACAGTTTGGTATTGTATTGTTATTAATAATACATTTTTTTTTGGGGGCTTTTACAGTGACCTCTCTGGTGAGAATATGTGTAACTTGCATGTAGAAGAAATACAGGGCAGATGAATCTGATGATAGAAATCAGAGTGAGATAAATATACCAAGTCACTGTGTGGCAGGAATATTCATAGAGCAGGACTGTTCTTACATAAACCGAGTGGTAGACAGTAACAAGCTAGCCGCCTATATTTACTCTACAAATGTCAAAACGGACTGCCTTTACAGTACTACCTTGTAACACAGGTATCATCACATCACACAGGCCAACAACCATCCACAGCCAGTGATATCCTGACGGCCTGTTGTTCAGTAGCCAGAGTGCATGAACACTACCGACATTCTTCACCTGTTCAGTAAAAATCTAGCTAACCAGCACCACTTCATTCACACGGACTCCCTGAGCCCCTTTCCAAGCCCCCATGGATGGATTATATCATTTATACAGGAGGGAATCAGATGAAGACAGGTTGTGCTGTTCATACTCAGAGTTGTGCTTACCCACAACAACCTCGGTCTCAACATCAGAAAAAACTAAAGGAGATGATCCGTGGACAAGGAAAGGCGCAGAGAGAGGAGGGGGTGGTTCACGTGCTCCTCCCTTTTAACATCAATGAAGCTGGAAGAGTGGGAGAGGGATACAGAGCAGAATAGTGAACAGGTATCCTCAGATATGTAACAACCTCACACGATAGACCCTATCTCCTTGATACACTTTAAAAAATCTACACCAACAGTATAACAAAAAAAAAGACAGTAGTGAGGTCTTGGATGTCCTGACCCGTCAGCACTCGCCTCGTCTTACTGCCGAAGGGCTCAGGAGTTTCCGGTCTGCCTCCTGACAATCCTCAACCAACCTCTACAGATGCCACCATCAGAGGAGTCATCCTTACGGCCTGCATCACTGTCAGGTACGGCAGCTGTTTATGCCTACAAGCCGCCAAGGCACCTGAATAGGAGTTGTGGTGAGGACAGAGGGAATACCCATCATAGAGGCAGCACACGTCCAGACACATATGCAGAGACGTCTACCAGTCCCCGGCTGCCTGAGGAAAATCCAGGAGATCCGGTCGGAACTGTATGTATGCCAGCCCAGCTACGACCTTGTTCACCTTAAACTGTCATCAAAGCAGGAGGGGGGGGTTTACCCATAAACCCGCAAGCATCCAGGTCCAGGCCAGAACAAACAGAGTAATTGAACAGTTTTTTTTTATTCTTCTACTATCTATTTCTTTCTTCTTTCTACCCCACACAAAGGCCATCAGGTTCCTGACACCTTTCAAACACGCATACCACCACCATTACCAAACCACGAACCACAACCAATACCACTAACCCCACCAAAAACTTGCCAAGGAAAAACCACTCAGGGAACACTAACTTCACTGCCCTCCTTGCCCCTCTGCTCACCATCCAGTGAACACTACTTACTGCCCTCGTCCTCACTCAGGAAAGATGTTAACTTTGTTAGTTTAATTTAACCCCTGATAAATGAACTAGAGGATGGTGAACACACACTGTGCATGAGTGAGCCTGCATCTATGTTCTGGTGGAGGCTGCAGTGGAGGGGTTTCCTATGAAGTGCCTGCTGCTCAACTGTATAGAGAGAAAGGAGAGGTGGAAGGGGGCGTGCACTCTGCCCCCCCTACCCAACATCAACTCCACACCACACTGCCCTCCCCAACAATGTGATGCAAGAGAATGACAGAGTGAAGAGCTGACAGGACGCTGCCTGGACCGTCACACTATTTGATTTTGGTGTAGCTGAGTAGGACAGAAGACAGAGAAAGATGAGCATCATCTGAACAACACTTCATCTTTGAGGACGGTCAACATTAGAGTGCCGGAGAGTGCAGCACAGTCCTGCTGAGGAGGTAAGGGTTTGCTCG
>JAMWET010006312.1:0-20000 GCA_024036415.1 Prochilodus magdalenae
GACGACATCCTGTTTTATAAAGCGCTAAAAAAAAAAGAATAAATAAATAAATAAATAAATAAATGTTGATTAGCCACCTGCTTTGGCGTGAGTGAGTATGGGTTTTACAGGTTAGCTGCTGGGCTGAGACTGAACTCCGCTGGGTTGGGATCAGGGAAACGCTGTCCGTCACACCGGCTGCTGTTAGAAAGTGCTTACTCGCTGTACTCCCAGTGAAATCAGGCCGCTATAGGCACTGACCTAGCTCGAGCGAAGCATGACCAGGCTCCTGTGGGTGGGGCTGGCAGGCGTAGCTCACCCGGGTTAGCATAAAACATGTATAATCGCATGTAGTTTGACGATTTGCATATTCAAATGAGCTCGGCTCTCATTGGGTGACTGGCGCTCTGGATTGTGCCGCATTCCAGTGTTAGTCTGTTCACATGTGTGTTCCTGTTTTTTCCCAGGGCATGGCATGATCGTGGATGGAGGCACGCAGGATCATGAACACTGGGGGAGAAGACTGATGGCCTCCGCGGCTGAAAATGACACAGAGCCAGAGAAAAACTGCACTGAGCCCGGTAAGTGGAGGCGCTTCTTCTGTGTCATCAGGCATTTCCCACTTACAGATGAGACTCCCCCCATTTGTAGGGACATCTGCCGCTCGATAGTGTCTTCTGGGTTAGTCAGACACTAGAGGGCGCTCCTGAGAGAGTCTGTATATACCATATACACACCGACTCCACATATACACAATACATACACACTGTACAATATACACTCTACACAGTATACACCATATACACAACCACTCCACATATACACAATACATACAGACACCGTACAATATACGCTCTACACAGTATACACCATATACACACCGACTCCACATATACACAATACATACACACTGTACAATATACACTCTACACAGTATACACCATATACACAACCACTCCACATATACACGATACATACACACACTGTACAGTATACACTCTACACAGTATACACCATATACACACCGACTCCACATATACACAATACATACACACTGTACAATATACACTCTACACAGTATACACCATATACACAACCACTCCACATATACACAATACATACAGACACCGTACAATATACGCTCTACACAGTATACACCATATACACACCGACTCCACATATACACAATACATACACACTGTACAATATACACTCTACACAGTATACACCATATACACAACCACTCCACATATACACGATACATACACACACTGTACAGTATACACTCTACACAGTATACACCATATACACACCAACTCCACATATACACAATACATACACACTGTACAATATACACTCTACACAGTATACACCATATACACAACCACTCCACATATACACAATACATACAGACACCGTACAATATACGCTCTACACAGTATAGACCATATACACCACCACTCCACATATACACAATACATACAGACACTGTACAATATACACTCTACACAGTATACACCACATACACAACCACTCTACATGTATACGATACATACACACACCGTACATTATACACTCTACACAGTATACACCATATACACAACCACTCCACATATACACGATACATACACACACTGTACAATATACACTCTACACAGTATACACCATATACACAACCACTCCACATATACACGATACATACACACACTGTACAATATACACTCTACACAGTATACACCATATACACAACCACTCCACATATACACAATACATACAGACACCGTACAATATACACTCTACACAGTATACACCATATACACAACCACTCCACATATACACAATACATACACACACTGTACAATATACACTCTACACAGTATACACCATATACACAACCACTCCACATATACACAATACATACACACACTGTACAATATACACTCTACACAGTATACACAATATACACAACCACTCCACATATACACGATACATACACACACCGTACAATATACACTCTACACAGTATACACCATATACACAACCACTCCACATATACACGATACATACACACACTGTACAATATACACTCTACACAGTATACACCATATACACAACCACTCCACATATACACAATACATACACACACTGTACAATATACACTCTACACAATATACACAACCACTCCACATATACATGATACATACACACACTGTACAATATACACTCTACACAGTATACACAATATACACAACCACTCCACATATACACAATACATACACACACTGTACAATATACGCTCTACACAGTATACACAATATACACAACCACTCCACATATACATGATACATACACACACTGTACAATATACACTCTACACAGTATACACCATATACACGAGAAGATGACCAGGCTGCAGAGGGGAAACAGCTCTGGACCCTCTCTGCAGGTGTTCAGACTGATTTGCTAATGCGTGTGTAACAGCAGCTGTGGGGCAGATCTGGGAGAAGACTCATGGTGAGGTGGGGCGGGGTTCAACTGAGGGAGAACCACTTGGAGTAATTTGGAGTTACTGAGGCTGACCGTTACGCTGATGCGCATGTGAATAGATGTGCCTCACAGCATCCCGCTACAGTCTGCGCAGAGAAACGGGGGAGCTTTCACGTTAGACCCGAAGGACGCTTCGCTTCTCGGCAGGGCTCGCGCTGTAGCCTAAAGCTGCTGGCTCGCGAAGGGCCGACAGGAAGTTTCGGGCAGTGGGTTTGATGTGTCCTGCGGTAACTTCGCTGCGCTCTTGAAGCATTTTTAATCCAGCTTAAGTCCAGCCAGGAGACGACTGATGCGCTGGCGCTCTGTTAGCCTCTCTGAAGTGGAGTTACGTCTGCGTTATTCAGGCTGCTGGAGCATTTGCATTCATTTCAGCTGCATGCAGAGAAATGGAAGACGGTTGTCCAATTAGAATCCTTTCTCTGAGATGCTGAGGAAATGACTTGGGTGCATGACTCGTTTGAATAGATTCTTTAAAGGGTCGCTGTGGCGCATTTATCTTGTTTGTTTTCCCTCCACTTTTAACGTGTGTGATGATATGCATGAACAACAGTCGTCGTTGCTAACCATGTTATGTTACATACAGTGGTGGATAAAGTACACATACCATGTAGTGGAGTTAAAGTGGAGAGCCCCTTGGTAACCTCCTCGTCCCGTGTCAGTAGAGGAGTTCCTCCCTTTAGACCTCCACTGCAGTAACAGTACTAAAGTATGTACCTTCAGATGTACTTAAGTATGGAGAGTAACAGTACTAAAGTATGTACCTTCAGATGTAGTTAAGTATGGAGAGTACCAGTACTAAAGTATGTACCTTCAGATGTACTGAAGTATGGAGAGTAACAGTACTAAAGTATGTCCCTTCAGATGTACTTAAGTATGGAGAGTAACAGTACTAAAGTATGTACCTTCAGATGTACTTAAGTATGGAGAGTAACAGTGCTAAAGTATGTACCTTCAGATGTACTTAAGTATGGAGAGTACCAGTACTAAAGTATGTCCCTTCAGATGTACTTAAGTATGGAGAGTAACAGTACTAAAGTATGTACCTTCAGATGTGCTTAAGTATGGAGAGTAACAGTACTAAAGTATGTCCCTTCAGATGTACTGAAGTATGGAGAGTAACAGTACTAAAGTATGTCCCTTCAGATGTACTGAAGTATGGAGAGTAACAGTACTAAAGTATGTCCCTTCAGATGTACTGAAGTATGGAGAGTAACAGTACTAAAGTATGTACCTTCAGATGTACTTAAGTATGGAGAGTAACAGTACTAAAGTATGTACCTTCAGATGTACTTAAGTATGGAGAGTACCAGTACTAAAGTATGTCCCTTCAGATGTACTTAAGTATGGAGAGTAACAGTACTAAAGTATGTCCCTTCAGATGTACTTAAGTATGGAGAGTAACAGTACTAAAGTATGTACCTTCAGATGTACTGAAGTATGGAGAGTAACAGTACTAAAGTATGTACCTTCAGATGTACTGAAGTATGGAGAGTAACAGTACTAAAGTATGTACCTTCAGATGTGCTTAAGTATGGAGAGTAACAGTACTAAAGTATGTCCCTTCAGATGTACTGAAGTATGGAGAGTAACAGTACTAAAGTATGTCCCTTTCAGATGTACTGAAGTATGGAGAGTAACAGTACTAAAGTATGTCCCTTCAGATGTACTGAAGTATGGAGAGTAAACAGTACTAAAGTATGTACCTTCAGATGTACTTAAGTATGGAGAGTACCAGTACTAAAGTATGTACCTTCAGATGTACTTAAGTATGGAGAGTACCAGTACTAAAGTATGTCCCTTCAGATGTACTTAAGTATGGAGAGTAACAGTACTAAAGTATGTCCCTTCAGATGTACTTAAGTATGGAGAGTAACAGTACTAAAGTATGTACCTTCAGATGTACTGAAGTATGGAGAGTAACAGTACTAAAGTATGTACCTTCAGATGTACTTAAGTATGGAGAGTAACAGTGCTAAAGTATGTACCTTCAGATGTACTTAAGTATGGAGAGTACCAGTACTAAAGTATGTCCCTTCAGATGTACTGAAGTATGGAGAGTAACAGTACTAAAGTATGTCCCTTCAGATGTACTGAAGTATGGAGAGTAACAGTACTAAAGTATGTCCCTTCAGATGTAGTTAAGTATGGAGAGTAACAGTACTAAAGTATGTACCTTCAGATGTACTGAAGTATGGAGAGTACCAGTACTAAAGTATGTACCTTCAGATGTACTTAAGTATGGAGAGTACCAGTACTAAAGTATGTCCCTTCAGATGTACTTAAGTATGGAGAGTAACAGTACTAAAGTATGTCCCTTCAGATGTACTTAAGTATGGAGAGTAACAGTACTAAAGTATGTACCTTCAGATGTACTGAAGTATGGAGAGTAACAGTACTAAAGTATGTACCTTCAGATGTACTGAAGTATGGAGAGTAACAGTACTAAAGTATGTACCTTCAGATGTACTTAAGTATGGAGAGTACCAGGAGCATGGTTTATTACGGCTCTAATGTCCTATTATCATTTCTGGAACAGGACTCTTCATCAGCTCAGTGTAGGTGAAGAGACTCTAGTGTCTCTCAGTCCACCAGCCTTTAATAGAAGCTCATTCATTAGTCTGACACTGACGTCTATTCAAAGCACAGAGCACTGAAGGAGAACAGGTTCCCTTAGCTAGAACTATTAAGAAAATTAGAAAATTACAAGTACAGTTTCAGTTTAAGGTTTATTTGAAACTTAGTCACAAGTTCAAGTTTAATAAGAGCTTGGTTTAAAGAGGATCACTAATGAGTGTCTCCTGTACTGTACTGCATCTGTAGGTCTCTGTAAACCAGTCGTGGACGTGTACTATAAAGGACAGTCACGAGGGCATGTGGACATGTTTCTGTACTGTGTCTACTTACCTACATAGTCAGGAACCATCTGTTTGATCTGTTCACTAACCCCGCCCTGCTTTACCTGCCGTCCTCCAGGTGGTCCTGGATGTAGTGCAGGCCTGAAATGGACAATTCCACGGATGCTAAGAATCCATGAATAAGCTTCTTTGGTTTTGACATGTTCATGTACACACATCAGCCGAAAGCAAGTACAGATTCCCCATAATGTAGTGGTGAGTGTGTGTGTGCGGTGTGTGTGTGAGAGTGTGTGTATGTGTGAGTGTGTGTGTGTATGGGTGTATGTGTGAGTGTGTGTGTGTATGGGTGTATGTGTGAGTGTGTGTGTGTATGGGTGTATAGGTGTGTGTGTGTGTGTGTGTGTGTGTATGGGTTTATGTGTGTGTGTATGGGTGTGTGTGTGTGTTACCTTACAGATATATAGAATTTTATATATATATATATATATATATATATATATATATATATAGATATATAGATATATAGATATAATATATATGAGGTAATGTAGGTTATTGTCCGTTAAAAAATGAGGAACATTTATTTATTTATTTATTTATTTATTTATTTATTTATTTATTTATTTATTACTCTTATGGCTCCTTTAATTTGAATATTGATATATGTAAATGTTGATTGGTGTGGAGGGGCTGTATGGCTGTGTAAGTGTATCTGACCTGTGCTGCTCAGTGTGGTTGCCTTCTCGTGGTTTGTTGGCGTTCTTATGAAATGCCTACAAAGCGAATTCTTGGACTCCAGCACTGCGGAGAAATTCTCTCATCCTTCCTCCTTCATGTTCGTGTGCTGGGTCTCAGCATTAGGCTGCAGATGATTTTAGCTCTCTGGGCCGGCCGGCTTTGCCGCTCGGAGTTACTCTGTGTACCCCATTAACTTTTCAAGCTCTCTTGAAGAGTGCCAGTTGACAAGATTACACAATCCAAATCTTTCCTGTAATCTCTTGGGATAACTCTCTCCCTCCCTCCCTCTAACTCTCTCTCCCTCTCACTCTCTCTCTCTCTCTCTCTCTCCCTTCCTTCCTCTCTCTCCCTCCCTCTAACTCTCTCTCTCTCTCTGTCTCTCTCTAACTCTCTGTCTCTCTCTGTCTCTCTCTCTCTTTCTCTCTCTCTCCCTCCCTCTCTCTCTCCCTCTCTCCCTCCCTCTCTAACTCTCTCTCTCCTTCTCTCTACATATCTCCCTAATGATCTCTGCTCTCTACTCTCCGCTCTCACTCTCTCCTTTGCTCTCTGCTTCTTCTCTCTCTCTCACTCTCCTTCTCTAATCTCCTCACCTCTCCTCTTCTCTCTCGCATCCTTAATCTCTCTCTTTCTTTTTTTCTCGGTCTCTGTGTTCTCTTCTCTCTCACTTTTTCTGGTCTCTTTTCTCTCTCTAGCTTCTTTTCGCTTGGGGGGTTGTTGGGGGTGTTGGGGGTGTCTCTGTCTCTCTCTCTGTCTCAGGTTTTGGTGTGTTGTTTTTTTTTTTTCTTGGGGGTGTGGGGTTCTGCTCTGCTGAGAAGTTGTGCCAAGTGTCGAATACACCCCTCCTCTCTTCTTCCCTTCTTCTTCTGCCTGCCTTATGCTGCCGACTTCAGCTGTATAAGTAGGATACGGTTTATGGCTGGCTCATTAGAGGAAGCTGGTTTTCCCGGGAATAGACTCGGATATTGCGTTTGTCTTTCGTTGTTGTCTCTGATGCAGAATTAATATTACAGGGCTCCTAATTACGAGGGGGAGGGACTAGCGTAGCTAGCGTTACGTCCATGCAGACAGTGAGTTATGTTATGCGTTGTTTATGATATGGTCCCTTTAATGTAAAGATTGAAATATTCAGATGCTGAGAAGAAGCAAACACACTCTGTACATCGTGTACATTGTGTCCCAGAGATATCGGTACAGAGGGGATGCCAACCACAAGCTGGCCTACTTAATTCTGGCTGAGTCATTAAAAATCCCCTCCACTGGAGTAAACCTGTTCTTAAACGAGGATATGGGCGGATTGGGAATTTTTGTGGAGGGGTCTGATCTAGTCTGTTCGTTTGTATGGCCTTTCCCACCTTGGAGCTCACAGTAGCCATGTTTACAGGCAGCGTGTGCTATATACAAAAGATATACAGCTACAGGACAAGGGACAAACACAGTCTCTGAGTCGGAGTCACAGGCAACGAGTCGATTCACAGGACGTCAGAGTCGTGACCTGGAGCACGCGGGTCATGATGAGGATCATGCAGCTAAAGAACCGAGTTTTTAGTACAGAGAATCAACGTTCAGTTTTTCTTCATTCAGTTGTAGAAAATTCTGTGGCCGCTTCTGAGTCCTTCTACTGAGTCTAGATTCTCCAGAGGAATGGAGATGTATAACCGCACGTCACCAGCGTAGCTATGACGGTTAACATCATGTTCCTGATGACATCACCCAGAGGTAACATGTACAAATAGAAAAACACAGGCCCTAAAACGGACCCCTGTGGTTAGGTTTGTTTTAGTGGCGGTGAATGTGATTGCTTCTGTTGGTTGTTGCTATGGGTTGGGGTTGTTGTTGTGGCAAATGCGGTGTTTGCTGTTTGTGGTTGTAGTGGCGAATGTGGTTGCTGTTGGTTGTTGTGGTGAAAGTGGTTGTTGCTGTTGTTGAGGTGCTTGTTGTGAATGTGGTTGTTGCTGTGGTAGGGGTTGTTGTGGTGGTGAATGCGGTTGTTGTTGGTGGTGAATGTGGTACTTGCTGTTGGTTGATATGGTGAAAGTGGTTGTTGCTGCTGTTGAGGTGCTTGTTGTGAATGTGGTTGTTGTTGTGGTGGTGAATGTGGCACTTGCTGGTGGTGGTGGTGGTTGTTGTTGTGGTGAATGCGGTTGTTTCTGTTGTTAAGGTGGTGGTGGTGAATGTGGTTGTTGTTTTGGTGAATGTGGTTGTTGTTGTGAATGTGGTTGTTGTTGTGAATGTGGTTGTAGTGAATGTGGTTGTTGCTGTTGTGGTAAATGTGGTTGTTGTGGTGAATGCGGTTGTTGTGGTGAATGCGGTTGTTGCTGTTGTTGAGGTTGTTGTGGTAAATGTGGTTGTTGTAGTGAATGTGGTTGTTGTTGTGGTGAATGCGGTTGTTACTGTGTGAGGCTGGGTTGTTGCTAAATTGGTGGTTGTGGTCAGGTATGTTTGATTGTGAATGTGTTGTTAACTGTTGTTAAGCGTTGTGCTTTGTTACAGTTTGTTGCCTTTGTGCGGTGGTGGTGGTGGTGGTGGTTGAGTTTGTTTCATTCTTATTGATGTTCAGTGGGTCGTGTTAATTATGCTAATTATCACTGTGATGTCACTTTGCTCACTCCCCTGCTCCAAATGTATTATTAGAATTGCGAGTGTCTCCTAATGCTAAAGCGACTCACTATCTCATAAAAACAAACAAACACAATAAAAAGCTAGCTATAGTCCGGGTGCGGTGTTTCACGCTCTTTGGAACAGCGTGTGTGGAATTGTTCCCGGGCACTGGGCGTTTGGGTGTATGGGTGGTATTATGTAAGGCTTGTCTTCTGCCATGTGTTCCTCACGTCCCTGATGGCTCTAAACCAGGCCAGACTTTAACAGGCGAACACACAGCAGTGGTGGCTCCGCGTAAGGGTTCCGCCTCTGCTGTGCGCTTTTCACCTTGTTTGCTATGTACACAAGTTTTATTACATAAGAGATCCGGTTTGGGAGCAGATTTAGTTATTCCTGTTTGTTTGTTTGTTTGTTTGTTTGTTTGTTTACAATGAAGGCATGAAATATAAAGATCACACGATATGCTGGAAGTGCAGTGGAAGACTTTCCCCCTATAAAGTAGGGCCGCAGGGACGCAGGCGAAATGGCTTTGTGATTCCCAAGGACTGCTTATGTTCCTTATTGATCCGTTCTCCTCTGAGGAGGAAACCGCCTCCGCATCGACTGCAGCGGAATGACGGCTTCTCCTGTTGGGATTAAGGACAAAGTGTGTTGCGAAGGCTGCGGGGCTGTTTTCCATTCCGCAGTGCCTTTATGTACAGGACGCAATACAAAGAACACCTGAGAGTTTTCCTCATTCAACCCACTTGTGAAGTGAAACACTCCCATACACACACTTCTGAACACAAACACTAGGGGGCGGTGAACACATCGGCCCAGAGCATTGGGCAGCCTTATCCACAGCCCCCGGGGAGCAGTCGGGGGTGAGGTCATTACTGTCGGTTCCCTAACCCTCAGCCTACGACTGCCCCTTACGAGACTGGATTGTGAAGGGTTAAGACGGCATGAGTGGGAGTCATGTGACCTAGTGTAGCATCCTGGGAAATGTAGTTCATGGACTCAACAGAGCCAGCCCGTGAAATGGAGTAGGGAGTACTGCAAGGTGTGTCAACAGGAAGCGTGACACTTGGAGTAAATGAAAAAGACCAAATCATTTATCCCGCTGTTACCTGTTTCTAGATCCCGGATGTAGACGGGAACCAGAGCGGAATTTTTACTCCCTGGCTCCACAGCTAGCGCCGTCTGGGTAGATGACTTGAGACGGTAGTTGACACCAAACACGCACACAACAGGAACTGGAGATCTGACGGTTTATTCCTGAATTAAAAGTAGCATGGGGTGGTAGTAAGCTCACACAGCCAAAACAGCTCTCCCCTATTCCCCGTACAAGCATCCACAATGCTTCTGACCACGTCCACAAGCATGTAAAAATTAAATACACGACATACGAGACAAAATCCAGTTACAGTTTAAATACAATCCAAGATGAATTTCAATTTACAGATTATTATTTTAGATACTCGTGACTGTGCAGCTTGGTTTTAGCCCAAATGCAGTTCACAACAAGTCCACTAGGTGGCGCTAGAGCAAAAAAAAAAGTGCATCTTGATCGTATAGTGACTTAAGTAACATATTACAATCCAACAGATCTCAAAATATTTTGTCTAATCCCATTTACAAACACACAAGACATGGGCATCCCTGAATGAAAGTAGCATGGGGCAGTAGTAAGCTCCCGCAGCCAAAACGGCTCTCTCCCACTCCCTATTGATCACCAAAACGCGACTGAGCTAAACACCATCAAAGATCCCTTCCAATTTAGCATACAATTACCACACACTGTTTAAACACACCCTCAGTCTCCAAGCTTTACATCCTGTGTGCAGTTCAACCAAAATGAATGGCTTTATAGGTTTATCAAGGGAGAGGGCTTATCAGTACAACGTACCCGTACAAACGTCCACAGTGCTTCGGACAAAACTGGGCAAACCGCTGCGGGCCTTTACTTTGGGTGGCACACTAATTGAGACCCCAGCTACAACACACGGGAGAACCCTAAACCATAAGAGCAAAGTCTAGCTACTTAACTATTAACTTTAAACACACAAAAACATTAATTAGGAAACCAAAATAAAAGTTTGGTGAAGTTCACATTAAAGCATTCCTATAAGTATGGTAGCAAAACAAATAAAACAGAGAAAAGTAAATATTAAATAATTAAAAAAGTATTAATACCTCAGCTACATCTGCTCTAGGCTAATATGTACTAAATCTGCATGTAGTATGAGGTATGGGGGCAAATTGGAGATCTGTAGTGTACTGGAGATACCCGGGATTGGTGTTTAACTAACCTCCAGTCTAAAGAGTTTGCTGGGGGGTATCCAGGGTGATGCTGTCTTCATGGTGTACTGCATCCATCATGCACTGCAACCCCCACGCAGCTCTCAGCCTTGCTGTCAGCCCTAAAGAAAATGGCGGCGGCTTACGTGGTGTTTCGGTGTTGGGGGGGGGGGGGGGGTTAAACAGTCAGTGGCCCACTACTCCGAGTATAAAATTGGGTGTAGTGATGGTAGTTGGGGGGTGTGTTCATCAGAATGAGCCCCAGAAAAGTTAAATATACAGGTCTGAAGATTAATAAAAGATGAACTCTGCTTTTAGAGGATCAGTTTTTAGAGTGAAATAGCAGAGGGCGCTAGGCTAACCGCTAGGGCTAAACAGCGTATCTAACACAGGTGAACTAACGAGCTTGAGCAGCCCGTTAGTGGCAGCAGCTAAGCTAAATCTAATACAGTGGGATTAATACAGTAATAGAACAGCTCTGAGCGGTAAATGTGGGTGTAGTGCACGCATTGTTAGTGGGTGGTGTTAGTGATTTTATCAGAATGAGCCTCAGAAAGTTAAATATACAGGTCTGAAGATTAATAAAAACGCAGCCCTGGGAATGTAGAGCCCTGGAAACATGGAGCTTTATGAACACAGGACCCTGGTTATGTAGAGCTCTGAGAGTACAGAGCTCTGGGAAGGCAGGGCCCTAAGAAAGTAGAACTTGTGTGGGAACATGGAGCCCAAGAAACCAAGCTCTGGGAATGTGGAATTCTGGGTACATAGGGCACTGGGAATGTGGAGCTCTGAAAGTGTAGAGCTTTAGGAATGTGGAACTCTGGGAATGCAGATTTCTAGGAAAATGAAGCTCTGGGAATGCAGGGCCCTAAAACCATAGAACTGTTGGGGGAACATGGAGCCCCCAAGAGACAAAGCTCTGGGAATGTGGAATTTTGGGTACATAGGGCATTGGGAATGTGGAGCTCTGAAAGTGTAGAGCTTTAGGAATGTGGAACTCTGGGAATGCAGATTTCTTGGAAATGAAGCTGAACTGCCGGAATGGGGGCAGGGGCCCTAAAACCATAGAATGTGGAAATTTTTGGGTACATAGGGGCATTTTGTGGGAACATGGTAGAGCTTTTAGGCTGGGAAATGCAGCTCTGAAAAAGTGGGAAAGGTCCCTAAAACCAAGCTCTAGGAAAAACAGGGGAAATGTGAACCTGCTGGGAACGTGGGGCTTCTCTGCAAACTGTAGACTTTTGCCTGTGCATGCAGGACAACAGTGTGCTAGGGACCTCCGGACTTGGGAACTGGAACTAGTAAGTTCTCAGGAAATTGGCCATTCAGCCTTGATTAGCCTGTAAACTGTGTTACAGCCTGGCCGTGCCATGTCCCCGCTATAAACCGTGTCCCTTGGCTCTGATTTATTTTGAGCTGCGTCATTCCCGTTGAGCAGTCAAGCCAAGCTTTTCTGAAAGATTTTCAGCTAACTCAGCGTTCCTCTCCAGGCCTCGCTCATATTTCACTCTCCAGCTGCCCTGATGACTCCAACCGGATTCCGCCGCGGCGTGTAGGCTTCGTAAGTTGAGGTGCGACCCGGGGGGGGACCGACTCGGGTAGCAACGACATTCTTTTAAGGCTTTCGTAGCCAGTTGAGGGTCCCCCCCCCACTTGGAGACCCCGTAATAGCTCTCTTGTAGCAACTGACTTTCTTTTGTTGCGCTCCTCTTGGCGGGGACCCAGCACCTGCACAAGCACAAAGGTTTATGTCTTGGCTCGGGGGGACACGGTGCCGTTACACTGAATGTTCAGACTTCAGCTGCGTATCCGATATGCTTATGCGCTATTAGGGCGGACAGTTTTAACAATAAGGTGGAGGTTTTAGTGGAGCGGGGCTGGTTTGTGGGGGCATGGGGCTAAATCTCATGGGGGCAGGGATTTCTGCTGTGCCAGGGCCGAGATGCTGCATCTCAGTAATCTGATAAAGGGAGAGGATGTGCATTTTCCTCCTCATCTCTGCGGAAGGCCGGAGTGGTAATGTGCTCGAGTGACTTTGAAAGATTTCAATCAGTCTAACTTTTCTTCTTTTCCTTCGTCAGTACGTTCAGGGTGACCCCTTATTTTCAGTGTGGCTGAGTGCAGCGTACGGATTTTAATCTGAATAAATATCTGTAGAAAGACTGTGTAGGACAAACCGACTGTAAACCCAAACAAGATTTAAAAGACTGTGGGTAAAAACCTGAAGAGAGGAGGTGGAATTGAATGAGTTAAGGGGATATTTAATAAGATAGCAATATAAAATGATCAGGAAGTTTAAAAAAAATAATAAATAAATAAATAAAAAAAAAAAAAATATATATATATATATGTGTGTATATATGTGTGTGTGTGTGTTTGTATACTAATGTGTGTGTGTGTTTGTATACTAGTGTGTGTGTGTGTATGTGTGCACATGTGTGCGTGGTATATGTGTGTGTGTATATGGGTGTGTGTGTGTGTGTATATGTGTGTGTGTGTGTGTGTGTGTATATATATATATGTATATGTATGTATGTATGTGTGTGTGTGTATATATGTGTGTATATATATATATATATATATATATATATATATATATATATATATATATATATATATATGTATGTGTATGATGTGTGTGTGTATATTGGTGTGTGTGTGTGTGTATATGTGTGTGTGTATATTGGTGTGTGTGTGTGTCTGTGTGTGTGTATATTGGTATGTGTGTGGTGTGTGTGTCTGTGTGTGTGTATATTGGTGTGTGTGTATATTGGTGTGTGTGTGTGTGTGTGTGTGTGTGTATATTGGTGTGTGTGTGTGTATATTGGTGTGTGTGTATATTGGTGTGTGTGTATATTGGTGTGTGTATGGGTGTGTATATGTGTGTGTGTGTGTGTGTGTGTGTGTGTATATCTGTGTGCCCGTTATATACGTATTTATGATATAGAGAATAGACTGGAGTTCAGTAAATACAGTTCAGGTTTCTCGGGTCAGTAAAATCTCTCTGTACCCGTCAGGTGATCACGAGTTACGAGTGTCTAGTCCGTACTGAAGTGCAGTATGCTGGGATGTATCCGGTTCTCTGATTATTCCTTTAGTGCTTATTCACGATCACTTGATTAAACTCCACAGCTGAAACGTCGCGCTGCTCTCGGTGAATCAGCGCTGATTACCGTGCATGTTTAAAATTCCGCTATGGCTCCCCCGTACAGTAAGAACCGGTCATCATTTCATTCGAGGGCTTAAGGGCCGGATTAGGCTACTCCAGGCTCATCCAGAACTGTCATGTCATCACAATGTCTCAAGCAGCTCTGCTTAAGTGCACATAAGGCAGCTTATCCAACTTAGTGTATTATCATATTACATACGCTCTGTGGCCACTTTATCAGAAACCCCTCTCTTGTAGCTCCGCCTTGCTGGTGTACAGGAAGAGAATGTAGCTCGTCTGTTAATGTACAGCTTGTGTTGTCCATCCTGTAGTGGTCAGTTTTGAGCCGCTGGTTCTGGATATTTTTGGGTGGTGCTCCGCTCTCAGCATAGCAGTGAGACTGACAGACTGCTGTGCCAGATGCACTCACATGCACTGTACCATGTCAGTGTCACGGCTGTGCTGAGGATGATCCACCACCCACATAGTATCTGGAGTACCGGTTCCTCTGGTCAGGATGGCGGATGATGAGGTGGGGTGATACAGTGTGCAGCAGACGGGCTACTGTCTGTACTACTGTCTATTACTGTCTGTACACTGATATAAAGGTCCTATAGGTTAGGTGTTTATCAAGTGGCTTCTTCTTCTTCTTCTGCTTCTCCTCCTTCTTCTTCTCCTTCTTCTGCTTCTTCTTCTGCTTCTCCTCCTTCTTCTCTTTCTTCTTCTTCTTCTGCTTCTTCTTGTTCTTCTTCTCCTTTTCTGCTTCTCCTCCTTCTTCTTCTCCTTCTGCTTCCTCTCCTTCTGCTTCCTCTCCTTCTCCTTCTGCTTCCTCTCCTTCTTCTTCTTCTGCTTCTCCTCCTTCTTCTGCTTCTTCTCCTTCTTCTGCTTCTTCTCCTTCTTCTTCTTGTTCTTGTTCTTGTTGTTCTTCTTCTTCTCCTTCTTTTGCTTCTCCTCCTGCTGCTGCTTCTTCTTCTGCTTCTTCTCCTTCTTCTGCTCCTTCTACTTCTTCTTCTGCTTCTTCTCCTTCTTCTCCTTTTCCTTCTTCTCCTTCTCCTCCTGCTGCTTCTTCTGCTTCTGCTTCTTCTTCTTCTTCTTTTCCTCCTGCTTCATCTGCTGCTTCTTCTCCTTCTCCATCTCCTTCTCCTCCTCCTGCTTCTTCTTCTTCTGCTTCTTCTCCTTCTTCTGCTTCTTCTCCTTCTTCTTCTCC
Organism: Prochilodus magdalenae; assembly: GCA_024036415.1. Classification (NCBI taxonomy): domain Eukaryota; kingdom Metazoa; phylum Chordata; class Actinopteri; order Characiformes; family Prochilodontidae; genus Prochilodus; species Prochilodus magdalenae. The sequence continues at coordinate 15,353 of JAMWET010006312.1, forward strand.
TTTGGGTTAGCAAACACGGCGGCCCGACGCCATACTGAGAGACAGACTTCTGTATGTGTAGCTCAATAAATATTGATCATATCAGTCTAAATTTATCACCAGTTATTGATCCTGGTCTCCTTTATCTTCCTTCCCATGTGTGTACAAGCATAACGCAGCTCAGTGACGAGGTTAATTAATAACCAGGTGCATTTTACTTCACACCTGCAGGGTCATCCTCTTGGCCATGTTGGTCAGAGGGCTGTAGAACCCCTCCACTGTGGCCCAGATGTCCGCTCAGGTGGTGGTGGGCTGCCTGCGACAGTAATTGGCAGGGGGTCGGGGTTGTCAGCTCTCTGTGCTAATCGGCAGAACATGAAGCTTTTTAAAAGGGATTTAACGGATTAAAGTTGCTGTGCATTATGAAAGCTGACCCTGCACTGAGACTGCAGCGCACTCCGCACACTTCCTCAGCCCTCGGGGACCCTCATGCTAAGCTCTACATCCTCACACCTCTCTCCACAAACTCTCCCTCCATCAGAGACTGTATCAGAGGACACAGACATCTGGCACTGGAACGGGTACTATTGGACTGTAACACACATCAATATGAACTGAAGTCTCCTCCGGGCAGAAATTAAACTTGGTGGGTAGGTTGAGCCCCATTGTCAGACATGCTAATGCAGCACCATTTGTCCAGGCTGCTACTGATGCAGGACTACATCTCAGGACTAGTCCGTTGCCACTGCGATCCTGATCTCTCTAACACCTACGTCACGTCATCCAAAGACTTGCAGTGATTCAAGTCGTGACCAAACTGTCCGGAGTACCTCAGAATGGATCCGCGGTCATCTTCAGTCGCGTCTCCGTGTTATAGTCTTGGTGGAGAGTGTAACTGAGTAATTCCGTACTGTGGGAGGCACCGTGGTCAGCACCAAGATAGTGAAGTGTTTGCTGTCACACGTCAGAAGACCTGGTGTCCCCTCCACCTCCACCCCTACCGCACCATCTGCAGGAACTGTGTGAGGATGTTCAAGCTGCATGGGATGGATTATCACAGGACTCCATTAGGAACCTCTACAGCTCCATACCGAGACGTCTGGCGTGTTGGGTTAGCAAACACAGCGGCCCGACGCCATACTGAGAGACATAAATATTAAATATTAAATAATAAATATTGATCATATCAGTCTAAATTTATCATCAGTTATTGATCCTGGTCTCCTTTATCCTCCTTCCCATGTGTGTACAGGCATAACGCAGCTCAATGACGAGGTTAATTAATAACCAGGTGCATTTTACTTCACACCTGCAGGGTCATCCTCTTGGCCATGTTGGTCAGAGGGCTGTAGAACCCCTCCACTGTGGCCCAGATGTCCGCGGGTGGGTGTGGGGCGCAGTAATGGCGGGGCTCCTGGTTGGTTGTCAGCTCCTGTGGTAACGGCAGAGGAAGCTGTTTAAAAGTGGTGTTTAACGATCTGAAAGTTGGCTGTGCAATTATGAAAGCTGACCTGCAGCTGTAAGCACTGCAGCGCACTCCGCACACTTCCTCAACCCTCGGGGACCCTCTATGCTAGTGCTCTACAGTCCTCACACTGAGTGATCCACAAACTCTCCCTCTGATCAGTTGTTCACTCTGTGTTAGTCCAGAGGAGAAGGCAGCTCACTAGTGGAAACCTGAACGCGGTAGCTTGCAGAGTGCTCAGTTCGGCAGTTTCTGGGTGAAGTCCGTCCCTCAATAAGAGCTCTCTCGGTCGGATGTATCCTCTTGAGGCCCAGTGAGCATCATGGGTGGCCATCAGTGTTGTATAGCTCCTCTGGTTTTTTTTTTACTCAATGTTAGTATGGTGATGTTTTTTCGCCATCCTGCCTCTGCGATAGCTGATCTCTAGACAGATCTGTTGGCAGCGCAAGTTGTGTGACTACTGTTCCTGCAACCCCCAGGGATCGTTATACCCTCTGTGTTCTTCTGTGTTAGTGTGGTGTTGGGTGTAGCCGAGTGATTGTATAGCTCTCTGGTTGTTTCTCTGCATTTGTGTGGTGGTGGGTGTAGCTGAGTGATTGTATAGCTCTCTGGTTGTTCCTCTGTGTTAGTGTGGTGGTGGGTGTAGCTGAGTGATTGTATAACTCCCTCTGGTTGTTCCTCTGTGTTAGTGTGGTGGTGGGTGTAGCTGAGTGATTGTATAACTCCCTCTGGTTGGTTGTTCCTCTGTGTTAGTGTGGTGGTGGGTGTAGCTGAGTGATTGTATAGCTCTCTGGTTGTTCCTCTGTGTTAGTGTGGTGGTGGGTGTAGCTGAGTGATTGTAATATCTCTGCTCATGGTTGGTTGGTTCCTCTGTGTTAGTGTGGTGGTGGGTGTATCTGAGAGTGATTGTATAGCTACTCTCCTCTGGGTGTAGCTGAGTGATTTGTTGTTGTTCCTCTGTGTTTAGTGTGGTGTGGGTGTAAGCTGAGTGATTGTATAGCTCCCTCTGGTGTTGGTTGTTCTCTGTGTTTAGTGTGGTGTGTGGGTGTAGCTGAGGTGATTGTATAACCCCCTCTGGTTGGATTTGTTCTTCTGTGTTAGTGTGTGGTTGTGGGTTTAGCTGTGTTATTGTATAGCTCTCTGTGGTTGTTTGTTCCTCTGTGTTAGTGGTGGTGGTGGGTGTAGCATTGAGTGATTGTAATAGCTCCTCTGGTTGGTTTGTTCCTCTGATGTTAGTGTGGTGATGGGGTGTAGCTGAGTGATTGTATAAAAAAGCATTCTCTCTGGTTGTGTTGGTTCCTCTGTGTTAGTGTGGGTGTGGGGTGTAGCTGAGTGATTGTATAGCTCTCTCTGGTTGGTTGTTCCTCTGTGTTAGTGTGGTGGTGGGTGTAGCTGAGTGATTGTATAGCTCTCTCTGGTTGGTTGTTCCTCTGTGTTAGTGTGGTGGTGGGTGTAGCTGAGTGATTGTATAGCTCTCTCTGGTTGGTTGTTCCTCTGTGTTAGTGTGGTGATGGGTGTAGTGTAGTGATCTGAGTGGATCTCTGTACTCCCTTGCTCTGGTTGTTCCTCTGTGTTAGTGTGGTGGTGGGTGTAGCTGAGTGATTGTATAGCTCGCTCTGGTTGGTTGGTTCCTCTGTGTTAGTGTGGTGGTGGGTGTAGCTGAGTGATTGTATAGCTCTCTCTGGTTGGTTGTTTCAAAAAAAAAATCTGCTGTAGTTATGTGGGTGATGGGGTGTAGCTGAGTGATTGTATAGCTCCCTCTGGTTGGTTGTTCCTCTGTGTTAGTGTGGTGGTGGGTGTAGCTGAGTGATTGTATAGCTCTCTCTGGTTGGTTGTTCCTCTGTGTTAGTGTGGTGGTGGGTGTAGCTGAGTGATTGTATAGCTCTCTCTCTGGTTGATTGTTACCCCTGTGTTATCTGGTGGTGGGTTGTTCCTGAGTGTGTGTAGCTAGTGGTTGTCCTCTGTGTTAGTGTGGTGATGGGTGTAGCTGAGTGATTGTATAGCTCTCTCTGGTTGGTTGTTCCTCTGTGTTAGTGTGGTGGTGGGTGTAGCTGAGTGATTGTATAACCCCCTCTGGTTGGTTGTTCCTCTGTGTTAGTGTGGTGGTGGGTGTAGCTGAGTGATTGTATAACCCCCTCTGGTTGGTTGTTCCTCTGTGTTAGTGTGGTGATGGGTGTAGCTGAGTGATTGTATAGCTCTCTCTGGTTGGTTGTTCCTCTGTGTTAGTGTGGTGGTGGGTGTAGCTGAGTGATTGTATAACTCCCTCTGGTTGGTTGTTCCTCTGTGTTAGTGTGGTGGTGGGTGTAGCTGAGTGATTGTATAGCTCTCTCTGGTTGGTTGTTCCTCTGTGTTAGTGTGGTGGTGGGTGTAGCTGAGTGATTGTATAGCTCTCTCTGGTTGGTTGTTCCTCTGTGTTAGTGTGGTGGTGGGTGTAGCTGAGTGATTGTATAACCCCCTCTGGTTGGTTGTTCCTCTGTGTTAGTGTGGTGGTGGGTGTAGCTGAGTGATTGTATAGCTCTCTCTGGTTGGTTGTTCCTCTGTGTTAGTGTGGTGGTGGGTGTAGCTGAGTGATTGTATAGCTCTCTCAGCCTGTTGGTTTGTTCCTCTGTCGTTTAGTGTGGTCTGATGGGGTGTAGCTGAGTGATTGTATAGCTCTCTCTGGTTGGTTGTTCCTCTGTGTTAGTGTGGTGGTGGGTGTAGCTGAGTGATTGTATAGCTCTCTCTGGTTGGTTGTTCCTCTGTGTTAGTGTGGTGATGGGTGTAGCTGAGTGATTGTATAACCCCCTCTGGTTGGTTGTTCCTCTGTGTTAGTGTGGTGGTGGGTGTAGCTGAGTGATTGTATAAACCACCCTCATTTGGTTGTGTCCTCTGTGTTAGTTGTGTGGTGGTGGTAGCTGAGTGATTGTATAGCTGTCGGCTGGTTGGTTGTTCCCTCTGTGTTAGTGTGGTGAATGGGTATAGCTGAGTGATTGAGTATAACCCCCTCCTGGTTGGTTGTTCCTCTGTTGTATAGTGTGGTGGTGGGTGGTAGCTGAGTGATTGTATAACCCCCTCATGGGTTGAGTTGTTTCCCTCTCTGGAGTTAGTGTGGTGGTGGGTGTAGCTGAGTGATTGTATAACCCCCTCTGGTTGGTTGTTCCTCTGTGTTAGTGTGGTGGTGGGTGTAGCTGAGTGATTGTATAACCCCCTCTGGTTGGTTGTTCC